>JANUSC010000149.1:0-550535 GCA_025200525.1 Camellia lanceoleosa | reverse complement strand
AAAAATTATCAAGAGGGGAAGTTCAAAATTTAATAGGAGATAAGAAGTTAGCATTTCATAAGATAAAAAAATTTAAAATAAAAAGACTAATAGTATGATAGAGGAGAAAAAAAAGAGCCGTAAATCAAAATAAAGATTTGAATATATATATATAGAATTAAGCAAATCATATATTTATCTAAATTTTTATTATTACAATTTTTGTAGCAATTATTTAATCTTTTATCTATATCTATAGGCTATGAAATTAATCTTTATAATATTTATCAATTTTAATATGTAACATTTATCTATAAGTCAACAAATTAATTTTTAAATAATTTTTTAATTTTTATCTTTATCTATAGGTCTATGAAATAAATTTTCATAAATTATTTATGAATTTTTATATGTTTATCTATATTGAAATTAATTAAAGTATAAAAATGAAAATGTGTGAAGGAACTGAGTAATTTTTTTTTTAAAAATCAATTATTTAATCTTTATCTTAATTTGTAGGCTCTGAAAGAATTTTTATGAGTTATTTGTATCAACTTTTATATGTTTATTTGTAGGAAGAAATTTTAAATTATCTATAAGTTGTGAAATTAATTTTTTTTAAAATTAATTGTTTTAATTTTATCTTTATCGATAGACTTATAAAATTAATTTTCAATTTTATATGTTTATCTATATGGAGTGAATTTTAGAAATTCAAATCTTTGTATCCATAAGTAATGAAATTAATTTTAAATTTTAATCAATCAAAACAAATAAATAAAGAAAAATAAAAAAGCATGAAAACGCAATCAAAGAAAGTTGTCCTGTATGAAAAAAAAAGAGTTTTTAAATTGCCGAGAATGTAATTTTGTTTTTTAAAAATCAATTATTTAATCTTTATTCCTTTATTGGGTAGGCCATAAAATTAATTTTTATAAGTTATTTATCAACTTTTATATATGTTTCTTTATGGGAGAAGAATTTTTTTAAATTATCTATAAGTTAAAAAATATGAATAAATCAAAAAATATAGATTGAGATATATATGTTTTTTTATTTAATTTAATTTTTATTTATTTATAGATATGGTGATTAACAAATCATATCTTTATCTATATTCAATTTATTAATTTAGTACATTTTTAAATCAATTATTTAATCTTTATATATATATTATAGGCTCAAGAAATTAATCTTTATAATATTTATCAATTTTAATACTTTTATTTATCTATAAGTCATGAAATTAATTTTTTTCAATTTTTTATCTTTATCTATAGGTTATGAAATAAATTTTTAATTATTTATAGAATTTTATATGTTTATCTATAATGAAATTAATTAAAGTACAAAAAATGAAGGGGAAAAAAGGAGTAATTTCATTTAAAAAAAAAAATCAATTATTTAATCTTTGTTGTTTATTTGTAGGCCATGAAATTAATTTTTATAGGTTATTTATAAAAAAGCTGTGATATGTTTATTTTATGGAAGAAATTTTAAATTATCTAAAAGTTAAGAAATTAATTTTTTAAATTAATTGTTTAATTTTTATCTTTATAGAGAGACTATAAAAATTAATTTTCAGTTTTTATATGTTTATCTATATGGAAGAATTTTGAAATTCAAATCTTTTATCTATAACTAATGAAATTAATTATAATTATAATTATAATTAATCAAACAAATAGAAAATTAAAAAAAGCAAAATATGAAAGGCAATCAAAGAAGGTTGCCATGTAGGGAAGAGAGAGTTTTAAATTATGGGAGAATGTAATTTTGTTTTTTTTTTAAATCAATTATTTAATCTTTGTAGGCCATGAAATTAATTTTTATAAGTTATTTATCAACTTTTATATGTTTTACATTTATGGGAAGAAATTTTAAATTATCAATGTAACAATCCAAATTTTTAATTATGCAGAGAATTTATACTAATATTATTTAATCTCAATTTGAAAATATATAATTTATTATATATTATTATGTGTAATTTATAAAACAATATAATGATTAAAAAGTTTTAGGGGTCAAAAATAATAATAATAATAATAATAATGAGCATGATAGTAAGATAAATAATTAATTTTTGTTAGTCTAAGATAAAGTGTAATTAAATTAAGAATTATATATTATCAATATATATATATATATAATTAATTTAAGATTTGAGTCTAAATATAATTAAGTAACTATTTAAACTTATCATTTGGAAAGATAAGCTCAAATCAAACGGTTGAGCAAGTGTTGTTGATTAGAGCATCTCCAATCTGCTCAAATAGAAAGCTCTTTCATGATTTGAGTCAAAATGGAGATTTCTGATTTGATACTTGGCGCTCCAACGGTTTACATCAAATTTGTTGCATCAATTTTACGGCAACCTTGGTTGGTCTTAGCTAGGCAGTCATGATCGGGAGATAAGCCCAAATATTTTTTTTTTTTTTTTTTTTTTTGGAACGGTTGAACCTGTTACGGACCTTTTGAACTTCGGTGGTCGATCGGTGGTCCTTGGAGTCGGCCTATTGTGGTAAATACCCAGCAAAAAATTTTTTTTTTTTTTCTTGTTTCTTTGAACCGCTTTGAACTCTTTAGGCGGTTGACCTGTTGGTCAACCGTTGGTCAATCGGATGGCTCGACCAGGTTGGTCTTCAAACAGTCGAAACGATGATTTGGTGAAATTGGTGAAATGTCACTGCAGCTTTGTGAGAAAATTTGTCAATTAACCTTTGATATCAATCTGATAAACCGCTTGGAGCATGAAAAGAGGACATTTTTCATCAAAATTTAAATTTGGTGTTGATTAAACTGAACCGCTGGAGATGGTCTTTAGAATATATGAGGTGATTCACCCGGAGAAAAGAAAGAAAAGAGAGAAGAAAAAGAAAGGAAAAGGAAGAAAAAATAAGGGAAGTGAAAGTGGTCTTTGGTAGTGGAAAGAAAAGGTAAGGTATTAAAGTTAAGGGTGAGTTATATTATACCTTAAGTCACCAAATTGTATTTTATATGTTTTGACTTACCATATTTATTTTATACAAGTTATGTTTTATAAATTATTATAAACCATATTATTATTTCAGTTACGTGGTTTAATTTCTGAACCATATTTGCTAAAGTGAAACCCATGGATATGTTTGTTTTACTTTTAAAGAATATTTGGCTATGACCTTATAAATAATTATGTTTGGTAAGTACCACACAGAGTCCCACATGGGGGACTTAAATAACTTGGGTACTGTTTAAATCCCACTGCTGGTCCTCTGTTTTGTCATGGATCCATTGACTTCGTTTCGCTAGCAAAATGCGTAACTAAATGCTACACTATTGTGAGAGCCACCTCTTGAATCCTGCCGTCGGAGCAAAGTGTCTGTCTAAACGGTGCTACATTATTAGGTCACCCTGCAGACATCTGAGCCACTTGTTAATCATACAATACGGCACTTCGGTGGCGCTTGTCTGCAATTGATTCGTTATGGTTTATGGCTATTTACATAATTTATGTATTTCGCTGCACTCCAAATGATTTATTCACCAAATTGGAGTTATGTAAATATTTTGGCCTAATTAACTATCCATGGTTATTTGTCCCTTATACTTTTAGGTATAATATTTCTCACGCCATGTGGTTATAGTTGTTTACCAATTTTCGCGAATAGCTTTTGAAAATCTTTAGATCGAGGTCATGAATAGACATAAACAACACTTTTATGATATTTTTCTATGTAAAAATCGGCCTTTTTGGTTAATATAATTTTGTAACAAAAATAGAAACTCCAATGATTATTTTGGTACCCTCATTTAAATATTACTTCTGCTCGCATTTATTGATTTGTTTATGAATTGGTCGGAGGACCCTTGGGTACGGGGAGCGGGTCGTGACAATCTATAAGTTATGAAATTAATTTTTTGAAATTAATTTTAATTATAATTAATCAAACAAATAGAAAATGAAGAAAAATAACTAAAACATGAAAAACATTATCTATAAGTTATGAAATTAATTTTTTAAAAATAATTGTTTAATTTTTATCTTTATCAGTAGACTATAAAATTAATTTTCATTTTTTATATGTTTATCTATATGGACGAATTTTGAATTCAAATCTTTACCCATAAAGAAATGAAATTAATTTTAATTTTAATTAATGAAACAAATAGAAAATAAAGAAAAATAGAAAACATGAAAGACAATCAAAGAAGATTGCCACGTAGGAAAGAGAGAGTTTTAAAATTATGAGAATGTAATTTCTTTTTTTTTTTTTGAAAATCAATTGTTTAATCTTTATCTTTATTTGTAGGCCATGAAATTAATTTTTATGAGTTATTTATCAACTTTTTTATGTTTATTTATGGGAATAAATTTTAAATTATCTATAAGTTATGAAATTAATTTTTTGAAATTAATTTTAAGTTTAATTAATCAAACAAATAGAAAATGAAGATAAATAGATAAAACATGAAAAGCAATCAAAAGAGGTTGCCATATATGAAAAAGAGAGTTTTAAAATTATGATAATTTAGGAATAAATATTTGGAAGCTTTTGACAAAATAATTATATTTGGTTATATATATAATATAGATAGATAGATATACTAATTAATCATCTGCATAGCAAAGACAAATTACATGGCTACTTAAATTTTTATTGCTAGTTGTTCTTGAAGCCAAAAAAAAAGAAAAAAAAGAAAGAAGAAGAAGATATATACTCCACAGTGGGATAAAAACCGAGGATTTGGATTACCACAAAATGTTGAGAAATTTGTGTCTAACACACTTTTGGCATGTAACATCAACATCAATAGAGACACGCACACAATAATCTTCTACCATCTTTATAATCAAAATACAAAATCATAAATGTTTGGAACAAAAAATAAATTATTAAAGCAAAGAAAAAGAAAAATTGAGACATGCATTTGATGCATCTTGACTTATAATTTAGGAGGTAGGGTGGTGGGTGGTGGTCACTGCTGATAAATGATATTTGTAGTACAGGACTGTTGTAGTCGAGGATTGCTGGTGTTCACTCCTGATGAAAGAAGTTGATGAAGTATATGTATAGATATTTATAGTAGTGGATTGCTAGAAGTAACGGTTTAAGGGGATATGGATAGATGGGTGGGTTTTCGTTTTATATCTATTTGTTGTAGGAGTTGAATGTGGAAGAGTAATGGTTTAAGAAGATATGGATACATGGGCAGTTATATATATATAGGAGTTTTCTTAGGTGTGCAACTCACAAAAGGTGTAAGTGGGTTGCACACCATGTGCCACTTACACAAAAGGTGTAAGTGTAAGGTGTAAGTGTAAGTGTAAGGTGTAAGGTGTAAGTGAGTTGCACACCATGTGCCACTTACACAAAAGGTGTAAGGTGTAAGGTATAAAAGGTGTAAGTATAAGGTGTAAGTGTAAAGAATAAGGTGTAAGGTGTAAGTTGCACACCATAACCAAACCCATATATATATATATATATATGTATAGTAGGAGTTGTGGATATGATGAATATTTTATTCTTTTATTTTTATTTTATATTTTATTTATAAACGTGGGAGAGTAACGTGGAAGAGTGGGACTATTTTTATTTATTTGTTTGATGTTTATTTATTTGTTTGTTTGATGTGGGAGAATAACGTGGGAGAGTAGAAGTTTTGTTTTGTTTTTCTTTTATTTTATGGATAGATGGGTGATTTATATATATATATATATCTCTATCTGTTGTAGGAGTTGTGGATATGATGAACATTTTATTTTTTTATTTTTATTTATAAACTTGGGAGAGTAATGTGGGAGAGTGGGACTGTTATTTATTTATTTGTTTGTTTGTTTGATGTGGGAGAGTAACGTGGGAGGGTAGGAGTTTTTTTTTTTTTTTTTTTTTTTTTGGGATAGCTTTTTATTGTTTTGAAAGTCTTTGAAAGGGGAAGAAAAGAGTTATACACTAAAAAGAGAATTGTCATGTATTTCTCAAAATTATTTGAAGACTTTTGAAATGGCACTACATTCGGTTATGTATATAGTATAGATAGATAAGTAAATTTATTATTTAATAGGTTCTATAATAATTAATAATATTTTTTTATTAAATACTAGTGTTATTAATTGTTAATTTTTAATAACAGTTTGAAAATTTTATTACAAAAAATTTCACTAATTATAAGTTTTAATGACTGTTTAAAAAAATCATCACAAAAATTTATCGATTTTTAACTTTTAGCTTACGCTTGAAAAACTCATCACGTAAAAATATTGCTAATTGTTTTAGTGAAAATTTATAAAAGCCGTAATAAAAATCACTAATTGTTAATTTTTAGCGACTTATGCAAAAAAATCGTTACAAAAAATTATTTTAATGATGATTTTATTAGAGCTTATTTTCAATAGGATTTGTTTTCAATAGGACTTGATAGGAATTAAATTCAACTATTAAGACCTATTGGTAGTTTATTCTTTTTTTTTAGATGATATCATATTTATTTTGAAAAATTCTCATTAAATTAACAATTTCTTAGAATTATGAAACTCTTTCGAGAAGGACTAGCAATTCCACAGAAAAGTAATATTGAAATCTAATATAGCAATCTTGGTTCTTCCTCCTTGATTGTTGTATCCTGACTTAGGTTCCGTGGACTTGGTTGTCAGATATGTCTTGTTGTCATCTTTTAATTCCATATATTTGGGTTTTAGGATGTGTTGGGTGTATTTCGAACAGGTTGGTTGAGCCTTGGTTCCATTTCTTATTGCCCAGTTTTTGGGTGGTCCGCCGAGCGATCCTCAAGGCCAAGCGGAGTTTGCACACTTCCAGCATTTTGTGTCTCTGCAAAAGTACTGCAGGTTTGTTTTTCACACTCGAGCGGAGTCCTTACGCCCGAGCGGGTCGCGCTTGAGCGGGCCTTTTTGCGCTTGAGTGGGTGTTCAATGTCTGTAAAAATACTAGAAGAGGGTAATCTACGCTCGAGCGGGTTTCCCTTTGCGCTCAAGCGGGTGTGTTTTGCAGTTGTGTCTTGGCGCTCGAGCGGGTATTTTTGCACTCGAGCGGGTCCAGTTTTTGTGCTTGATGCTTGAGCGTCCTATTTTCCGCTCGAGCGGACTAGTCGTATATTAGATGGCAGCTGGGTGATTTTAAATCACTTTTCACACTTTCTTTCTCTCTTTTACTTTTCAAAACCTCCATTGGAGAGCATCTCACTCTAAAACTTCAACTTCTCTCTAGGGTTTGATCTAGTTTGAGTGATCCACCCCCTTAGTGTCTTTGTAAGAAGTGTAGAGCTTGGCTTGGGCTACCTATCAATCCGAAAATCTTGGGATTTGGTGCACTTTCGATTTTCTTCATCTTCTCCTTTGAGCTCCGACTTTGAGGTAGGGATAACTACTCATTTTTATGAGCTTTAACATAAATGTTGAGCTTTTTGTATAGATGGTTTGATTTGGGAAGTTAGGGTTTGAAATGTGTTATATTGGAAAGAGGGGTTTTGTTCTTTTGATTCAAATATATGTGTTTTGGGTATGAAAATGAGGTTATTGATATTGTTGATAATATTTGGACCTTTTGGGTCATCAAGAGAAAAAGGAAAAATGCCATGTTTGGGTATATTTGAATCATTAGTGTAATTAAATTGAGGAAATAATAAAATTGGCTCATTATGAGGTAGAATGGTGAAGTTGGATTCATTAATCACTCACCTTTGAAAATGTTGATAAATTATCAGTTGATATAATTATTATCTGTTTAGAAATAATTGATTTGAGCTATTGGTGGAGGATAGTTTTGATTGTTGTAGACATTGCATGATGATTAGGCGAATTAAAACTAATCGGTTGAATGTCATTGAATATGATGAATGAAATAATACATTAAATTTGTTTATTGATTGAACATGTATATAATAGATGCTTATATACATTGTGTGGTGGGAAGAGATAGGGGATGTACTCACGGTTTTGGGAGGAGATAGGGATGGACTCCTAAACCGGATATTTGGGAGGAGATAGGATGGACTCTATTGATACAAATAACTGGTATCATATATGAAGTATGGAAGTGTTTTTATTTGGACATTGATACAAAGAAATCTATGTATCATATATGAAGTATGGAAGTGTTTAATATGAGTTGTAATCTTATTTGAAATAGAAGTATTGTTGATATTAGATGTAATCTCATCTAAATTGTTTGGCCAAGTTCTCGAAAACTGCTATGAATTGAGAATTGGATAAGTAATGGAAAATGAAATGAAACATGGACATATTGGTCATGGAATTGAAATGTGTTATAAGTTGGCATATATGAGTTAAACATTTATCGAATGCTAATGTTTTAGTTATTGCTCATATTATGTTTAGCATATCTCCACTGGGCGTTGGCTCACCTTATATGAGACATCATTTTCAGGTCCAGGTATTATGCCGCCTCCGAGGTCTTAGCTTGGATGGTTGTGGGAGTTGAAGACTCTCTTGTTTATTTTTGTGATTATTTTGTGTATTACATGTAAATCAAGCCAATGGCTTATTTTTTATTTTGAGTTAGTACTCTCTTTTTGTAACCAAGTGTTGGCTTGGAAAGTTGTAAACCCGTGGGGCATTTACTTTTGATGTCAACATGTAATACTATTGTAATGAATACTCTGATGAATGAAATTATGCTTTTTTCTCTTATGTCTAAGCATGTCAAGATTGTATGATTTATGGGTTTATTTTTGAGGGTGTTATATCTAATATCACGGGGTTGGAGGAAAAAGATCATTTTGCCCCTCATTTTACAAAAATAACATAATTATTTTTTATATAAAAAGGATTTTTATATTTATAGATTTAATCCCACTTAACTAATATCACTATATAGTATATAAATAAACATAATTTATCTTATATCTCCAATTTAATATCACCACACTAGTAATCTTCTCAATCTCATCGTATTAATACTCCCTCACTCAAACAAATGGGCCATAGGGTGAGAAAGGAAAAGAAATGATTATGGTCTCTTATTTAGGTGAAAAAATAAAATAAAAAAAATGATTGTGTTTTCCCAATATCATGTTTGAATAAGAAAGCAAATCATATGTGAGTGGGATATGAATGCGATTTATTTTCATTTCTTTGTATTTGAAGGGGCAATATTGGTATTATAAATATTTCACAACTAATCAATTTGTTTATCACAAAATCTCATAACTTTTGGTGAGAAATGAAAGCGAGTTCACTTTCTTATCATTTCTCACCCAACTTATGAACTAAAGATGAAAAAAGAGTTGTCTTCCACATAATTTTGTACTTGGCAAACCTGAGATTGTCCTTGAAGATCTCAAAAGGAAAGAGACTAAGAGCATCTCTAACAGTCTCTTTATTCCCACTATTTCTCTACTTTAAGGAGTCAAATATAAAATAATTCTCTCCAAATGTCTCCCTACTCAACTCCCTATTTAAGAGAGTAAACTTTTAGCTCCCTATACTTAGGAAGGTTTTAATCACCCCCCATAATTAAAAAAATTATTCTTTCTCTCTCTTCCCTCATATTTTTCTCAAATGGTGGATGATAGGGAAGAAACTTGGAAATTTTTTTTAATAAAAAATGATAAAGAAAAAATATTGGTATAATATTTAAAATGTATAGAGAAAAAATATAAAGTATTGTTAGAGATGATAGTTAAAAAAGGAATTCCCTAAAATAAGAAAGACACTTTTTAATTAAAATTTGAAGAAAAATTATGAAGGATGGTTGGAGATGTTCTAAAGGGAGACGTGAATTTGGACTAGTCTAAAGGAAGATGAGAGAAGAGAGATGGTATAGAAAACTTAATTCCGTTGGAAAGGAAGTAGTTGTTTAGGGGTTGTTTGGGGTATCCTAAATAAGTACACTTTTTGACTTTTTGGACTAAAAAGTAGAGAAATTTTTTTTTTGTTTATGACAACTTTTTGTTTTTTTATGAAAAAATATGTATTAAAATATTGTATAAAATAACAAAATTATGTTTTTACCCCTACATATATAAATATGTATTGACAGTGATGGTATATGAAGATAGAACGGTGGCAGCAAGAGATATAAGAAAAACTTGCCTACGGTGCTGTTTACACAAGACGGTGCTATTCGGCCCATGGGGGCCCACCATGGGTTCCGTTTTGATAATCAGAACCGTTCAATGTGTAGAACTCATCGAGTACTATATGCTTGTAAAAAATCACATTGATCGGATATCGATAGTTATCTGGTCAGATTAGTTATTTTGTCAATCGTTACTTTGTGCACCGTCTATTTTTTTTTTTTTATATATAAAACTGATTTGATCATATAGTTATCACTATCCGATCAATGTGATTTTTTACAGAAAAATAGTACTCGATGAGTTCTACACATTAAACGGTTCAGATTATCAAAAAAAGGACCTATAATGGGCTCCTATGTCAACAAAGACCGCGTCAGGTAATTTTGTGCACCCTCTTTTCAAACTCACCATCACTCGCACCAACGTGTCACGCTCAACCATGATGTTGGCTTGTACTTTTTTTGGGAGAAATATTATATATATATATGTATATAGATATATTTTTGCAAATATCACTAATTCCTATAGTTTGGGACTTATGTCACTTGGTTCGACTTTTCAATTGTGATACATTTGACCCTGAATTTTGAATCTTTTTCCAAATAAGGACAATTGAAGATACCATTGTTTAATTTCAAGGGTAAAATCATCAATTTAATAAAATATAAACTAATTTGACAAAAATAAATGTCAAAAAAATATTTTTAATTTTTTTAAAATTATTTTTATCTACCAATGATAAAATTATGTAAAATTGATAAAAATTAATAAAAATTACATGATTAATTTTACATGATCATCATCCAAACACATAATAAAAATTAATTTGGTAATATATATATATGTCTAAAAGATTTATTAAGTTTACATAATTTTATTTTTAGTGGGTAGAAATAATTTTTAAAAATTTAAAAATATTTTTTTGCCATTTATTTTTGTCAAATTAGTTTATATTTTATCAAATTGATGATTTTACCCTTGAAAAATCTAATGATATTTTCAATTGTCCTTATTTGGAACAAAATTAAAAATTCAGGGTCAAATATGTCACAATTGAAAAGTCAGGGACCAAAGTGACGCAAGGCCCAAACTATAGGGACTATTAGTGTAATTCACCCTATATTTTTGAATAGTGATCACTTTTTGACTTTTGTAATAAATTTTTGGCTTTTTGAATTTTTTCAAACACCTCAAACCAGCACTATGCTTGTCTAAAGTAGTGACCCATCTTTATCAAGTTATTATAGGGATCAGATTCTTTGTTCCAATTTCTTAACACTGCTTGAATCATAGCCCTGTTTGTTTTGGGATTGGATTAACAGTGAGGTGGAACCTATAAATATTATGTTTGTTTTGAAAAATTATCATGGGATTAACAATTCTATGGAATTATGAAACCTTTTTAAGGAAGAGACTAATAATCCCACAAGAAAGGTAATATTGAAATCTAATTTCATAGAATTGGAGGTAAAATGACCATTTTACCCCTCATTTTACAAAAACAACAAAGTTACTTTTATATAACAAGGGTTTTATGAAATTTTATAGATTTAATCTCAACCAACTAATATCACTATATAGTGCGTAAATAAACACAATTGATCTTACATCTTCAACTTAATATTACCACAATAATAATCTTTTCACTCACTTTCACCGTATTAATAAATCTCCTTACTAAAACAAATGGGCCGTAAAGTTAGAAAGGAAAAGAAATGACTATGGTCTCTCATTTAGGTGAAAAAAAAATAAAACAAATAATTGTGTTTTTTCATTATCATGTTTGGATGAGTAAGAAAACAAATAATGTGTGAGTGGAATATGAATGCGATATATTTCATTTCTTTGTATTTGAAGGGGTAATATTGATATTTGTTAGTTACATATTTTGTAAAAGCCAAATCACAGTTTGACACGTGGCAGAATAAGGATATTATGGAAAGATAATTCAAGTTTTCGATCCTGTTCGAACACGTGGCAATGAACATTGGTTCTCACGCGGATCCGAGTAGCACTAGATCAAGAAAGAGATACAAAGTGACGGGCTTCAACGGTTACTCATATTCAAATTCAAATACGTGAGGGAAGCTCAACCGCAAGAGATGGCGAGTGGGACTATTTTAAGGCAAAGATGATCAGCGATCATGGAGGAATAGTTCGACGGTTTGAAGTGCAGTTCGAAGGTCATCTTTGACAAGTATAAATAGCAGGGAAGCCCTCAGAAAAGACCCCCAGACTCAGATCATACAAACTAGTCTTTACTTCATATTTTCCTTTCCAGCTTACATTTCAGACTTTTAAATTCCTGCACTTTAAATACTGTTCTTTAAATACTGCACTTTAAATACTGACCGCACTTCGATTCATAGGAGTAGTTTCAAGTAGATTCAAGTAGATCGTTGTGAAACCTCTTCGAGGCTGAGTTTGGACTATTGTAAGTGTTCACTTTAATGAAATACTTCGATTGTTCTTCATATTAAATGTTATTTCTCTTAATTTCTCCTAAGTCAAGCCACCAGTAAAAGTCCTTTTCATTGAGGCTGAAAGAACTAAAACACAATCGCCTCGATAATTGGTTGGCAATTATAATTTCGTAAGGATCGATTGATCCTTCGCACGCCAAGATTTACAAAAAATACCTTACGAAAAGCCAAAAAGCCAACAATATTATAAATATTTTATAATCAATCAATTTATTTTTTGCCAAATCTCACTACTTTTGATAAGAAATGAAATAGGCTTAATAAGAGAGTTTACTTTCTTACAATTTCTCATCATTTCTCACGATTTCTCACCTAACTTATGAACCAAAGATGAAAAAAGAGTTTTCTTCCCACATAATTTTTATCATTTCTACCAAATCATCTCATCCAAGTATAATTTGTTAATCAATCAAGGCCTAGGCTTGCTGCTAGTCCAAAACATGTACAATTTACACTGTTTTGGGGTTCACAAAGGTCCGTCTTAGTAATCCGAATCGTTCAATTTGTAAAACTAGTTGAGTAGATCATTTATGCAAAAATTAAGTTAACTGAATTTCGGAAGTCATATAGTTAATTTATATTTGTGTGAAAAAATGGACAGATATATTTTTAAAACTATATTTTTTATATAAAATGTGATTTGATCATTAGTTTTTGAAGTCCAATCAACTTAAATTTTTGTATGAATGATTTACTCAATAAATTTTACAATTTGAACGGTTCGAATTATTAAAACAAACCCAAAATAGGTCCAAAATAGTGAAAACTAGACCCTGTAGGCCAAAACATCGACTGGAGGCAAGCCTATCTCATCAATTAACCCCTTTGTTAATTCACTATATATTTATGAATTTGTATATTTTGATTATTAATGTGAGTGTTCTGTCAAATAGAATTATTTTAATATTAATTTTATATTTTATATTATTGCATTGTGTCAGTTTTAATTCATGAGTTTGTAACGGATTATGTCAAAAAATCTCCACCATTTGTTAAAAATAAATGTATGAAAAAAAAATTAAATTGTAAGAATATTTGATTATTTGAATTAAATTAGTTATACAAATAATTGATTTCAACTTAATCTTATTTTCCTAATTACTAAAAAACCTATATCGTATTATTATATTTTTGGATAAATTACACTCATCTCCTATGACGCTTGGAGAAAATAAAATTAATCCTACACTTTTAAAATAATTGCATTAGTCTCTTTTAAAATTTTAATTCATATAACAATTAAGTTCTTTTTCATCAATAATTCGCTAGTCATATGAATGACAAAAAAAAATATATCATGTATTTTCAGCTAAAATATATATTAATCTTTGTTTACTCTAGTATTGACCCATTATTTGAATTAGTTTTAATCACTTTAGTCATACTAAAAGGGAGATCAATGTAATTATGTCAAAAGTGTGAAGCTAACTATATTATTTCCAAATGTCAAGAGAAATAAGTGTAATTTATCCTATATTTTTCTACTTTTCAAGATAAATAATATATTATCTTCAATTAAAAAAATTTATATTAGTTATAAAATCCTATTTTATGTATTTTTTAATAAGTTTAATGGAGCTAACTAAGATAGTCAAAAATGTCATAGCACCCTTTAATGAAAATAATATTAAAATATGTAATTAATTATTTAGGCCTCGTTTGGGAATAGGCTATTTTAGTAACTTTTTGACTAAAATATGAGGTAAAAAAACTTGTATGTGTGTGTAGACACCCCATTTTTGACCGTCCTCAAGACTTGGACGTCACCGCTTGAACACTCGGTGATTATCCATGTTTGTGTTCGCTTGGGGTTCCTGAGTTCTCGGCTCGCGCTTTGCCTCAGACTTCCGAACTCGGCCTTTGTGTCCGGGTTTTGCACCAAACACTTGTGTTTTCCCTTGGAAGGGCAGGGAATGCTTTGTAAGGCACCTCCACACACCACCGGCCGTGGCTAGAGGCCACCGGCTGGCTGGTGTTGCCATCGGCACTTTATTGTGCCGACCGGCACTATTTTGTGCCAGTTGGCACTACTTTTGGCAAAATGACCATTTTGCCCCGTCAATTACTTTTTGTACCGTTGTTGGAGATATTTCGCATGCCTTTTACCACTTTCTTTCCCTCCATACACGTGTATGGAGGGATGAGCCCTTGCTTGCTTGGTTGCTGTTACAAGATTGCCTCTCTATAAAAGGAGGCCTTGTCTTCTTGGCTTAATCTGCTAGCCATTCTAAGAGATCAAAACCGTAGCTTACATATCCTCTCTCTCTATATCTCACTCTCTCTCATCCCTGTGTGTGTTTTGTGGCCAAATAGTGCACTTTTACCTTACTTTTGCACCATTACACACACTATTATACCTTATTCCGAGATCGAGGGACTTGGAGGGTTGTTGGTTGTGATTTTGGACCGATTTTGAACACTAGGGAGTGGTCGACCAATGTTCTTCAAGGGATCTTCAAGGGTAAACTCTTTACTTTAGTTTCCATTCTTGCAACTAGTTTCTACCCTCTTGTTTTGTGTTTTAAGCTTTGTGTATAACATAAAAATTCTTTTTTACTTGCTTAAGAACTTTCATTAAGGTCATCTTTTGATTTGAGTAAGAACTCACCCTCTTAGGGCCTTGTTTTGGCCCTTTTAGTGCCTTTTCTTTGAGCATTGTTTAACTTGGTGTTTTGAGCACCACGAAAACCGGGTTTTCAAGGCAGAGGAAGATGGTTTTAAGTCTCATATAGGGAGGGACACCTCTCCCCTTGGCCCCTTGTTTGCCTTTTGTTCTTGGCTCATAGACTTGCATGCATGAATGTTTGTATTTGGCTTCATTTCAGAACTTTTTGGGGTGTTTTAAGTCATGTTATACCTCTGTCTAAGGTTGGTTTCGTGGCCCTTAACATGCCTCTCATACTTGCTTTGTAATGCTCTCTTATGCTAGGAAGAATGCCTTGCATTTAGGCCATGTTCTTTGCATGTTTTAGCTTGGTTCCATAAGGGTATTAGCACCATATTACCATGTATAAGGGTTGTGAGCCACTGATTTTGCCATGTATAGTGTGCTTGACATGGTTGTTTTGTATTTTAGGCTTGTAAGCCTTATGTATTTTACCCCCTAGCATGTTCAACATTGATCATCCTCATGATTTGGCATCATTTGTGACCTTATTTCAGTCCATAAGTCCTGTTTGAATGTTTGTATATGTAGCCTATTTCATGCTTTAAGGGTGTGCTCATGTATGTCTAGGACTTGGCATTGTGCATTCTTGCATACTTAGGGCTGCCATACGAGGATTTGGGTTATTTTGCATACCAAAAATCTGTTTTTGGTTGTTAGATTCATGCCATGAGTGGTTGTGTAAGGGATGGTTAGATGCTCTCTTGAGTGCCTTTGGTTTTGGGCTCATTGGCTTGCATGCTTGTATGGCATTTTGCCCATGATTTCAGTCCATTTCGGCTACTGTTTTGGGGAGGTTTGAGGCCTCCCCCATGGCGGTTAAGGCCACCATTGTATGCTCATTATATGCTTGTTGCATGTTTGGTCCACTAGGTGTTGTAACACATTGATTCCATTGCATACTTGGCTCATGTTTGCATCACACTAGCATCTCACGCACTTTAGCATTTTGCATGCCTAATATGTTAGTTGTGCGGTACTTAGTTTGCTAGCATCCTAATTTCCATAATGCATTATTGATGCATGTTTGCATGAATTGCACTTCATTACTTGGTTTGGGGTGTCAAACCAAGTGTGGGAAATGAGGGATGTTTGTACTCCAAGTGACAAAACACACCTCAATTCCCATGTCACTAAGGCCCTTGACTTTGGCATGATAGGGACTTAGTTATCATTGTTGTGTTGCATGCATTTTTACATTGAAATGCAACCTTGGTATCTTAGGCTATCATGCACCAAGGTGCACAATTGATAGCCCTAGAACCAAGAGCCATGTTTCCTTGAGTCCCATTCATGATAGGAAGCATTGGCCATGCATAAATATGCTCAAAAATCTAATACCATGCACTGCTGCCTGCTGTTGCTGTCAAATTGTCTTCTGCAGGAATTTTGTGCCGACCGGCAGGAAAGAGTGCCGACCGGCACTGTATTGTTGGCCGATAGACTATTTTGCAGCCGGTGGCCCCCACAAGCAGCCGGTGGTAGTTTTCTCCAGCCGGTGGCACTCAGCAGAACACAAGGAAGGTTTCCTGGGACTTTGGTATTTTTTGGAGAGACGCAAGAAAAAACAGAGGTGGCAAGTACGGTGGTAGGCTTTTTCCTGACAAGTCGCAATGAGCATGCATCATTCACAAGATCCGAGGCAGTACGAGGCCCCTTTCTTTATTTACTTGATTTAATTTTAGTAATTAGAATTTTGTAATAATTTATTCATTTATTCTTTGGACCGTATTATTCTTTTGGTCCCTCCGAGTGAGGGCATTTGTAATAAGTGTGTGAGTGGGTGTATGTCTTCCAACCCCCATTTCTTTCTACCCTTTTATTTACCGCTATGATGGTAGATTAGGACACATCTAAATTAGCATACCTTATGCAATGCATGCGTGCATTCATGCATTTGTTTACATACATCGCCTTGTGACATCATACAAATCGCATCGCACTTTCAATTCCAAATTGAATACGTGATAGTTGTTGCATTTCATGTGCCATGCTTAGATAGCCGAGCCTGCCTAGATTATATTCCGTGATGCGATGCATTAGTCACTTAACATAAACTAGGTCATGCATGTTTTGCTAACTGGTTTCTTGTTTTGCACCTGAGTACGATGTAAGTTTTATGCTTTAGCATGTCATGCAGTGAATGTTAACATGACAAGATAGTTCGCCATGCTAAGTGCTTATGTGATAAACTACTTGAATGCCCGTGGGTGGAGGTTGATTACTTGAGTTGGGAATACCATTGAAACTGTTTTAGCCTACTCATGAGTAGCAATTTCAAACGCTTTTCCAAACAAGACGGATATGCAATGCTTATTTCCAAATTAGGCGTATCTAGTCTATACTTGTTTGTGGCAAGCACAACATAGTAATTCTAGGCTAATAACCGAATAAGAATTCATAACGCTTTCAAAAAAGGATATCATGGTTAGTAGAGGCGGTCTTGGATTCCAAGTAAAGGTGCTCATAGTCGACCTTCCCGATCGCACTAAGCTCCCCGAGCTATGACCACTTTGGTGATGATGGACATGTGGCCTTCAAGACCGAGTCGTGGTTTCAAATTTCCCATTTTAAAATATTTAGGTGGCGACTCATTTCAGCAGCAAACCATGTTTGGCACTACTTTTCAAAAATCTGTTTTCTCAAATGATTTGCCGGATTTGGACTCTTTGGTTCAGATTTAGAACCGACACAAACCGAGTTCTTGAACTGTAGTGACCCCAATATGAACGGAACGGGACTTAACCCTCCCTGGGCGTTCGGGGACGTCTACAGTGTGGAATGACTTTTTAGTTTTTTATGAAAAGATATGTAAAAAGTAAAGAGAAAATGAAATCTTTGACTTTTTAGTATAAAGTTATAAGCTTTTTGGTTTTTTTTAGTAACTTTTTGATTTTTAGACTAAAATTGTTACTTCCCAAATGAGACCTTAGTAAACGAGTCATTCAGGTTGGAGTTTTAAAATGTGTTAAAATTGCTTTATTCATCTTTTGAGATAAAATCAAACTAGTTTTAATTAATTCAGTCACGAGTCGAGCTTAACTAACTTGATTTTTTTATTTTTTTTATAATGCATATAATTAAATCGAAACGAACAGTAAATTGTTTAAATTTGATTGTAAATTTTGTTAACTTTAAAATGTGGGGGAATTTGGTCAAAGTCTCTTCATGATAAAATTTTAATGCATTAAGGACAAATACAAAAAAAATTCTTGAAAAGTTCAGCACACACTACTATTACCAAAATATCTTTAGTGACTAATTTAATATTTTAAACTTTAAAATAATATAATTTTTTTCTTTAGATGTCGGTTTTTAATAAAATTAGTATTTTTAGAATTTTCTCATCAAGATCTATCAAACAAGATCTAGGTTGACTATGAAATTTTTGGAAAAATTTTTTTACCATCGAAATTGACATAAGCAGTAACATGTTATTTTGTTTCATAGTAACATGTTACTCTGGTTGATAGTAACATTTTATTGTCTGTTCTGAATAAAACATTAACAACAAAAACAGAGTACGACCTTCCCTGCATATGAATTCATACTACTTCTAGAAACTCATATATACTCATAGAATACTCAATCGCAGTTTCAAAAACTCTCTTTGTGCTAATCGAAAATGGCACATTGTAGAATATCAATTTACATAGTCAATTTATACAATAAAGTTTGTATCTCTTTCTCTCCAACCACTATTAATGTCTGTGAGGAATCTGGAAACGATAATAAATTTAGAGCAATGAGGGATCCTATTGAAGGCTTCGGCAGATTGCGTCACTATGAACGATGGACGATGGATGGCTCTAGTCATGAGTCTTTCGTAATAACTCTTCCTCTGTTCTTCTTTCTCTCCTCAATCGTCGTCTTCTTTTTCTTCTCTCTCTTCATTAATGCCTGTTTTTTAGAGAGAAAGAGAGAGATCGATAAAGAAGTTTCAACTTCTCATATATATATATATATATGATAGAGAAAAATTGTCCAAAGAAATATGAAAATATATTTGTCTATTCTTCATAAAGAACACGTACGCTTTTTGCTCAGGAAGTTTATGAAATAAAATATTTTGAGTTAATCTTTACACACTAACGTGTTGGGCCTAGGAGTTTTAACTACATTTTCCTAAAATGTGATGTATATACATATGATCTAGGTGCATGAACCATTGAGAAGGCCTAGACACGCAACATAGTTAGCCTAGTGGGTGGTTAAGGAAATCTGACCTAATATTGTGGGTCAGCCGAATAGTCCATCTTAGAAGATCAAAGGGACGATCTCGTGCACTTAGATGGAAAACATCATATCAGTTAACAAGGTCCATTCTCAACTGGATAATGCTATATATACCAATTAATGTACTAACTAGTATACTAACAGATGATATGGCATAATTTTAAAGGTTTTAGATATCTGTAATTTGTATAATAGGTGGGGTCAATAATAATGACATAACACTAGTTGGTACACTAGTATGTATATTAATTGGTGCTTTTAGCACCACCATTCTTAACTTGACCTGATCACCGTTGTTAGTTGATTGGGAAGAACCTAATTGACCTGAAATAGAGCAAGTAGTTAATGTTTGTAATAGTAAAGATATGTGGCGCAATGTAAAGTGGCTACCTTTCCCTATAACCTTCGCCAACTAACAAGAGAATGTAGCTCATAGTTTTGATTAGGGATGACAATGGGTTAGATATGGGTCGGGCCCCCCTATTCCATCCTTCAATTTTCGCAGTTTGTCCTCACCCCCGATCTAACCCTCATGAATCTCTCCCTCACCCCATCCAAACCCGTAAATGTAACCCTTACCCAACTCTACCCAATCAGAATACAATTAGAAATTTAATAATAATACTAAAACTCAATAATTAAAATTAGAAATGATGTTTATAATTAAAAAATATATTATATAATATAGTATAAACTCAATAATACATTGCATAGATATTATATATATTTTATAAAAATTCAGCAATATATTATACACATTATATATATATGTAATATTATTATTTATTTATTACTACATTTAGGTTAGATAGGGTTGGTGAAAAATACCCCCTCACCCTCGACTCCAAACCCAATTGACGCTTTTAAAAGTTTTTCCAAATTTGACTTTTATCCTATTTAACCACGCCGAACCTATTCCATTAAGGTTGGGGGAGTCACAAACCTAGTGAATCGAAGTATTTTGTTATTCTTAATTTTGACATCTTGAAATGATGATAGAAAACGTGGCATCTATTACTAGAGAAAAGCTAAAAAACCTAATTGATTCGTGATCCAGATTAAGATTAATTGCAACAATTCCCAAACAAGTAAAACAAACAATCTAAATCATCTAGCACATACGAAAGTGATTTAGATTATTGCTTCAAAATCAATACATCAACGCAATTGATTTTTACGTTGAAACCACAATTGGAGCACCTCCAATTGTGATTAAAAACCACTGATTTAAACGCCACTAATCAATCCACTATGAAAGGAAAAAGAATACAAATATACCAAAACAAATTACCCAAACGCAATCAATTTGTCTTCACCAATCAGATCTCTTTCATTATCGCTTTTGTCTCGAATTGATCAACTTGATGTTGAATACACAACATCCATATTGAATCAACGAATGCACACAACTTCAACACCTTCAATACTCTATGCTTGAATCTCCGATTCTATCGAAGAAGAACACTCTTGAAGTCGAATAATCAAATAACTCTTTGATGTATGTTTGTCAAACCATGATTATAATACTCAATCAAACATCAAAGAAAACCAAAAAATAGTCCCAAGAAAACCCTAGAACCCTCAAACAGATTCGAAGCCATGCCCTAGATTCAGAAAGCAAACTACAATTTTATATCGCTTGAATCGCGATTCGCTGAGTGCGTGAATGGCCGCTCGAGCGATAACACTAACACGCGTGTTCCAAACCAGGGTCTAGGCTCGAGTGATGCAACTTACTCTTGAGTATAAAATCACACCTCACAGTATTTTTGCAAACAAGCCAAAGTATTGAGAAGGTGATGTAACAACCTCGACCTTTGATTAATATTAATTCATGATTAAATAAGCTTAATTAGTAATTAAGGTAAAATTCTAAATTAATTGCATGTGTGTCGCCTTATTTGTAATTATATCTCTCATCGAGGAATACTTGTTTGCATCTCTGCTTGCTTTTGTGAATTGAAGGCCTTATCGGCATCTCGATTACTTAATTGACTTGATTTATGTGCTATTTAGGATTTTTAGAACATTATGGTAGGCTTAATTAGAATTTGATTCGGGACGATTTAATTAGAATAATTAATGCTCAATTAAGCCTAATTAATGAATTCCTTAATCCAAGCCTTTATAAATCACCTATTATACCTCCACTCATTCTTTTCCTTCATTTCAACACATCTTTGAGCTAGCACACACAAGCAAATGTGAGAGAGTGAAAGAAAGGAGAGATTGAGCTCAATCAAAGAATTTGCTAGAAATTGAAGGAATTAGACTTAGAAACACAAGGATCAAGCTTCTAGCTCTCTCATTGACGAGCCTAGGTAAGGATTCAACCTTTAGATTGTATAATTATGATGTGTAGGACATGAACTCTAGAGAATTAAGTTGGGTGATACAAGAATTGAGTTAAAAATGAAGAGAATTGAACCATATCATGCATGAATGCATATATCATGGCATTTTGAGTAGATTTCTAAAGAATTTTCACATGCATGTGTCTATCTTGACTTGGTTTTGAGAATTCATCACATTTCTTACCATTTGACCTTGATTGATTATGTTTTGGAAAGCCTAAGTTCAAAGTAATTCATGCATGTCATGTTCATGGCATATTTATAAATTTCAAGTTGGAGTTTTGATCAATTGGCTTGTTTTGGGGCCTTGATTTGGTGAAATGATCTTCAAACCTGGTATTTTACAAGTTTCTAAATGTTTTCTGGTGTTTTGGCCCAAAAAGATGAGTTTTAAAGTGTGTAATTCGAGTTTGGAGTTTGAGAGTGCAATATGGAAATTCTAGATTTTTCACTTTCGCTCGAACGACAGAACTTGCACTCGAGTGACCACTCTGTGATCTTACACTTCCGCTCGAGCGACCATAAGTCCACTCATGCATAAAATGCAAGCCCCCAGAAGTTTATATGTTTGCAGACCGCTTGAGCGACAAGAATTGCGCTCAAGTGAAGACGTCAGTCACACGCTCGAGCGACCGTCGAGAGGAAATTTCACACAACTAGTACTTTTTCAGAGTTTACAGACCGCTCAAGTGAGGGAAGTTTCACTTGGGCGACTCGAGCGAAGGAAGTTGTGCTCGAGCGGGATCTCTGTTTTCAGTAAGTTTTGTTAAGAGTTCCAAAAGTGTATTTCGGCATCCACATTGCATCCTAGGCATTTCTAGGCTATGATTAACACTCAATAAGAGGTTTAGACCTAGAAGGACACTAAGAATGAAATGAAAGAAGTTAAGTACCAACCGAGTGTATGTTTCATTATGTGTTTCTGCTATGTGTGTGTTGGTCATGTGCCACAAGTTATCTGATTTATTTGTCCTCCAAGTGGAGCCATCTATGAGTAATAACTTTGTAAAGCTATGTTCACGTTTAAGTATTTTTGTATATGATATGACAAGAAATGATCTGCTTTCTGAAATGCTATGTTTTGTATCAATGAATGAATGTCCAGCTTTTGATAAGTATTTGTGGCATTCTTAGCACAAGGCCCTTGCTCGGGGGTAACAATACTGTGGTCTCATGGCCCTTGCCCAAGGGTAACAATACCGTGGCTCAAGTATATTACAAGTTCCTAGTACCGGAGGTTCCTTAAGGAACTGACAAGCACGATAACGCTATTGGATGTACCATGAATGATGAAGCATGAACTCTGATTTCTGCATGTAGTTTGAACAAGATATAAATCTGTTTCAGATATGAACTATGATTTCCGATTCTGTTATGGACATCATTCATTTAAACCCTTTATTCTGTTATTATTCATTGGGCTTCCGCTTACTATTTATATTATGTATGTAGGTGAGCAGGAGCGTGACCAGGCCTAAGCTGCTGCCTGGAGTTTTAGGTCAGCCAGCCATTGTGCCTTCTGAGGAGGTTCCTTTTGTGATGTCTAGCTCTATAACCTTGCTATAGATGTTTTTGTTTTGTTTTGCTTATCTACACATTGGGCTAAGTTCCTATTTGGCTTTATCTGTGTAAATGGGTGACATAAGACTGATGTATTTATGTTGTCTTATATATATATATAAGTTTGTTTTGAAGATTTCTATCTCATATACGTTAACACAGCTCTATGGACAATGTATATTTCTATATTTGCTTCTGCAACCCCTTTATTATATGTCATTCTATTAAAAGGCTTTTGGTAATCCAAGGATTACTGGTCGGTTACGATGCTGAACCTATAAGAGCGAGTTTGGGTCATGACAAGTGAAAACTCCGCTCGGGCGCAACTTTCCCCACTCAAGTGGAAAGACCAAAACAGAGGCAAAATTACAACTCAATTAAGCTAAGCTTGGTTGCGGAATTGGTAACAAGTAGGGACCTAACAATATCCCCCTTTGTCAATTCTCGGACAAAACTTTTCTAACAATTTTTCCTAACAAACACACGCAATAGACACACTAAGTAACACAATTAAAAGCTCTGACCTAACAAAAACAAAAATTGCAAAACCACAAAAGCCGATTTGATTAGAACCACTTAGAAACACTTTGAACAATCCACCTGTGGAAAATACCACACAAACCAAAACTGTGGAACCAAATAAGACAAATAGATAGAAATAAGCAAAATAGCCAAATATATATATCCAAAGTGATCTATTTCAAAACAAGCAAATATCCATGCATCCCCATATCCATGTCCATGCATCCCAATATCCATGCTCAAAACTTTGTCTAAGTGTTTTAACAAAAACACATGTTTAGCAAACATTAAAACTACTACCCCTTTTTGTCCGGGGAGACAAACCAAAACCTAGAAAATAGAAGAAAAAACAAGAAAATAATCTGTGACAAGAAAAAATACACTGTCCATGGAAATAAGAACCAAACATCACTGAGTTGGTGGAGGTAGAGGCTGTTGCATCTGAAGTAGGGACAAAATCTGAGCAAGATGTTGGGAAGACTGATCAATCGACTACTCAATACGACCAACAGATGCCTCCAAGGCAGTAAGCCGGGCATTAGTGGAGGTCTCAAGATTAGTGAGTCGAGCGTCAAATATATCCATCCGGCCCTCCAGATGATCAAATGGGAAACTAGGACATGCTTAACTTGTTGTGGTTGGCCGCTGATAGATTGAGTCGGAGGAGGTTACTCTCTCTCACTTGTAGCAGCGGCATCAAACTCTTCTTTCTCAGCCAAAAGATCATAACTTGCACCCACCCTAAAAGGACCAACTTAACATGTGACTGACTGTAGGAGACGGTCTTTTTGGTGAATGGTTTAATGGGAGTGGAAAACTCATCCTCTTCGAAGACTGGGACCTCGAGTTTGGACATGAGACGGTTAATCAGACACTCGTATGGTAACCCTAACTGTTTGTTGCTAATAACAACTATCATCTTACGGAGGATAAGGGTTACAAGATTGATGGGCAACTGGTGATCAATGTAGTACAGGGTATAACCTTGGTCTTGATTGATTTTTGAGATATGGGTGGTGACAATGAGATTTGTGCACACTATGAGGTCAAGCAACCTAAATTTGGGAAGGAGTTCATGCTGTTTGATGAGGGCACCCTGGATCTAGCTTCGGGGTGTACCACATAACTCAGTGGTCACCTCATTGAAATCACATGTGGAGTGGACAAAGAAGGGGAAGTGGGCATTGAAAATAGGGCCAATGACGAGAAGTGAACAAATGAGGTCTTGGTTAGCTACAAATTCCTTAGACCTAACCTATGTTTTGAAGGAAGGACCGATATCGTCTACTCCCTCAATGTTGCAATAAAACTCGAGCACCCAATCAAGATTTTGATGGCCAGAAAACGAGAGGACGAGGTCACCGCCAAAAGGCTGAAACACATGCCTAATAGGAATAGACTCAAAGGTATTTGGCAGGACATTTTGCTCAAGGTGGACTGTACGGGAAACGAAGGCTTCCCTAAAGTTTTTGGCTTTTTTCGTAGAAGGGAAACGGTCAGAGTTATACTGTGGGCAGTTAGCGGTGGACTTTCGATGTTTGGATGTAGACATGGCTAAACCCTAACCAAATAAAGACACAAAAACACCCCCAAAGCCAAAAAGAACCAAAACCAACAAGATCAAACACATTAGAAAACAAAAAATAGTAATGGGAAAACCCAATATATCATAATCCATGCGAACACAAAGCCATAGATAGCATAGTTCAAAGCAGCAAAAGAATAAACCCCAGAGCCATTAGTAACCAAAAGAAAATAGGAGTAACAGAACCAGTAAGAACAAAATGTAAACCCAAAAGAGATTAGCTATAAAAAAAAAAAAAAACCAATATGACAGCAGCCAAAGCTCAAGTAACTAAGTGCAGAAGTGGGCACACAGAGAGAATAACAGAGAAAATGAGTAACCAACAGTCAAACATGCATATGTAACAGTTAGGGGACACACAAAGAAGCATTCCAAAACTAAGACCGATGCAAAACATATGAAAAACCTAGACAATACACAGATAAATTACCACACCCAAGACTCAAACCGGACCAGAGAAACCAAAAAACAAGATGAGAGAAAAAGAGAGACAAACCCGAGAAGATGATGGAGCACTGGAAGAAGGGTAATGGTAGTCACAAACAAACCAAACCAAGATGGAAGAGGGAAGGTTGAGATCACAATCAAAGCCCTACGAGAGAGAGAGAGAGAAGAAGAAATTTGGGGAACAATGGACTAAATGGGGGAGGGCTAGGTTTATAAAGCAAAGCAGTTTGCTCGAGTGTAAATCTGTACACGCGTGGCTACGCTTGAGCCAGGAATCATGCACTTGAGCACAAAAAACAACCTCCCAGAAGTTTGGTGCCTCTGCAAAAGTGTTGGATGAGAGAAATCTACGCTCGAGTGGGTAAAAAAAAACAACAAAGGTATAATGCACCCATCTGAGCAGTTAAACACAACTCACACTGGCAAGTGTGACCTGAAACAAAAAAGAGGTGAGCACAATAGCAAAAATGTGACACCAAGATGAGATAATCCACATACCATGATACCCGCAAACTTGCAATTTTGACAATATGAAGCACAACATTCATGAGCAAATCAGGTAAATATCGATCAATGAGCATAAGCTAAATGGAAATACACAACTTAAAGACAAACATAAGAGCTCACAAAATGAATATGTGTGTGTGAAATCCTTGAGAGGCCACAGAGCTAGAGTTAATCCTCATAGTGATCGGATGGCTGGACCTTCGGCAAGAGTAACTAAATAGCACTAAGAAAGTCAAACCACTAGAAATCAAGGGGTATTTGTTGAGTAAAAGTGGAGGCTCCCCCTCAATCAATGGGTCCTCTTCCCTTTTTTTTTCATTTGATTTTTGACTTTTCTTTCTTGTGGGCACTCAGTGGTGGCTTTCACGCTCAAGAGTATGGAGACCAAACCAGAGAAGCATGGAAGCGATAAGGATGGCCTTATTAGTGCCTCTGAGGTAGCCTTTTTCTAATGCTCAGACTTCAAAGAACTGAGGAGGAGTCGTGAAAGAGAAAAAAAGATGGTAGATGGTTAAGAGACTCAACATCACCCACGATATGCTAGTATAGGTTAATTCCTCTAAACATGTTTAAGAGACACTATTAGAGGTCCATAGAGAACTTTGATCATTTGTGCGGAAACCCCTGCAACAGTTTATCTCAAGGATGTGTACAGAATGAGATCATGAAGTCAATGAGTATGAGCATTCAAAATGAGCTATGAACACAGAAAAATGAAATCTTGCAAGCAGCATGAGAGGTGTTCATATGAGTCTCGAATGTAGAGATGACAAGAATCAATGACAATGAGATTATAGCATTCAAGTACACACAAAGCCAATCACTCTCACTCACTCAAGAAACAGGTCACACCCTAGTGACTGAGCACTACACCCAAAGTCTTTCTAAAGAACTCAAACCTAATAATATCAAGGGGTTTTGTAAAAATATCAGCCTTTTGATGCTCAGTGGGTGCATGTTCAAGAATAATAAAGCCCTCTTCTACTAACTCTCGAATGAAATGATGACGAATGTTAATGTGTTTAGTGCGAGAGTGTTGGACAGGATGTTTAGAAATGTTAATGGCACTTGTATTATCACAGAAAAGGGTGAGATGTTCTGGTCTATACCATAATTATAAAGCATTTGCTTCATCCACAACATTTATGCACAACAACTCCCTACTACAATGTACTCAGCCTTAGCTGTCGAAAGAGAGATGGCATTTTTCTTTTTGCTATGCTAGGTAACCAAATTATTCCCAAGGTAAAAACACTCTCTAAATGTGCTCTTACGATCATCAACACACCCTGCCCAATCGGTATCAGAAAAATCAGTGATTTCAGTGGTAGTGTCGGTCGTGAACCAAATCCCATACCCCAATGTCCCATTTACATACTTAATGATACATTTAACAGCAAGCAGATGAGATTCTTTGGGACAGGCTTGGTAATGGGCACAAACACCTACACTAAATGCAGTGTCAGGACGACTGGTTGTGAAATACAACAGAATCCTTATCATACTCCTAGAAAGGGTATGATCAACATCAGTCCCAGAGGAATCTTTGGAAAGGTGAAGATTGGTGCTCATGGGAGTACGTGCATGTTTGGCTGACTCTAGACCAAACTTAGACACAAAATTTTTGGCATACTTGGTCTGAGAGACAAGCATACCCGAAGGAGACTATTTAATTTGAAGACCCAAGAAATAAGACAACTCTCCCATCATGCTCATCTCAAACTAATGTGTTATGCAATCCGAGAAATATTTCACAAGATAATTAGAAGTGGATCCAAACACAATATCATCAACATAAATCTGAGCAACAAGTATATGAGACTTAGTGCTCATTTGGTTATCATCGTAGGCTAAAAAATCACGAAAGGACAAAAAAAAAAAAAAAAATCAAAAAATCACAGAAGGACACAATTTTTTATGCCATTCGAAAGCCAAAAAGCCAAAAAATCCAAACAAGAAAACCAAACAACCAAAAAAGTCCCAGGCTAAAATAGACAAAAAAGCCAAAAAGCCAACTAAAAAAGTCATTGCCAAACGACCCCTTAGTATGTTTCACAAATAAGGTCTTGTCCACACTATCCCTTCGAAAATCATTATCAAGAAGAAATGTAGTAAGTCTATCATACCAACCTCGAGGGGTTTGTTTTAAACCCTTTCTGTTGCTCAACATATGCCTCTTCTTTCAAGTACCCATTCAGAAAGGCACTTTTCACATCCATTTGGAACAACTTGAACCCAAGAAAGCATGCAACACCAAGTAAATACGAATAGATTCGAGACGTGCAACAGGGGCAAACATCTCATCATAATTAACACCCTCTACTTGTGTATAGCCTTGAGCAACCAACTAGCTTTATTTCTAACCATAGTATTATCCTCATCAGATTTATTTTTAAATATCTACTTGGTACCTATCACATTCATGTCTGTAAGTCTAGGAACAAGAGTCCAAACTTTGTTACATTCAAATTGACCTAATTCTTCATGCATAGCATTGACCTAGCTATCATCTAGTAGGGCCTCTTTTATATTCTTAGGTTCAATTAATGAAACATAGCACATATGAGATACCTCTTCCCGAATTTGTTTTCGAGTTTTCATTTTGTCTGAGACACTTCCAACCACCTATTGAGTTAGATGATTCAGCTTTACCCTTGCTGATGGTTTTAACTTTGGACTGGCAGTGTCGGGAGCATCAGAGGTGGTGTCTCTTTGTGAACTCTTTGGACTCGGACTTATGATTGAAGTTGGGGCCGACTTACCTTCTTGGGCTTGACCTTGTGCTTCTTCTTGTCTTTGTGATTTTGTATCCAAGATTGGAGACTCACCATCTTCTTCCTCATGTGTTGATGGCATAGGAGAACCTATGTCATCTACAACCACATTGATTGATTCCATCAAAGATAAAGTACGCAGGTTGTAGACATGAAAAGCTCTACTGGTGGTTGAGTACCCTAGAAAAATACTTTCATCACTTCAAGAGTCAAATTTGCCCAAAGGCTCTCTATCTTTGAAAATGTAACATTTACTCCCAAAAGTTTTAAAGTATTTTACATTAGGTTTCAACCATTTCCATAGTTCATATGGAGTTTGTAAAGTGTCGGGCCTTAAATATACACGATTCACAACATAAACAGTAGTATTTAAGACTTCAGCCCAGAACTTAGAAGGAACTTTCTTACTACGGAGCATGACTCTAGCCATCTCTTGAACTACCCTATTCTTCCTCTCAACAACTCCATTTTGCTGTGGAGTAATCAGTGCAGAAAACTCATGCTTAATTCCATGCATATCACAAAAATCCAAAAACGAACTATTTTTAAATTCACGACCGTGATTAGTTCGAATTCTTATGATATACCCAATAGAAACACTCTGTTCATTTTGGATTTTAAGGACTAAAGCCTGGAAAGCATCAAATGTACCAAATTTTTCCCGTAAAAAATTAACCCATGAAAAACAAGTAAAATCATCACGCTTAAAAAATGTATCTTTTACCTCCAATGCTTTCAATGCGAGTGGGTCACATAAGACCCATATGAACAAGTTCAAGAGGACGTTTGGTTATGAAGCTGTTCACCTTTTTATGAGGGGCACGAGTTTGTTTCCCAAGTGGACATGGTCCACACATATGGTTCACATTCTTATCCATTTTGGGTACTCCTCTTACAAGCTCTTTGTTGGCTATCTTAGTGTAGCTCGACTTTTCGCGCTCCTTTCGGAAGACGAGAAGCCCTACAGTTTGGACCCTACCTGTGGTTCTGAATCTGATTTCATAAGTGCAATGTGAAATAGTGAAAACACAAAAAGAGTCCAAATTCGACAATTTATTTTGGAAATCGATGTTTTGAATAAAATGCCAAAAATGGACTGCTTTGTCAGATTTCGGAGTCGCCACCTAAATATTTTTGAGAAATTTAGGAAACCCATAACTCGTGCCAAAGGCCACGCCTCTGTCATCACCAAGATTGTCTCGAATCGGGAATTTAGATATGAGAGGGGAAGGTCATGAATTGAGCACCCCAGCTCGCTCGATCAAAGAACGGCCTCTACTAATCATGATGTGATTCTTGTTTACATCATATGCTCTTGTTTCAATTATTAGGCTATGTAGACACCCCATGTTTGATGGCCCTTACGACTTGGATGCAATTGCATGCATACCCGATGATGAGTTTATATGCTCGCCAAGTGCTCGAAGTCCTCAACGGAATACCACAGCTTTGAGCCTTTCAAACCCTACACCCTTGTTGCCTCATTCTTGGACCATGCCTTGGTCCTTCAAGCCTACAGCTTTTGGTGGCCTACCGGCCATCTTTAGAGGTTGCCAGCCATCACTTTTGGGCTGTCGGCCACTGATGTGGCTTGTTGGCAACCAGTGATGGCGTCGGACACCAGTTTCTTTTGCAGATATTTTGTGCCAGCTGTTTGCACAGATGCATGCATCTGCACACACGTGTAGGGTTGGATATCCTTGTAAAGAATTCATGTTTTCTATATATAGGAGCCCTCTCTCTCATGTTTTAAGGTTAGAAAATTTTGAGATCAAAAATTTTCCTCTCCCTAGCAAATCTCTACACTTTTGTCTATAATTCTTTAACCTTTGCCTATACACCCTTAACAAAATGTTCTCATCTTTGAGCTAAGGTGTCTTTGACTTGGTTAGAGTTCTAGAGGGTGTTGTTTGCTTGGTTTTGTTGTTTGAATTGTTTTTTCTTTTTAAGAGGTATAAAGCTTTGCCCATTTACTTACTTTATCTACTATTTTTCTTGTTGTTTTCCAACTGATTTTAGGTTGTAAAACTTTTGTATTTTTGGGCTGAAACTTGGGTCCTAAGGCCATTAAAGGTTAAAGGGTTGATAGCTCTTCTTTGTACCTTATTTTGGAGGACTTAGCCCTCGTGTTTTCCATCCTTTTGCTATCTTTTTCCAAGCTTTTAAACACTAATTTTCAGAGCTTTTTCAGTGGCCAAAATCATTTTTTGAAGTCCAAATTTTGAGGGGTTAGCCTCCCCTCCTTGTGTCTTGCTTACTAGCCTAGTTTGTGCCATGTTTTAGCATATTAATCTAGCTTTTTTTAAGCTTAATTCCAGTATATTATAGGACTTATTTTAGACTATTTTAGTACTGTTTTGGGCTGTTAGTTGCATTTGAGCGTTATTTTGCATACTGGTAGTGTAATAGTCCTCACGAGTTTGGTGTTCTAGGCCTTAGACACCATCTTGTTTGAGTTGATAGCATTTACTTATGCTTTTCTCACCCCTTTTTAGCACTTAATCATCTCTGCAACCTCCCTCTTTCTTGGCTTTTTGTTTTGCTTTGAAAGTGGTTCAAACTACATGTTTGTTTAAAGCATGAGATTGAGGTGTCATGCTTAATGGTTTAATCCCTTAGGGGATTCATTACCAACGGTATGATGTCTCTTTCATGTCTAAAACAACTCTTGGTTTGGACTTTCTTTCCATTAGAGGACTTAAACTCACCCTTTGGCCTTAATGAATTAAAGGATGGAAAGGTAACCAAAATGGAGTAATTAAAACTTGGAATTAAAAGTGAGCAAGATAATAATTTGGTTGTGTTCAATCGGACGTTAATTGAACACATGGAAGCTTGAACCATTTCATACTTATTAGTGACGAAATGATTCAAGCTTCCAAGGTCACCACTTTCCTTGATCATTCATGAAAAGGAGGGGGTTTGTATCTTATCTTGTATTTATTGAACTTGCACACTTGGTTTCATAAGCCATCATGCAATGAAATTGCATCCATTGATGATTTGTGAACCGAACATGCTACTCCTTTGATTTGCTCATGAAAAGGAGGGGTGAGTTGTGCAAACAAACCCTTGAAATACCCTGTATATGCTTTTTTTGTCCTCTGTTGCAGCAAAGAGAACTGGGCAGCAGTGGCTAGCAGGCCACATTCCATGGCTGGCAGGTGGCCGGCAGACCACCTTTGATGGCCGGCTGGCCACTGATGCAAATTTTAACAGTGTGTTCCTCTGGCAGAGTAGAGTTATTTTGGAAGTGGGCAACAACATGTGTGTTCTATTGTGCAACAGAGGCTCTCCAGAAGCAAAACGGTGGTCTTTTTGGGTAGAAACCAAGCATGCACATGAACATCCCTCGTTTCTCGAGGTGGAGTCATTAGTTGTTTAGTTTAATTACTTAATTCTTTTAATTGCACTTGTGTTGTAATTATTTAATTAGTTAGTTAACTAGTTATTCATTTTTGTTGTTAGTTAACTAGCTAGAATTGTTAATTCAAGTGTTGTAATAATTAGCTAAGTAGTTTAGCTAAATTTCATTTGTTTTGTAATAATTAGCTTAATTAGCTCAGCTTTAGTTAATTAGTTAATTAGCTAGTTTATTCATTCGGACTCTCCTTCGTGAAAGCGCAATGTAATAACATGTATGTCTTCCAACCCCACGTATTTCTCCCTTTTATTTAACTGCTTATGATACTCAGTTTAGGGACATTATGTTTTGTTTAGCATACTTCATGTTTGTATCCATTCGTATTGCATGCACTGAGGCTCGATTCATCATTCTAACTTACATTGTCGTTTAATACATTCTTTGAATACATTCTTAGACCGTATGCTATTTAATTGATCTATATGCCATGTTTAGTAGCCGAGCCTATTAGTTGCATATCGCATATGTTGCATTAGTCATATTGTATAAGTTAGGAATCATGCATTTTTCTAACTCATATCTTTTTGGCTTGGAGTACTAGGTGAGTCTTTACTTGCTTTAGCATATCGTATGCGTGTGATTGTTGCCATGTCCAGCATGCTTGCCATGAGGCTAATTGCTTAATTGCTATGCACTGCTTGTATGCATGTGGATGAAGGCTTATTGCTTGAATTGGAATAATTTGAGTAATGTTCATATGAGATCACTTTTTCAAGTGGTACATATTTTGAAATAATTTTCAAAACAAACGTAAATCGAAGTGTTCTAATTCTTGCAAATTTAGTCTATACTTGTTTGTGCTCATCACATAGTAATGCTAGCCTAATAAATCGGAACAAGAGCATATAATGTACATAAGGTTCATATCATGATTAGTAGAGGTCGATCTTTGATCGGGTAAGCAGGGGTGCTCAAATGTATTCATGTCTTTTCCCTCTCGTACCTAAGTTCCTAAGCCGAGTTAATCTTGGTGATGACAGACATGTGGCCTTTGGCACAAGTCATGAGTTTTCTAAATTTCTCCAAAATAAAATATTTAGGTGGCGATTCTATATCTGGAAAAGCAGTTCATTTTTGGCAATTTGATTCAAAATCGATTTTCCAAAAGATTTGTCGGATTTGGACTCTTTGTTGTTAATCAGATTTCACATTGCACTTCTGAGATTAGATTCAGAACTGCGGGAGTCCAAATTGTAGGACTTATTTCGAACTCTTGAAAGAGGGGGGTGCGAAAAACTCGGGCTACAGTTTCTGGCGACTTTGTTGGGAAGAGTAAAGAACTTGACTCAAACTTCATGATATGAAATTTTATTTACCCTTATATGTTTCTTTGCATTACATTTGCATTGGTGCGTTTAAGTCATTGTGTTTGCCATCTATTATTCCTGGATAGTTTGTCGGAGGCTTGCCTGAAAAGCTCGCTAAAAGGCTGACCAGTCATGGGCTCTATCATGACGGGAACGCAACCCTTGGATTTGGACTGCCGTTGTACAACTTGATCATCCTTTCACTTCTCGGTGTTAGGTGGAGAGATATATTAGGTAGTCTTGCTGAGGTACCCTTTTTGACCATTTGGCCTAGTTGTATGTCAAAAGCCGTAAAGACTGTTCCAAACTAAGACAGGATGCTCACCAGAATGCAGGATTGCATGAAACTGTTTTGTTTGAATAGTGAACCCTAGTTCCCGACAAAACTAGGGCAGGGTAACCCTACCCCCTCATAGGGGTGTTTTGGATCTCACTTAACTAGTATGTGCTTTACAGTGAAAGTGTATAGAGATGTGCGTATCAGTTGCAAGTTGGGTATTTAAAGGTAATTCTGTTGAGTGCCTTACAGCTTTGATTACATCTATGTGTTTTTAACATCTAAGTTGAGGTGTTGTACGGTTTCTGATTTTTTTTTTGCTAAGTAGTATAACACCATAGCTTCGGACAGTTCGAATATCCCCTAAGCGTTTTGGACCCATGTTAGGAGGCTTTACAAATCCGGAGATCTTGTTTGGGGACAACCTGTGTTTGCTTTGCTCTCACTGGTTACTAGAAGGAGAAGAGTTAGGCACAATTCACTAATCCAGCAGTCACCCTTCACTTCACCTGCATCTAGTCAGGCTTAGTCTTCTGCATCTAATCTAGTACGAGATCATTCACTAATTCTGATGGCACAATATCCACCGGTTAGCATAGAGGACCTAATCCACCACCTTCAGCAAACAGTTGAAACCATGCAGCAAGACGCTGCTCGTCAAGCCGAGGTCATAGCATGCCAGGCTAAGGCCACAAATAGGCTGCAACAACAACAAGCACAGCTGGCAACAGCTTCTTCATCTCATGCACCTCCTACGGGTATCCCAGCACTCGGAGCCACTGCCTACGTTGAGAATCAGGGCAATCCGGTAGAGCCAATCCCACTACAAGACTCCAAAGTGCCTGTATATCAAATCGAGGCTCCATTTGAGTTTGAGGTTGACCCGACCGTGCTTAAAGTTAACAAGTTGGATAAGTTCTTCAAGAGAGCGCATGGAGTGAACTCTATTCCCGACATAGAAGAGGGGTATACCGACTCTGCAATGACATTGCTAGACCGGTTCAAAATGCCACACATCGATCGGTTCGATGGCTCTGGAGACCCCATGGTTCATCTTCGGCTGTTTTCAGACATCCTGCGACCGATGGGCTTGACCAGGTTGCAGAAGCTCTCACTCTTTGGCCGGACTATGTCAGGAATAGTGGCTATTTGGTATGCGAAGCTAGAGGATTCTGTGAAGCAGAGTTTGGAGGAAATGATTGAGGCCTTTGTTGCATAGTACTCATACAACACACAAATCGAGGTCACAACAAGTGATCTCGAGGCAATGCGCCAAGGAGCGAAATGAGGGCTTTTCAGAATTCGTGACAAGATGGAGGGTCGAGGCTTCAATGATGACTACACGACCTTCAGAGAAAGATCAGATAAGGATGGTAGTCTGCAATCTGCACAGAAAATTGTTGCAAAAAATGATTGTCCTATCTCTGTTCACATTCACCAAACTCCATGAGATGGGTGTTCAAATTAAAGACGCCATGAAACAAGGCTTGATTACTGATGAGACAGAGTAGGCCAAGAGGCCTTTTGTGTGCAGTTCCAATGCAACCACCAGTGGTAGCATAGCTGCGCGACCGTCTAATGTGAATGTTGTCATTACCACAACCAAGACCGCCAATCCCTTTGCCAGCACAACTCCACAAACTTCAAACAACCAGGCCTGATCTTAGAGGACCTTTACCCCACTCTACATGCCTTTATCTGAAGCCATGAGGGTGCTAATCAAAAAAGAGCACCTCAAGCCGTTAGAGCCTCGCTCACTACTCGATCCTTTTCCAATCAAACACAACCCACCAACCACTGCATTTCATTAGCAAAGACGGTCATGACACCGACTAATGTTGACTGCGTCATGAGATTCAAGATCTCATCGACAACAAGGTGATTGCACCACCCTAGAAAGCAAATGTAACTACCAACCCTCTCTCGGCCCACAATCAAGTTCCCCCACCTCATAATCTAAACCTAATCCATACATTAGCCCTCCTCTACGACCCCAATGTATATATTATCCCTTCCCACCTACCCAGACCGACGGTGTTCATTCTTGAAAGCATAGATTTGTGCATGATGGACACGTCTGCACTTCAACCTAAGCCTATGGTGGTGATAGTTGCAGTACAAGGGAGGCTGGCCTTAGAGGGGAGTACGAGTGCGTTGCCTAAGTGCTTTGAGGACTTGTTTGAGGGGGTGTACAATCCGTGCTGCTACATTGTGCCGGTTGATCAAGCCAAGCTGGAAGTGTATTGCCAACTATAGCGGAGGTTAATGTGGTTAGGGAGGACAGCCTGAGCCAAGGTTTGGATGATCTAGCGGAGCTTGAGGAGGACTTAGACAACCTGTAGTTCTCTGACAAACAAGATTAAGGAGATGTGTAGATTAACTGGTTCGATTTGAATGGATTAGCGGACAACTCTGGGTGGTTGAGTGATGAACCCGACAAGGTGGATGGAACTGAAACAAAACCGGAAGAAAATGGAGCAAGAATTGCTGCAGTGGCCGAAATGGTCGAGGAAAAGGGGAAACTACTGGAGAACACCGGCGTGAAGATTTCAGCTCAGAAACTGGGCACTGTGAGTACTGTGGATACAGAACAGGAAGTTACGCTGAAGCAGTTTGCACAAGAAATGGGTTAAGACAACCAGAAAGCTCTAATGGCTCAACACCCTGAGGGGGAAACTTGTGATGTGAAAGTGATACAAATGGAGCCGAACAATTGTTTGTCGGTTGCCGGAGGTGTATGGTGAGAGGATGATGATTTACTTCTGGCTCACACCGACGAAGGCTGGATGGGTCCCTTCCAGATAACACGTGGTATGTGGAAAAGATTGACCATATGACAAGAAGTGATCGGTATTTTAAGCCACCGCACTTAGACCAAGTTGAAGCCTCTGGAAAGACAGAGAGGTTGAAAAACATAAAGAGAAGTAGTTGGAGAAAGAGGCAATGTTGAAGCAACTAAAGAAAATCCAAGCCGACATTTCGATCTAGGGTCTTTTTATGGCCTCTCGGGTGCATCGACAGGCTGTACTATCAGCAATGGACAAATCTAAGTTGTCCATTGACATTACCCCTAAATAACTTATGGGATTGGTCTTCCCAGGTAGGGCTGGGCTAACCTTTACCTTTTTTGATAAAGAAATGCAACCAGAAGGCTCAGCACATAACAAACCTCTATACATATCTATTGAGTGTAGAGAAAAATGGGTACCAATGGTGTTGGTCAACACCGGTTCGGCTATTAACGTCTGTCTTTCTCATACAGCTTATGCCATCAGTTTTAAACCAGCAGACTTCATGCCCACAACCCAAGTGATTCGGGCATATGATAACACAAGCAGGAAGGTTATAGGCATGGTACAAATTAGAGTTCAGGTGGGCCCAGCTTAGCAAGATATTGAGTTCTATGTCCTGGATGTCCCGACCACCTTCAACTTACTACTAGGGAGACCTTGCTTGAATCTGGTGAAAGCAGTCTCCTCTACCCTCCACCAAATGCTGAGATATCCTCATGGAAAGGGAGTGACGATTGTTTTCAGAAATTCATCTATCCATCCCCACCAAAGGTAACTACACTAGTGCCGGAGATCGTTTATGGCGAGGCTGATGTTTTTCTCTCAGGGTTTACTCTAGCTGAGGCTCGGGTAGTGCAAACCATCTTGGTAGTAGATGAGGGCAAGTATGTCAGCGCCTAGTTTGTTTATTTCATAAACAAGCTGCAACACGTGCCAGGAATGAGGCTTGGAAGAAGTTGTCGGAAAGGTGTCACAGCATTGGCCGATGTGCCGCATAATTCACATACCTTTGGTTTGGGATATATACTCACCAAAGAGGATTGGGTTCAGAAAAGGGAAGTGATGGCACGCAGAGCAAAAGCCAAGTAGGCTGGGAAACACTATGAGCTTATTCACAGGCTGATCCGGGGAACGCTAAATGGTCCCTTTGTTCGAGAGGGAGAAGGCTTCCCATTTTGTGGCTTTCCGAGCCGTGGATGAATTCTGTGAAGTAGCGTGTTCCTTGCTTCGAAATCTTCTTCGACCTGCAGTTGCAAGATAGTGATGCCGAGGAAAAGGTTGAATCGATTGCTGAAGCTGAAAAGAGCATGGAAAGTGACTTGGACAACAGCAAGCTTGGAGTAGGAGCATCACTGGCATGTCTCCTCACAGATCCACTAGCCGACTCAAAGAGCTTGGGGGATAACCTTACTATCTCCATGATCGGGGACCAATCGGGTGTGAACCCATCTTGCAGCATTTTGGAGGCATCTGAAGCACCATCTCTTGTCTGGCAGCTAGAGAAGGGCTACCTGTCTAGTTTTGAGTCGGGTGATGAACTAGAATCTGATTCCACAGAATCTGTGGAGTAGGAATCAGATTCCAGTTCTTCTGAGTCTGAGTCTGGTATTCCTGGGAGCGATAACCTAGATGCCAAGGTCTTGTCCAGGTCCTCTTTTTCTTTTACTTTTGAGTCGGTTGTAATCGAAGAGCTGGACCTTATGAATGAGAATGCTGCCGATTCTGAATATTTCTCTGTGCCGTTTGTTTATTGCATTGACTAAGATTTTCAAGATTTTAATGAAAACGAAGAGGAAGGAATTCCTCTAGTTTTGAGAAACTTGATTAATCGAGAGGAGGAGAGGTTTGCAAAACCTCTTGCTGATGAAATCATTACTATTAATATGGGTACTGAGAAGGATACGCGTCTGGTCCAGATCGGGTCTACATTATCTTTAGAGGAGCGTGAGCGCTTAGTCGCTTTATTAAAAGATTTCAAAGATGTTTTCGTGTGGTCTTATGAAGACATACCTGGAATCGATCCTGAGATTGTACAGTATCAGATCCCTCTTGACCCCGAGGCCCGACTCGTCAAGCAGAAGTTGCGTAGGATCCGTCTAGATTGGGCATTGAAGATCAAAGAAGAGGTCACCAAGCAGATCAAGGCAAGTTTCTTGTTAGTATTTGAATATTCGACTTGGTTGGCCAACATCATCCCAGTGCCGAAAAAGGATGGTAGAATCCGGGTATGTGTGGACTTTAGAGATTTAAACAAAGCTAGTCCGAAGGATGACTTTCCTCTACCGCACATCGATGAATTAGTGGACTTCACCACATGCATTGCTCTCCTTCATGGATGGATTTTTCGGGTATAACCAGATTTTGATAGTGCCTGAGGACAGAGAGAAAACTGCATTTACTATGTCGCGGGGTACTTATTAGTATCGGGTTATGCTGTTTGGGTTGAAGAATGCCGGGGCTATCTATCAACGGGCTGCAACCACCATTCTGCATGATATGATCCACGAAGAGGTTGAGGTGTATGTGGATAACATGATTGTCAAGTCCAAAGAAAGAGAGGGCCACTACACTGCCTTGAAGAAATTCTTTCAACAGATCAGAGAATATAGACTGAGGCTGAATCCGCAGAGATGTACTTTTGGCTTAACAGTAGGGAAAATGCTGGGCTTTTTGATCATACAGAGGGGCATCGAAGTAGACCCTTCCAAAATCAAGGCCATTCTAGAAATGCCACCACCAAAGACTGAAAAGAAGGTGCGAGGCTTTCTGGGTAAAGTGCAATTCATAAGATGGTTTATTTCTAAATTAACCTTGACTTGTGAACCTCTTTTTGGTCTCTTGAAGAAAGGAAAAAAATTCCAATGGGATGATTGATGTCAATTCCCTTTTGAGCAAATTAAGCAGTACCTTCAGAATTCGCCTGTGTTGTCGCCGCCAGAGCCGGGGAAGCCTTTGGTTCTGTATTTGTCAGTTACAAACACCACAATAAGATGCATGCTTTCTTAGGAATTGAAGGATAGGGTGGAGAAAGCCATCTATTACTTGAGCAAGAAAATGCTGGAATACGAGACCCGCTACACTTCGTTGGAGAAAGCTTGTCTAGCCTTGGTATGGGCCACCAGGAAGTGGAGACGCTACTTGTTAGATCACTCCATAATTTTGGTTTCGAGATTAGATCCCATCAAATATCTCTTTGAGAAAACGGTGCTTATGAGTAGGCTAGCTCGCTGGTGGCTTCTTCTCTCCAAATTTGATCTCAAGTATGTTACCCACAAGTCGGTCAAAGGGAGAGCTGTAGCGAAGTTCCTGACATATCATCCAGTAGAAGGTGATGAAGCAGTGGAATATCTGTTCCCAGATGAAGCCATTTTGCAAGTTGAGAAAGAGACTTGGACAATGTACTTTGACAAAGCATCCAATTAGTACGGTTATGGGATATGTGTGTTGCTGATAGCACCCAACAATTCCCATATACCTCTAGCCTTCAAACTTCAGTTGAAGGTGTCCAATAACGAAGCAGAGTATGAAGCGTGTATCATTGGTTTAGAAGCCGCCCTGGAACTAGGGGTAAAAAGGTTGGACGTTATCGGGGACTCAAACTTAGTTGTTTTTCAAGCAAATGGAGATAGGAAAGTCAAAGAAGAAAAGATGAAGGTTTATCACTAGACCATGGACGTTCTGGTTCCTAGGTTTGAAAAGTTGACTTTCACTCATCTGCTGAGAGAGAACAACAGGTTCGTTGATGCTTTATCAACTCTATATTCTATGATAGACATCCTGCTTAGAGTCCGGATGCGTCCGATTATCATTGAGCAAAGATACATGCTGGCTTATGAAACTATCGCCGTAATAGATGAAGTGCAACACAAAAACCCTTGGTACTATGATATTTGGAACTTCTTGGAAAATGAGATTTATCCATTAGGGGCAAATGCCAAGGACAAAAGGGGAATACGATGAATAGCCATCCAATTTATCATCTGTGGAGGCAAATTGTACAAGAGAGGTCATCCGGGAATGCATAAGTTGTGTGTCGAAGAAGAGGAATCAAAGCGCCTAATGGAGGCCATCCATCGAGGGGAGTGTGGTGCGCACATGAACGGAGTAATGTTAGCCCGAAAGATTCTCAAGCAAGGTTACTTTTGGTCCACCATGGAAGAGGATTGTATTGGTTTTGTTCAGCGATGCCATAAATGCCAAATTTATGCTAATCCCATGAATATTCCGCCGTCAAAATTGTATAACATGACTTCGCCATGGCCCTTCTCAGTCTGGGGAATTGACATTATCCGCGCAGTCATACCAAAAGGGTCGAATGGGCATGAATACATTTTGGTGGTAATTGACTACTTTACAAAGTGGGTGGAAGCTCAGTCCTATGCAGTGTTGAAAGTAGTGCATGTGGCTAAGTTCATCAGAAACAACATTATTTACCGATATGGAGTCCCAAATGAGATCATGTCAGATAATGGTTCCCACTTCAAGAAAGAGGTGATAGACTTGTTGGAGAAATACAATGTGGCTTTTCATAAGTCATCTAGAAACCGGCCGTAAACCAACGGAATTGTCGAGGCCACCAACAAGAACATCAAGAATATCTTGCAGAAGATGGTTGAGACCTATAAGGATTGGCTAGATAAATTTCCATTCGCGCTATGGGGTTATAGAACTTCAATCCGGATGTCTACAGGGGTAACTCCTTAATCTCTTGTCTATGGGATGGAATCTGTTCTGCCAATTTAAATTGAAGTGCCGTCGTTGTGAGTTATGGCTGAGTGTTAGATAGTAGAGGTGGACTGGCAATAGAGCAGGTTTGAGGAGCTGATGCTTTTTGATGAGAGAAGGCTTAAAGCATTGTACCACGTTCAGGCTACCAGCGCAGGATTGCTAGGGCTTTTAACAAGAAGGTTAAGTCCCGGAATCTCAGAGAGGGAGATATGGTGCTGAAAGACAATTGAGCTCCCATCCATGACCCTAGGGGCAAGTTTAGACCCAAATTGGACTGGTCCTTACATCATCAAAGCTATCTGGTCAGGTGAAGCTGTTATTCTCATGAACCTGGATGGCCTAGAATTTTTCCAATCGATCAACATGGACAAGTTGAAGAAATACTATCCCTGAGAGGCTCGCTAGGCCGAAGATCCAGAAGGGCAACCTAGGTAAAAGTTAGAGCATGAAAAATTAGAAAAAAAGAAAAACTGAGCTCGCAAGGTTGAAAACCCTAAAGGGTGGCCTTGGCAAAAGTTAGAGCGCAAAAGGAGAGAGTTAATACTTGAGTAAACTTGAACCAAACTACGTAAGGCTTGATTCCCATCTTCAAGATACGTAGGCAACTTCATCCTGAAGTTTGGACATAAACACCTCTAGTTTAACTGTCCTGTCCATGTGTTTGATCAGGTCATCGTTGTCTATCCTTTACCTAAGAGTTCGGTTGTGATCTTTATTTTAAGAGAAAAGGTAGTTATAATGATGAGTAGTGCTGTTTAATCAAGGGGCAATTTGTGATCGTTTGATTCGGGGTTGTACATCTCGAGGATTGATTCCGTGCGTGTCAAGTGGTGATCCTTTTCGAAAATGGTTTTGGAAAGTTTTAATAAAAGTTGATACTTAGACCATTTTTAGACCAAAAGGAAAATTTTCAGTGCTCGCAACTTTAATTTCGTTTATTTCAACATAAAAGTTCTCCAACTCTCTGATACAAATCAAAGTTGTTTTTATTACATCAAAAAAACTTGAAAAGAAAGGTCAAAGCAATAAACTAGGGGCGTAGATGAGTTAGGTGCTCTTGCGTCCCCTGCTTGTGCTTGTGGAAGCTTTTGAAGCTGAAGTGAGCTCGATTTGTGCCTCATCCTCGAGCCAAGCCAAACATTCGCCAAAAATGGTGGAACTGAAACTAGGGGTAGGGGCCAAAAGGTCTCTCGTCCTCTAAGCAGTGAGGTACCTAACCAAATGTGAACCTCATATTAGGAATGAAATCAGATACTCTACCCCCTCCTCTAGGCAGGTCTAATCATGCCCAAACTGAAGTCTGAACCAGAATGGTAAATAGAACACACAGTGTGTGAGGCCGATTAGCTGAATACCAGGCTACCAAGCCATGTTATAGGTCATCTCGGTCAGATTAAGCTGTGGGTTAAGCTATGTCAAGAATGCACAGCAGACATCCAAAGGGCACCACCATCCTTCATTTGGGAAGTCCACTAGTCGATGGCGGAAGAAATAGCCACGAGCTGAGTACTCAAGGCAAGAGTCGACTACCTTCAGCTTATCCACAAGCCACACTTGGGAAGGGATGAAAGAAAAGAGAGATTAAAGAATAGAGAGATGTATGTTGAGAGAAAAGTGAGGAAAAGGGCTTTGAGAGAAAAACAGAGCATGAGTGCCGAGCGATATGAGAAACACATATGAGAAAGGGTTGGAAACATTACCTGAAGAAGTAGTGGACTCCCCGCGAATCTGGTAGTCTCCCACCAATGAAAGGCGTCTAAAGCCATCAAGGTCTCGGCCAGTACTAAGCCAATGCAACTCTTGCCTTCTTTCAAACTTTGAGCCACTTCGATCAAATGAATGCTTAACCCACCAAAACTAGGGGCAAGAAAAAAATGAGCAAGCATACATAAACAGACGGCATGTTGCCGAAAACCCCGCCAAAGAAGGTTGCTTCGGTCACCGACATCGGAAAATCGATGAATCAAGCTGGGAATGTCTAGCTCTTTGTTGTGGGCCAGAGATCGAGCCTCGTGCAGAGTGAGCCCACACATCCGTCCCAAAGCTTGGGCGTGGCCAAAACGAGGCTGAGGTATGATTTCCTCATCGCTTCGGGATTCCATTAGTGCCTGAAATTCTTCAATTGTTAGGCATATTTCTTGACCCTCGAAGCTAGAGACATGTGTAATCGGATTCCAGTATCATGCTGCAGCATGAAGGAATGGAAAACAAAGTGGAGTTTGGCTTAACAAAAAAAGTGCATTTATGCCGAAACCCCAGAAATTTACCTTTTCCGAGCCCTCTAAAGTCGTAATTGAATCTGAGAGTTTTTTGGCGAAAAATGGCTCCATTTGCGGAAGAATTTGAGGTTGAAATGAAGTTCTAAAAAGAAATCACGAAGCTCAACCTTTTGTAGAAGATAAGGCAGTGAGTGGAAGCCAACTGTCAACAATCTGGAGGTGCTTCACATTGATGGCCGGCATGTGGCCAACAAGTGGCCGGCAAGCCACCTCTTGTGGCCGGCAGGTGGCCGGCAAGCTCCCTCTTTGGTCGATAGCCTCCTTTTTAGGTCTGCCGCCCACCTGTGAGCTAAGCAATGCTGAAGGCTTGTGTTTGTTTTGATCTTTGTCTATTTTAAGGTCTTGTTTTGAGTCCTTTTGGTTTTAGCAGGTTTGTTTATTTTGTATTCGAGTTGTTTTTACTTATCGAGTTGTATGTTGCATTTTGTATTTCGTTTGTTGGTCGGTTTATCACCCGATTAAGAACGTTGTTTCAATCAAGTGCTCTTGGCCAATTCAATTCCGTGTCCATTTTTTCATGCAAATATGGTGCTCATGATGTAAAAATAACAACATCTTCTTACAAAAAAACTACGAGGTTTTATTCCGATCATGGTTTTTACAAAAGAGGAGTATAAGTTTTCAAAGCAAAAATAAAACTTTCTAAAGCTATACATGCGCTAGTGCTACCAAACAAAAAGAAATTAAGTAAAAAATAATAAAAAAAATCAGCGTCGGCCGCCTCATGCTCAAGAGGCCCTTTTCGTCCTCTTCCTCGAAGGAGAGGACTTTAGGGCACTATCTCCATTAGTTTCATTGCAGGCAGGTCTCGAGCTGAACCAGTCAAGATCATCTCTGCTCTCTACCCTAGAATCCTCCTCAAGATCGCTGCCGCTCTCGGAACCTCGAGTCAAGGCCATCATCTTCACTCTCGGATGACTCAGAATTTTGATTCACTGCCTCCGCAGAGTCACTAGTCTCATCATTATCGTCGCGCAAGATGGGCTCTAGAGGACTGCTCCAGCCTCGGGCACTCCTGTCTTTACCTTTTTCATCTGCAAGTAGAGAAAGTACTACTGGTGCTGGCGTTGCTACCGCAGGTGCACTCGGTACAGCTAGGATCTGAAAAGACAGTTGTCACATATCCGTTTTAGTATGTGTATCAGATACAAGCGTAGAATATAGAATGAGTGTATGCAGAAGTTAGATATAGTGTGTGGGTACAGTGTGTGAATGCAGTGTATCAGTGCAGTTTGGAGAAGACTACAGTTGATATGCCAGTGTATCAATGGAAAGATGATAGCATGAAGTGGAAACTGAAGATATTACTAGAATACCGTAGAGACCGAGCAACGTCTCCCTCCTTTGTACCATGCCCATCAAGGAGGCTATCAGCTCGAGAGCGCTTCCTGTGTACTCTATCGATGCCTGCAAATGCATTTGGATGATCAGTGTTCACAATGAATATATCTGAAAAGAAATGTGAGGTGCAAAGTGTAAAGTATGGTCCATACCTTAGTCGGGCCTCGAACACTAACAAGTTCATGATCAGCCGTTGTAGGCTCAATTGGGACCTGGTAAGCCGTTCCAGTATACCACCAACATGTAAGCGTGGTAGGAAGCTCTGGCCAACCAGTTCACTGCCTCTCACGAGGAGCCCCTCTAGCACGGGCCCTGGTTACCCTGGTTACCCTACGCGCCTCTCCTACTGCAGGAGCCTTTGCCCTTTACCTCTGCGAGCACCGCTCAGAGGTGGCATGAGGTGTGTTTGAATGAAGGTTGCATAGTCACCCTCTGCCCTGAAATAATTAGCATCCAAGCCCATCATAAATTGAGCAACTGCATCTAAGGATAGGCTGTCTGCTGATGTCATAGACTTAGATGGTGCCATCAGAACGATCAGGTCTGGTAAGCCCACAGTTTGGCGAACGAACCGCTTACTCAGGAACCAAGCCTGGCAGACTGGGCCCTCAAGTAGAATGCGGAAGTAAGAAGTGGCCCAAGCCCCCGTGTACTAGTCTCGTATCCCAGCTGGCATCATGGCCCATGGCTGCCAAATGATCTACAAATAGTGGTTGTACAGATTGTTAGCTGCTGCCAGTTGGAAAAATGTGAATTAGAACGGTGTTAAAGCAAAAATGACTGTGTTTTGGGTTACCTCATGGGTAGCCATTGTGTCAAAATAGTGTCAGAAGAATGTGAAGGTCTCGCGGCTCCTACGCTGGTATCGACCATTATACTACCTCGAGTAAGGGATTGCTAGGAGGAGCTCCTCCATGGGCTCTGGGACAAGAGTCAAAAAATAAGCATACACGCACAGCTGCAAGGAAAATGCAGTGATATGTGAACATACAACATGAACAGATGCAGAAAGTGTAAAGCAGAAAGCACATAGCATGAACAGATGCAGAAAGTGCAAAGCAAAAAGCGCAAGTGTTGAATAGATATGAAGCAGAAAATATAGAGTAAAAAATGTAAAGTGCAAAGAGGGAACTGAAAAACATACCTCCCAGGCTCGCCAATAGCCTCCGATCAACTCTTTCCTCAGGCAGGAGGTAGAGCTCATGTAGCCATACAGGGTGGCAAGGCCAGCTCTGCTCCAATCATAAAAGCGTACTCAGGGAAGGATCACCAGGGCACTCAGTAGATATAAGCCCACGGTGTTCCACCTATTCAAAAACAAGGCAGTACTGAGGACGAACATCAGGAAGCCTCTGGCATACTACTCCATCTTCTCAAGTGTCTCGGGCTAGCTCCCTTTGAACCGCTCAGCAAACTAGCTATATCTGACCATGCCTGTCCAGTATAAGGGCAGATGCGCTCTTAGTAGCTTAACCTAGGCGGCCTCCTGCTCCCCTATATCTGTGTCGAACGGGATCGGATCACCCTCTACTCCTAAGCTAGTGAGTATGGCAAAGTCATAGGGAGTCATCGTCATCTCCTCGGCGGTGGAGAAGTGAAAAGAGTTGGTGTTGCCCATCACCTCTCCACAAGTGCTCTCAAAAGAGGTCGATTCGTGATGACCCACGTCAAGTTGGAGCAGAAGAGATCAAAGCCAGTCTCGTCTATAATGTCACGAACTCCAGCAAGAAGCTTGTCGTACCAGTTTCGCACAGTTGTGGCTCTGTACCCTCTAAAGGCACGAGACTTGCCTTGTGGCAAAGAATAGATGAATCAAATAAGGCAGTGATGAAAGTACAGTCAGATAAAAGGCAATGCAAGAAATATAAGTAAAGAAAGGTAGAAATGCATGAAAACAGAGCCTATACCTCAACGGCGATGGATGAAAGGTGAGAAGCCGGCTCTTTTAGCAGGAGGTCCTTCAATACATCGAGAACAAAGTCACTAAAGCGCCTAATACCACCGACTGGCAAGATGTGTATCCGAGGATGGTACCTCACTGGGCCAAAAGGGTGTACCTTCAATGGTAGTGGCTCTGGCTCAACCTCGGGCCCAAACTTTGCTTCGATGTCAGCCTCGACGTCTTCTGCTGCCTCACCCGCCTCGGCAACAACCGGCTCCTCCGCCTTAGCAACAAGTGCAAGTATAGGTGGAATCTCTGGAGGAGCCCCGTTGTGTGGTGAATCATCCGCCATCTAGAAAATGGGTGAAAAATAGGTGAAAAATGGAGAAAAAATAGTAAACTTGGAAAAAGTCAACCCTAGGAGAGAGAAAATGGAAGAAAAAGTCAAAGTCGGGAAAAGTTCATCAAACTCGAGAGAAACTCGAGGGGAACAAGCCTAGAAGGGTGAAAATGAGAAAAAAAAACATGGAAATCAAAAACCAATTGGTTCAAAGTGAAGAGAATCAAGAGGGTTTAGCGAATAAAGTTTGCGTAGGGCGTTGGAAAACGCGTAGAAAGTGCAAATCTAGAGAGAAGGAGCACCTAGAGAGAGAGAGAGCATTTTCGGACATGTGGTTGTGAGGAAATGAGCCGTAGTGGCTTGTACTTAAAGACCTGAGGCAAAATGTCCAAAATGTCTTGAGTTTTCCATCGGTGGCCGACAGGTGGCCGGCAAGGCTCACTAGTGGCCGACAACACTCTTTAGTGTCAACAGGTGGCCGGCGGCCTCCTTTTAAGTGCTGATGCTGTTTTGTGTCTTTGTTTCCCAAGTGTTGCAAGGAAAGTTCACTGTTGGGTTTAGATTGTCTCTACGGAAGCTTAAAACTGTGTTTTTGGCACATGATGTTCATCACTTGTCAACATGAACAAGGTGTATCCTTTTTAACATATTGCAATTCCTCCGAGAGGTGAATCAGAAGGTGCTATCGAATGCCATTTTTTTTCGTTTCGCTTTCGTTCTCCTTTCGTTCTCTATTGTTGCGTAGAATATGCATTTCACATGTATTGTTGCATAGAATATGCATTTCACATATACATATTGCATGCGTACCTCGCATCATTCCAATTTCGAATAGAATATGTTTTTTTTTTTTTGCATAGAATATGCTTTCGATTAACATGCTACATCGGTCGTCCATCTTGCGTAGAATATGCATTTTCACTATATCGCACGTTGTTCATGTTAGTTATGCTTTCGCAAACAGGAAAGTTCTTTTCTTTCTTCCTTTGCCAACACAAGCAAATGATATTGTATGTACGGTTCATTAGGAGGAGTTTCGGATAAAGTCATTTGTGTCTCGGTAGGAGAACTTGCATGGTTTTCTAGATAAAATCTTTGTTCATCTATCGCACTTGTTCACTTTGTGCATCTATCACACTTGTTCATCTTTCTGCATCTATCACACTTGTTCACTTTGTGCATCTATCGCATGCATTCACTTTGTGCATCTATCGCACTTGTTCACTTCGTGCATCTATCGCACACCCCTTTTTGTTATTTCTCAGGATGTGTGAAACGCGACCCTGGGCGGGTTTCATCTCGGGACATGCGAAGCACGAGCCTGAGCGATTTTCTTGTTTCTTAGGATGCGTGACATGCTGCCCTGGGCGGGTTTCATCTCAAGACATGTAAAGCATGAGCCCGAGCGATTTTTCTTGTTTCTCAGGACGCGTGACACGTGGCCCTGTGCGGGTTTCATCTCGAGATGTGCAAAGCACGAGCCCTAGTGGTTTTCTTGTTTCTTAAGACACGTGATGCGCGGCCCTGGGCGGGTTTCATCTCGAGACGTATGAAGCACGAGCCCGAGTAGTTTTTCTTATTTCTCAGTATGTGTGACGCGCTGTCCTGCGTGGGTTTCATCTTGGGAAGTGTGAAACACAAGCCCAAGTGGTTTTCTTATTTCTCAGGATGTGTGACGCGCGGCCCTGGGCAGGTTTCATCTCGGGACATGCGAAGCATGAGCCCGAACAGTTTTCTTGTTTCTCAGGACACATGACGCACGGCCCTGGGTAAGTTTCATCTCAGGACGTGCGAAACACAAGCCCGAGCGATTTTTTCGTTATCTTAGGATGCGCGACGTGCGACCTTGGGTGGGTTTTATCTCGGGACGTGTGAAGCCCGAGCCCGAGCGGGTTCTCTTATTTCTCAAGATACGTGAAGCACGAGCCTGACCAGGTTCTCTTATTTATCGGGACGCGTGAAATGCGACCCCGAACTATCTTTCATCTCGGGATATATGGAACATGACCCTGAGCGATTTCCTCGATTTCTCAGGATGCATGGAACATAACCCTGAGTGGTGTTTTCTTTCTTCACCTCTTGTTTTGGCGTGGTTAGGGTATGGTTTTATCTTTTGCATGGAACCTATTTTGGTTTTAAGCTTGAAGCTGCTCATTCATGTGTAGTTATCTCGTTATCTTGCCTATTGCATGTTGTTATTGCTTATTGCATCATCTTGCATGATCATGAGTTTTCAAAATAATCGGCTTCGCGAAGTGTGTGAGTCCAGCTTTCAAAGTTGCATAGAGCATATCATTTGCATCTTGCCCCAGAACTACGCTGGTTTGATTCCTTGCAAAGGGATACGTAGGCAGCCTGCGGGTGCAACCATTTATTTCCTATCTTGATTGTTTGTCCAAGTCTTACGGCCTTGTCAAAATGGATCGTTTCTGGGCTTTGACAATTACTCGCGTCATTTCATGACTCTGAGTTCTGTCAAAGAGGGGCAACTGTAGACACCCCATTTTTGATGGCCCTTATAACTTGGATGCCATTGCATGCACACCCAATGATGAGTTTATATGCTCGCCAAGTGCTCAAAGTCCTCAGCAGAATACCACATATTTGAGCCTTTCAAACTCTACACCCTTGTTGCCTCATTCTTGAACCAAGCCTTGGTCCTTCAAGCCCAGACTTTTGTCGGTGGTCGGGTAGCCACCTTTAGAGGTTGCCCATCGATGTAGGCTTGCCACCAGTGATGGCTGGCCGGATACCAGTTTCTTTTGCAAATATTTTATGCCAGCTGTGCCAGCTGTTTGCATAGATGCATGCATCTGCACACACGTGTAGGGCTGGATATCCTTGTTGAGAATTCGTGTTTTCTATACATAGGAGCCCCCTCTCTCATGTTTTAAGGTTAAAAAATTTTGAGATAAAAATTTTTACTTTCTCTCTAGCAAATCTCTACACTTTTGCCTATAATTCTTTAACCTTTGCCTATACACCCTTAACCAAATCTTCTCATCTTTGAGCTGAGGTGTCTTTGAGCTTGGTTTAAGTTCTAGAGGGTGTTGTTTGTTTAGTTTTGTTGCTTGAATTGCTTCTTCTCTTCAAGAGGTATAAAGCTTTGCCCATTTACTTGCTTTCTCTACTATTTTTCTTACTGTTTTCGAACTGATTTTGGGTTGTAAAACTTCTATACTTTTGGGTTGAAACTTGGGTCCTAAGGCCATTAAAGGTTAAAGGGTTGATAGCCCTTCTTTGTACCTTGTTTTGGAGGCCTTAGCCCTTGTGTTTTCCACCTTTTTACTATCTTTTTCCAAGCTTTTAAATACTGATTTTCAGAGCTTTTTTAGTGGCCAAAATTATGTTTTGAAGTCCAAATTTGGAGGGGTTAGCCTCCCCTCTTTGTGTCTTGCTTACTAGCCTAATTTGTGCCATGTTTTAGCTTATTAATCTAGTTTATTTATTTATTTATTATTATCTCAGTTCCAGAATGTTTTAGGACTTATTTTAAACTGTTTTGGGATGTTAGTTGCATTTGAGCTTTATTTTGCATGCTTGTAGTGTAATAGTCCTCATGAGTTTGGTGTTCTAGACCTTAGACACCATCTTGTTTGAGTTGATAGCATTTATTTATGCTTTTCTCACCACTTTTAAGCACTTAATCATCTTTGCAACCTCCATCTTTCTTGGCTTTTTGTTTTGCTTTAAAAGTGGTTCAAACTACTTATTTGTTTAAAGCATGAGATTGAGGTGTCATGCTTAATGGTTTAATCCCTTAGGGGGTTCATTACCAATGGTATGATGTCTTTTTCATGCCTAAAACAACTCTTGGTTTGAACTTTCTTTCCAATAGAGGACTTAAACTCACCCTTTGGCCTTAATGAGTTAAAGGATGTAAAGGTAACTAAAACGGAGTAATTAAAACTTGGAATTAAAAGTGAGCAAGATAATAATTTGGTTGTGTTCAATCGGACGTTAATTGAATACATGGAAGCTTGAACCATTTCATGCTCATTACTGATGAAATAATTCAAGGTTCCAAGGTCACCACTTCCTTTGATCATTCATGAAATTGAGAGGGTTTGTATCTTGTCTTGCATTTATTGAACTTGCACACTTAGTTTTATAAGCCATCATGTAACGAAATTGCATCCATTGATGGTTTGTGAACCGAACATGCTACTTCTTTGATTTGCTCATGAAAAGGAGGGGTGAGTTGTGCAAACAAACCCTTGAAATACCTTGTCTATGTTTTGTTTGTTCTCTGTTGCAGCAAAGAGAACTGGGCAGCAGTGGTTGGCAGACCATATTCCATGGCCGCCAGGTGGCCGACAAACCACTTTTGATGGCCGGTCGGCCATCATTGGTGGCTAGCAACCCCCATCACTGGCCGGCCGGCCACTGATGCAATTTTTAGCAGTGTGTTCCTCTGGCAGAGTAGAGTTATTCTGGAAGTGGGCAACAACGTGTGTGTTCTATTGTGCAACAGAGGCTCTCCGGAAGCAAAACGGTGGTCTTTTCGGGTAGAAACCGAGCATGCACATGAACATTCCTCGTTTCCCAAGATGGAGTAGTTAGTTGTTTAGTTTAATTACTTAATTCTGTTAATTGCATTTGTGTTATAATTATTTAATTAGTTAGTTAACTAGCTAGAATAGTTAATTCAAGTGTTGAAATAATTAGCTAAGTAGTTTAGCTAAATTTCATTTGTTTTGTAATAATTAGCTTAACTTTAGTTAGTTAGTTAATTAGCTAGTTTATTCATTCGGACTCTCTTTCGTGAGAGTGCAATGTAATAAAGTGTATGTCATCCAAACCCATGTATTTCCCTATTTTATTTAACTGCTTATGATAGTTAGTTTAGGGATATCATGTTTTGTTTAGCATACTTCATGTTTGCATCCATTCGTATTGCATACACCGAGGCTCGGTTCATCATTCTAACTTACATTGTCGTTTAATACATTTTTTTGAATACGTGCTTAGACCGCATGCTATTTAATTGATCCATATTCCATATTTAGTAGCCGAGCCTATTAGTTGCATATCACATGTATTGCATTAGTCGTATTGCATAAGTTCGAAATCATGCATTTTTCTAACTCATATCTTTTTGACTTGGAGTACTAAGTGAGTCTTTACTCGCTTTAGCATATCGCATGCGTGTGATTGTTGCCATGTCCAGTATGCTTGCCATGAGGCTAATTTCTTAATTGCTATAAATTGCTCGTATGCCTGTGGATGAAGGCTTATTGCTTGAATTGGAATAATTTGAGTAATGTTCATATGAAATCACTTTTTTAAGTGGTACATATTTCGAAACAATTTTCAAAACAAACATGAATCGAAGTATTCCAATTCTTGCAAATTTAGTCTATACTTGTTTGTACTCATCACATAGTAATGCTAGCCTAATAAATCGGAACAAGAGCATATAATGTACATAAGATTCATATCATGATTAGTAGAGGCTAATCTTTGATCGAGTGAGTGGGGGTGCTCAAATGTATTTATGACATTCCCCTCTCGTAACTAAGTTCCCGAGCCGAGACAATCTTTGTGATGACGGACACGTGGCCTTTGGCACGAGTCATGGGTTTCCTATATTTTCCTAAAATAAAATATTTAGGTGGCGACTTTGTATCTGGCTAAGCAGTCCATTTTTGACAATTTGATTCAAAATTGATTTTCTAAAAGATTTGTCAGATTTGGACTCTTTGGTGTTAATCAAATTTTATATTGCACTTGTGAGATTAGATTCAGAACCACGGGAGTCTGAACTGTAAGACTTATTTCGAACTCTCGAAAGGTGGGGCATGAAAAAGTCGGGCTATAGGCTAGCATTACTATGTGGTATACACACACACACAAATATAGACTAATTTACAAGAATTGGAACACTTGATTCATGTTTGTTTTGAAAATAGTTTCGAATATGTACCACTCAAAAAAAGTGATCTTATGTGAACATTACGCAAATTATTCCAATTCAAGCAATTAGCCTTTATCCACAAGCATTCAAACAGTTTATCAGATAAACACTTAGCCTCATGGTGAACATGATTTGACATGGCAACAATCACACTTATGCAATTATGCTAAAACAAATAAAAGCTCACCTAGTACTCCAACCCAAAAAAATGACAAAGTTAGAATAATGCATGATCCTAACTATGCAATATGACTAATGCAACGCATGCGATATACAATTACTAGCCTCGGTTACTAATATAGCATGTTAATCAATTTGATAGCATGCGGTCCAATCACGTATTTAAAGAAGTATAAGCAATAACAATGCAAGTTAGCATGATGAACCAAGCCTCAACGCATGCAAGACAATGAATGCAAGGCATGAGAGATGCTAAACAAAACATGATGCCCTAAACTAACCAACATAAACTAGTAAATAAAAGGGAGAAAGACGTGGGGGTTGGAAGACATACACATTATTACAATATTGCGCCCTCACGTAGAAGGGTCCAAATAAACTAACTAGCTAAGCTAATTACTACGAATTAACTAACTAAACTAACTAGTTATTACAACACTTTACAAAATAATGAATTACAAATTAACTAATTAAACATGAATACAAAGTTTAGAAAAGTATTAAGCTAACTACTCTAACTACTCCGCCTCGGGAAATGAGGAATGCTCATGCATGCGCGCGGATTTCCACTCTAAAAAGCCATTGTTTTGCTACCAGGAAGCCTTTGTTGCATAGTAGAACACTTGCATTGTTTTTTACCTTAAAACCAACTCTATTCCATTTCAAAAAGCCACTGCTGGGTTTTGCAAAGGTTGCCGGTAGGCTAGAAGTGGTGGCCTGCTGGCCACAAATGATGGTCTGCGTTTTTCTTGCTGCAATAGAGAGCAAACAGAGAGCAACTTACCCCTCCTTATCATCAAATAGCTCAAAGGAGTAGTAAACTTGATTCACAAACCATCAATCGATGCACTTTCATTGCAAGATGGCCTATGAACTAAAGTGTGCAAGTTCAATAAATGCAACAAATAAGACTCTCAAATCCCCTCCCTATCATGGATTGATCAAGGGAAGTGGTTGACAATGACTCTTGAACCGTTTGCATCACAAACAAGTATGAAACGATTCAAGACTCAAGGGTTCAATTAACGTCTAATTGAACCCAAACCAAATTATTATCTTGCATCATTTTTAGTCCTCATTTCATTACTCCATTTTAATTACCAACCATTCCTTAGAAAATTAAGTCCAAAGGTGAGCTTTAAGTCCTTTAATGGAAAGGAGCACCAAACCAGGAGTTATTTTAGGCATGAGAGAAGTGTTATGTCATTGGTAATGAACCCCCAAAAGGATTAAATCATTAAGCACAATACCTTAATCTCATACTTAAACAAACAAGTAGCTTGAAACAACTTTCAAAGCAAATACAAAGCCAAGAAAGGAGGGAGGTTAAAGAGATAATTAAAGGTGATCACAAGTATGGAAAGTAAGAAATAAATGCTATCAACTCAAATAGGTTGGTGGTTAAGGTTTAAACCACCAAGCCTATGAGGACAATTACACTACAAGCATGCAATACAAGGCTCAAATGCAATGAACCACCAAAAATAGTCCTAAAATAGTGCTAAATTAGTCCTAATACATGCTGGAATTAAGCTAACAATAGCTAGAACAATAAGATAAAACATGGAGCTATGTAAGCTAGTAAACAAAGCATAATGAGGGGGGCTACCCCCTCAATTTTTGGACCTCAAAACATATTTTTAGCCACTGAAAAAGCTCTGAAAATTAGTATTTAAAAACTCAAAAAAAGTGGACAAAAAGATGGAAAACACAAGTGTAAATGCTTAGGAAACAAGGTGTAAAGAAGGATGGTTAACCCCTCTACCTTTAATAGCCTTAAACCACAAGCTTCAGTCCATAAAAATAGTCCAAAAATAGTTCAAAAACAGTAAGAAAATATGGGAGAGAAGTAGTGTAGAGATGCTCAAAATTATACCTCTGGAAGCAAGGTTACTCTTTTGTTCACAAACCATAAAGGTTACACTCTCAAGGGCTGAAATTTGGACTCAATAATCTCAGCAATGAGAGCACCAATATTGGTTTAGGAAGTGTAGAGAGAGAGTGTATAGGTTGCAAGATAGAGATAGAGAGAGAATTTCAAGTTTTGGAACTTTTGGAAGTTTTTGTAACCTAAAAACATAAAGAGAGGTCAAGTATATATAGAAAAACATGTCTCTCAATCGAAAATATCTATATACAAACAACTGGATCTTTTGGGAGACAGCTGGCACAAAATATCTGGGCTTTACACAAGTGGCTGGCAGGCCAAAAGTAGTGGCCAGCCGTCCACAAATAGTGGTCTGTCGTCCACAAAAATCTACTTCCAAGCCTGACTTCAAATGGGCATATCTCCTTCATCCGGACTTATTTTTAGGTGATTCTTGAATCTAAATTGAAGTTCCATAAGTCTACTTTCCAATGGTGGAAGCCTCACATCTAGATTATAAGTGTGCAAAGAGATATGTTTGATTTAGTGAAGGTCACTCATTTCTATCTCAATCGGATTGATGCCTAACTTCAAACAATCATATCTCCCTTATCTGGACTTGGCTTTAGGATATTCTTCAGTTTAAATTGAAGCCCCGGAAGTCTACTTTCCAATGGTGGTGGCCTCACAACTAAAGTATAAGTGTAAAAAAAGGTATGACTATTTTAGTGAAGGCTGCTCAGTTCTCCCTTAACGGTTTGATGCCCAATTTCTTCCCCAACTAGTTTTCTTCCCTTCCCTCCTATTTTCTTCAACTCCAAACCTATAAATAAGATCTTTTAAAGATTTTTCAAAGAGTTCACCTCTCTTCTATTTATTTTCATTTTGTCCTTGCTCGGTTTACTGAAAAGTGTAACTTTTAAACGAAATGCGAGCCTCAAAACATCATAGAAGCATTTAAAAAAAATTTTTTTTTTGCAAGGTCTAAAATAGTTTTTTCAAAATGGGGTGTAAGGTTAGGCTTTAGAAGCTCTTCTTGCTAAAGAAATCGAATATTTGCACAGCATAACTTTCATCATCGAGTAATCAACCCGAGGCTCCCAAGTCTTAAGAGCGGTCAAAAATAGGGTGTTTACACTTAGTTAGGTTTTTGAAATTCATGTGACCTAATATTTGATGCCACAAATCAAGATTACTTATGATGGCTGAGTGGTAAGTGAGATCATTAGTGGTAACAATCCCATAGCAGTTATCAGATGTGCGAACCCCATGCATGACAGTATTTCCCTTCTTATCCAAAATTTCACATTTATTTTTTGAAAATAATATTTCATGGTTGGAATCACACATTTGACTGATGCTCAAAAGATTCCCTTTAAAGCCATCAACAAGTAATGCATTTTTGAGATTGGGAAGACTGGTCACACTTATAGAGCCCTTACCAATAACTCTAAAAGTGCCACCATCTCCAAAAGTAACAATTCCCCCTTCATATTTTCCAAGAGATGTGAAGTAGGATTTGTCACCAGACATGTGACGAGAGCACCCACTATCTAGATGCCACATGTGTGAGTCACGTGCTTTCGGTGCAGTGTGAACAACAAAATAAGTTAAGTTACTCTTTCTCACCCATATCTTTTTGGTCTTAACAAAAGTGGGACTGGCAGTCTTGGTAACTGTCTTAGCATTGTGAGCACCATCATGAATCTTGGTGTTCTGCCTAGACATGTAAGGTTGTCTCCTAACTCATGAAGTATTAGAATTTCTAATTTTTTGAGACAACTTACCAAACTACTCATAACAATAAGGACGAATACGGCCATACCTACCACAATGATGACGAATAAAAACAGGTTTTACCTTCCTTTTGTTGATCTTACCCCCATTAGGTTGCTGAAGAGAGGGATCACCCTGTTGAACCTTTAGCTTTCCTTTCGTTTGAGTCTTGATGTTATGTGATGTAGAGGCCTGTCCCTTTTGAATTGTTGCATTACCATAGCCTAGCCCATTTTTGTCACAACTCATCTGTTGACATCCAAGGATGTCTTCCAGTGTCTTTGACCCTTTGTTCTACATAGCAATTGTGGCTCTAGCATTTTTGAGTTCTTCCTCTTTCTGACCGACCAGCTCTTCCATTGCAGCTTGAGACATCTCAAGGATTTCAATTTTCTCTTCATATGTGGCATAGATTTTCAGAAGTTCATTCCTTTCTGTCTCACAAGCTAAAATTTTTCCACATAGGTCTTGCTTGTCATTGGAGATCTTGATGACATCCTGTTTTGTTGTTCTAACCTCTCTCTTTACCTTAACATTCTCGTTTTCACATGCTTTGAGCTTGAAAGTCAGTTTGTCATTGATCTTGGACAAGTTTAGAGATTCATTGTAAAGCTTTTCATAAGCTTGTTGTAGGTCATCACCATCAATCTCATCATTGTCTTCTGAGGTTTCATCATTTTCTTTTTGCTCCTCTTTCTTTTCGATCTCATCCAGTCGAGCAACTAAAACATGAAAATTAATGGATGGTTGTGAAGATGACTCACCTCTTTCATGGACTTGACTAAGAATGTCCCATGCATCTTTGGCCTTTGTGCAGTGAGCAATCCGTTATTGTTCTTCTTCAGAAATTGCTTCACGGATTGTATTCAGAACACTTTGATTGCTCAGATTGTCAGCATTTTCAGCATCCTCTTCAATTACTTTCCAACCTTCAAGGTTATGAGCTCTAAGAGACATCCTCATTTGTATATTCCAGAATAGGTAATCTCTCCCATCAATGGTAAGAGCTCGGTGCAGACTCTGACCACGAGCAAACTCAATTGGCTTTGGAGATAGTTAAGTGACGGTAGACCAGAATGCCATGTATGTACTATCTCCGTCTTCACCAGATTAGGTTTCTTTGGGTTCCTACTCTGACCTGCTTTCATCATCCTAAGTCACAGTATAGACTTTCTTTTGGTTCTTTTTCGATGGACATTCAAGAGCAATATATCCAAACCCTTGACATTCATAACGCTTGACACCTTGTTCCTTTATAGTCTTCTTTTCCATTTTAGGGGCAACTTTAGGTGGAAAAGTTTTGAGTTTATCATTACCCATATCTTTTGAACTAGAGTCCTTGAAATTAGGCTTCTTTTTCTTTAGAAATTTTTTAAACTATTTGGTAAACATCGCCATCATTTCGGACTCTAGATCAAACTCAACCTCAAGGGTCTTAGCAGTCTCATGAGCACTGGTAAAAGCCACACAATCTTTTTGTTTTTTCTTAGAAATCTAGTGGGCTTCATAAGTTTGCAAGTTTCCAACCAACTAATCAAGCTTGAGGTTCTCAACATCTTGAGCTTTCTCAATAGCTGTCACTTTTGATTGGAACCTCTCGGGTAAGTACTTCAAAAATTTTCCAACAACCTTCGATTCAGATTTTTTCTTTGAGTGTGAAATATGAATTCACGATGTCACTAAGTTTAGCATAAAAATCATCAAACGTCTCATCATCACGCATAAAAAGAGTTTCAAAAGAGGAGGTGAGACGTTGAAGTTTTGATCTTTTGACAGCAGTAGTGCTCTCGTGAATATTTTCAAAAATGTCCCAAGCCTCTTTTGCTACCTCACACGTGCAAATACAACAAAACTCTTCTAGTGTGATGGAGCAAAAGAGGGAATTAAGAGCTTTACTATTCCAACTTGAGTTTTGATAATCAATTGTATCTCATTTATCGAGTGATTTGGGGATATCAGCACCATCAATGATGACAACAAGTTCACTCCACTCATAGAGCACACAGTGCAAAACTTTCTTATCAATAAATTTTAAAAATGCTCTCATACGAGCTTTCCAATAAGAATAGTTTGTACCATCGAGTAATGGAGGTCTATGGGTCGAGTTACTTTTGCGAATTGAATCCATATCACAAATCACACAAAATCACACTCCTATAGTTTTGATAAAAAAAAAAAATAAAGGGTGACTTGCTCTAATACCAATTGAAAAAATCCAGATTAAGATTAATTGCAACAATTCCCAAACAAGTAAAACAAATAATCTAAATCATCTAGCACATATGAAAGTGATTTAGATTGTTGCTTCAAAATCAATAAATCAACGCAACTGATTTTTACGTGGAAAAACCATAATTGGAGCACCTCCAATTGTGATTAAAAAACTACAGGCGAAACGCCACTAATCAACCCACTATGAAAGGAAGAAAAAAAAATACAAATATACCAAAACAAATTACCCAAACACAATCAATTTGTCTTCACCAATCTATATCTCTTTTACCACTGAGTTTATCTTGGAATTGATCGGCTTGATGTTGAATCCATAACATCCATGTCGAATCAACGACTGCGCACAACTTTGAACACCTTCAAATACTCCATGCTTGAATATCTGGATTCCACCGAAGAAGAACACTCTTGAAGTCGAATAATCAAACAGCTCTTTGATGTGTGCTTGTCAAACCATGAGTATAATACTCAATCAAACATAAAAGAAAACTAGCAAAATAGCCCTAGAAGAAAACCCTAGAACCCTCAAAGAAGATCTAAAAGCCGTGCCCTAGATTCGGGGCAAACTGCCGTTTTGTAGCAGTTGGAATCGCGATCTCCGCTCGAGCGCAGGAATGGCCGCTCGAGCAGTGACACTAACATGCGTGTTCCAAATCAGGGTCCATGCTCGAGCACTTAAACTTACGCTCGAACGTAAAATCACACCTCACAGTATTTTTGCAGACAAGCCAAAGCATTGAAAATGTGAAAACTCTACTCAAGCACAACTTTCCCCGCTTGGGCGGGAAGACCAAAACAGAGGAAAAATTACAACTCAATTAGGCTAAGCTTGTTCGCGGAATTGGCAACAAGTAGAGACCTAACAAAAGCTAAGAGAATTATTCTCCTTACTTGAGTATAACATGAGAAGCAAGTTTTATATATACACATATAACTGCACTGGGAAATGTACTATATTTATTCTACGTTAACTATCCATTATCTTCTTCCCAAATATAATTCTAAGACAATTGAAGGACTCTTGAGAATGACACTCACTGATGTGTTCTTAAATGTTTATTAGTGGGTTGTTGCTAAGATGAAGACCAACCCACCATCTTAGAGTGTAACCTGTCTTCATCTCTTTAGGCTCATACACCATTTATTTATTGATATCATTAAAATATATTCAAATTTTACTTATATCAAGTTGATGTCAAACAAGTATTTAATGACCTGAACAAGAATCAAATTAAAAAAAAATAAAATCAAATACATGTAATTTAATTCATTTTATAGTTACAAATAATAGGTAGGAAATGTGAAACCTTTTAGAAATACAAAAATTATAATTAATAATTAACAAATTTAATGTGATTGTGTTTAGCATAGTTAAAAAATCAAATTAAATTATCACATCACTCTCTTAATACGAATAAGAACTTTGTTATGGAAAAAGGGAAGAAATCAAATCAAATGATATGCCCAAATCCTAATACATAAATTCCTAGAATTCTAATTATGAAATAAATAAATAAATAAAAATAGGCCCAGCAATGAAGCTTGTCTCACACCTTTGGAATAATCTTTTGTGGACCAGAATGAGAGAGAGCTTTTGATTGTTCCAACTACTGGTCAAACCAGCCCTTGAAGAAGCTAGCAAATAACCGTGGGCTTTCTTTGGGCTTCAAAACTAGTTTCTGAGCTTTTTGGCTTTGTTTAGCTAGAGACTACCTGGTTAAAATAACGAATAAAAAAAAAAAGAAAAAAGGTTAGAGTAATTAGTAAGATAAAATGTCACATCTAATTTATAATTATTTTACTTTTGTTCTCACAAGTATCAAATCAATTATAAAAAAAAGAAGAAATTTAACTGTCATATCAAACATAACTTTTTTAGCCAAGTTAAAATAACTAAAAAATTAAATAGCCAACAAAAATAGCATATTCCCAAACAGGACCACAAAAACCCCAAATGTATCCAACTGTGGCATGATTAAAATAAAATTGATTATTTATTTATTTATTTTATATCACTAGAGAGTACTGAACAAGATTTCATTTGTTTTTATTAATTTCTTAATAATTATTTACAAAGAAAACTAATCATGGTGACCATATGGTTAAAAAAAAAAAAAAAGTGATATATAGTACTTAAGAGATCATGAAAGTAGGCTCATAGTGTGCCAAATTGCAGAGGGCCTGGTTGGCAATATTTAATTTTAGCTTAAAAATTAAAAAGTCATTAAAAGAAATTAAAAAATCAACAATTTATATAAAAAAGTAAATACTTATCTTTTCTGTTTAGTTTTTGTATATATTTTTATAAAAAGTTAAAAATTTATATCAAATATATTAATTTTTTTTTTTATCTCATATTTAACTAAAAAATCAAAAAGTTATTAGCTTGTTCCCAAACCTTGCAGAGAAGTTGCACTATTAAATTAATCAATTTTAATAATAATATTCATACATAGGTAATCATAATTTTTTTAGAAGAAAAATATAAAATCACATTCACTTGCACACTCAAAAATTTTCCTATATAGAGTAAATATGTGAGCTCTATATAACATAAATGTGAGTTTCACACATTAGTTTAAACAACAATGCTAGAGGGCCACAATTTTTGTGGCCACAATGGCTCAAAACTGTCAAAACGACGTCGTTTTGACATGTTTTGCACTCAAAACGACGTCGTTTTGACAGTTTTGAGCCATTGTGGCCTCAAAAATTGTGGCCCTCAAACATTTTCCTAGTTTAAATGCATCTTTTCTCTTCTTAGAGTCCACCTCATTCCAAGCATTTCAGAAAAATCGCCGTTAAAATCATGCCAATTTAAAACGTTACTAAACTTTTATAGCACTAACAAAGTAGTGACCAATGTCTTTAAAACCGGATCGGATCAATTGGTTCAACTAGTTGAACCGTCAATCAATACATGGTATGGTCTGGATGGACCTTACAACCAAATGGTCTCAAGAACTGACCTTATTTTGAAGAACCGTTTAGAACCACTATTTAACCGATCAATCATAAGAACCACTGCCCGATGCAACACTGAAATGCTAAAGTGCTCTTCAATTAAAAAAAATATAATAGAACCATAATTTAACTGGTCAACCATAAGAACTGATCAGCCGAATGGAAAGGTGAAGTGCTAAACTGCTCTACAATAACAAGGAAACGTAATTTAACTGGTCAACCGTAAGAACCGACCACCGGAAGCAAAGGTGAAGTGCTAAAGTGCTCTGCAATAAAAAGGAAACATAATTTAATTGATCAACCATAAGAACCGATCATCTGGATGCAAAGGTGAAGTGCTAAAGTGCTCTGCAATAAAGAAAAATCATTTCAGAAAAATCGTGATTCAAATCATGTCAATTTAAAATCTTACTAAATCTTTACAGTACTAATGAAGTATTGACCAATGTTTTTAAAATTGAATCGAACTGGCTGGTTCAGTTGGTTGAACCATTAATCGGTCCATGATCTGGTCCGAATGGACCCTCAGAACCGGATGGTCTCAAGAGCTAACCTTATTTTGAAGAACCATTTAGAACCATTATTTAACCGATCAATCATAAGAACCGGTGCTAGATGCAACATTGAAGTGCTAAAATGCTCTTCAATTAAAAAAATATAATAGAAACACAATTTAACTGGTCAACCGTAAGAATTGATCAGCTAGATGTAAAGGTGAAGTGCTAAAATGCTTTGCAATAAATAAATAAATGAAAGGGCGAATTATACTAATAGTCCCTATAGTTTGGGGTTTGTGTGTCACTTTAGTTCTTGACTTTTCAATTATGACATATTTGACTATGAATTTTGAATCTTGTTCTAAATAAGGACAATTGAAGATACTATTGCTCAATTTCAAGGGCAAAGTCGTTAATTTGATAAAATATATACTAATTTGAAAAAAATAAATGTCAAAAAAATATTTTTTAATTTAAAAAAATTATTTCTACCCACCAAAGATAAAATTATGTAAAATTAATAAATCTTTTACACATTTATTTATTTATTTTTTTACCAAATTAATTTTTGTTATGTGTTTGGACGATAATCATGTAATGGACAATTGTTTTTATTTTCATTACATTAGTTTCTATTTTTTCGAAAGTTAAATATGGCGATAATTTTGATATCATTATTAAATCAATCCATTAAGTAAAAAAAATCCAAAACTAAAAACATTTAATATATTAAATATATTGACTACACATTAAAAGCCTAATAACCACCTATTACATGATCATCATCCAAACACATAATAAAAATTAATTTGGTAAAATAAATAAATAAATATGTAAAAGATCTATCAATTTTACATAATTTTATCTTTGGCGGGCAGAAATAATTTTAAAAAATTCAAAAATATTTTTTTAACATTTATTTTTGTCAAATTATTTTATATTTTATCAAATTGACGACTTTGTTCTTGAAATTGAGCAATGTATCTTCAATTAATTGTCTTTATTTAGAACAATATTCAAAATTCATGGTCAAATATATTACAATTAAAAAGTCATGGATCAAAGTGACACGAGTCTCAAATTATATGGACTGCTAGTGTAATTCACCTTAAATAAAATAAAAGGGGGGGGGGGAGGGGGTAAATTACACATATAAGAAGTTTAATATTTATACAATTTTTGAGATTTTTTTTCATTCTCAAATGGATAAATATCTAAAATATTAAACTTAAAATAAATTAATAATACAAGTATAACTTTTATATATATTTTAAAAATTATTTGTGATGTAATTATGACATCACGATTTAATCTAATTTGATCCAATGATTGAACAGTTGATCCGTCTAGTCCTTTTTTCGATTCACTCATCGGTTCAGATTTCAAAATATTGGTACTGACAACTAAGCTGACACATCAAATGATAAGTTAAGATGATGGAAATCGTAAGAAAAATGATTTGATTTCTTATTTTTTTAATTGTCAAATTCGATTCAAAATATATAAAGGTAGAACCCACACATCTTTTATGATGGGTGGCAATTGTAATGTGTTTACCTTCATGTGTATATTGTTAGAAAATGGTTTAGAAATTTTGGGTTATAATAGAATTTTTTCTTAAGTTTGGTTTATTTTTTAGGTGGGTCATGTGCGTCGATTTTCGCGGGTCAAAGTGGCAACGCGTTCTATGCCTCGTTGTGATTCACGTGGTATATTTGGTTGCTCAAAACCATTACCGAGTAAATGAGAAATTGAAGCCAAAGTATGCTCCATGGCAATGGAGTTTTGATGGAAAATCTTTAAAGGTTTGAATAAGACTTGTTCCATATTGATTTGGTGGGAAGTTTTAAATGGGTTTATAAGGCATGAGTTTGGTACTTGAGGTGTGCCCCAAGGGGTACCCAAGTGTTTTAGAGGGAGAGGTTATGGGCAAAATAGGCTAGACCCATTGGACCCAAAAATCACCACACGCTGTGTAAATGGCCGTCCTGGCCGATCGTCGGGTGGGCTAGGAATAGTTGTGTTGTTAGTTCGGCCCAATACTAATCTTTTTAGGCCAAAAACATTTGAATTTAATTTTATTTTTGGTAAAATAAAATCCAGAATTCAAAATAAACTATCTGTTTGAATTATATAGCCACCAATCTATTTATAGATAGGACAGCCCTTATTTGGATTTTAAAAACTCTAATTTCGTCCTTCATAATTCTGCAAATATTCTTTTCATATTGCTGCATTATTTTCTTCTGTGAGAGAGCATAAATACTTAGTGTGTTCGTTAGACAAACAATTTATAGTGTTGCTATTGTTTGTAGTAGATCATTTTATCCTGGGAGATAGACGTCCAAATTCTGAAAGCACCGTGGAGAGGACGAATCTGTCTTAAGGACATAGTGTCAAACACTTGACTTAATCAGATAATTATTTAAAGAAATTAATCAAGTAAGTTGTTTAATTTATTATTCCGTTTTATTTGTTTATTTAATCAGATTTTAATTTTGTTTTTGTAACAAAATAAAATTTGTTTTTCTTTATTTATTTTTGTTTTGAGTTTGATTTTTGTAATCAAACAAATTCTCTTCTTTCTTTTATTTCGTTTATATTCTGGTTGTTGTTAAGTACACAACAGAATTTAATCTTTTTAAATACAGTGAAAATTGTCCAACAATCTTAAGACTGACTCCAATTTTGGTATCTTCATTGTATTTTATTTTTTGTGATTTCATAAAGACATATTCTGGTTGGAAAAACAAATAGTGATTTATGCTATTTGACAGATAGTAGTAATATACTGTCTCTTTTCTTTGACAACTAGTAGTAATATACTGGTGTTATTAACAATTATAGAATATTAATTTGTGTTACAGAAAATTATTGTGGTATTTTATTTTTCTAGTTTTAGTAACAAGAAAAATAAAATTAATTTGTGGTGTGTTTTTTTGATTTTTGTAATCAGATATTATTGTGGTATTTTATTTTCTAATTTTAGTAACAAGAAAAATAAAATTATTTTGTGTTATAATTTATTTTCTAGTTTTAGTAACTAGAAAATTAATTTTGATTCTAGAGTTAAATATTAGTTTTACAAACTAATTTCATTTTTATTACGGAAAAACCTTTATGACAAGTTTATTTTCTTTATTGGTTTACTGATTTATTCTTTAATTCTGTAAATAGTTTCTGCACATGAGTCGGGATATATATATATATATATTCACAAGAATATTTTAATGTATGAATAAATAGTTTATTTATGTACAAATCAAACTGATTAAATGAATGTTTGTTTTGTCATTTTTTGAGTTTAAAATTTAAAATGTGTTGGTTTACTTACGTTAGATTTTATTTACAGGTTGAGAATCTTTTTATCTCATGGAATCATGCAAATTTAATTTATTTTGTTAATTCATTATTTTTAGTTGATGCGTTTGATATGCATGTATTGATATCAGCTTGAGTTATTTCATAAAAATAATTTCATGTGATTTGGAATGATAAAATGATATGTTGACCTTATACATAAGCGGATTAATTTGAGTTTTTCCAATCAATTTTTGATGGATGTTTAAACAGCAAGAGAAATTTAAATATGAAGACTTCAGTAGTTATATCATTCCATTTAATTGGGAAGTAAATTTTAAGAAATCTTTTATGTTGATTATTAGTTTGTTTTAAATTATGTGACATGAGATGTCGTTAATAATTATTTTACTTGCGTAGTAGAATTTGTTAAACCATAAACCATTTTATTAATATAGGGGTGTATCTCTTGCATTAGATGAGATAATTTAATTTTCTTCTGTCACAAATATTTTTATGACAGTGACACTTATTCGTAAATGAGTTGCAAGAATGTATACAATCAAATGAGCTATTTGAATTGTTTAATTCTTAAGCAAAATTTTTATGAGGTTAAGATTTTGTCAAAACATTAATTCTGATTTGTGTAGTCATAATTATTTTGGATTATATACCAAAGTTTGAAATTAATTTTAATCATAAATGTGAAGTTTGTGTAGAAGCGAAACTAACTAAGGCTCCATTTAAATCGGTTGAAAGAAAAACCGAACCTCTAGAATTAATTCATACTGATGTATGTGATCTAAAATTTGTTCAAACTAGAGGAGGCAAAAAGTATTTCATAACATTTATTGATGATTGCACAAGATATTGTTATGTTTATTTACTTGGAAGTAAAGATGAAGCCTTAGAAATGTTTAAACTCTACAAAACAAAAGTTGAAAATCAACTTGGTAAAACCATTAAAATGGTTAGAAGTGATAGGGGTGGTGAATATGATGTACCATTAAATGAATTTTGTGCACAACATGGCATTATTCACCAAATTACAGCACCCTATTCTCCTCAGCAAAATGAAATTACTGAAAGAAAGAATAGAACCCTAAAAGAAATGATGAATGCCATGTTACTAAGTTCAGACTTACCACAGAACTTGTGGGGGGAAGCAATATTGTCTGCTAATTATGTTCTTAACAAAATACCCCCACAAGAAAACCAACAGCACTCCTTATAAATTGTGGAAAGGTCAACCACCTTCTTACAAATACTTAAAAGTGTGGGGGTGTTTGGCAAAAGTTGAAGTTCTTGTTTCTAAAAAGACTAAGATTGGACCAAAAATAGTAGATTGTGTGTTTATTGGTTATACTCAGAATAGTAGTGCATATCGGTTTCTAACTTATAAATCAGAAATACCTGATATAAATATGAACACTATTATAGAGTCAAGGAATGCTGTATTTTTTGAACATGTCTTTCCTTACAAGAAAGGATATGAATTAAGTTCGCAGAAAAGAACTTATGATTGTACACAAAGTCAAGAGACTAATGACAATCAAACAAAAGAGACTAGTAATGGTCTCGACCAACAGGATTTAATTGATGATGAACCAAGACGAAGTAAGAGAGCGAGAACATCAAAATAATTTGGTCTAGATTTTCTGACATACTTGTTAGAAAATGAACCTCAAAGCTTTAAGGCAGCAATGACAGGTCCTGAAGCACCTTTGTGGAAAGAGGTTATTAATAATGAAACTGAATCCATTATGCAAAATCATACTTGGGAATTGGTGGATCTTCCACCAGGTTCTAAACTTCTTGGATATAAATGGATATTCAAGAGAAAAATGAAAGCAGATGGTTCAATTGACAAGTATAAAGCAATACTTGTAGTTAAAGGTTACAGACAAAAGGAAGGTCTGGATTATTTTGACACATATTCTCCTGTGACAAGAACAACATCCATTCGCATGCTTATTGCTATAGCAGCATTGTTTAATTAAGAAATACATTAAATGGATGTTACGACAACTTTCTTAAACGGTGATCTAAATGAAAAGATCTATATGGAGCAACCCGAAGGGTTTGTAGTGTCAGGGCAAGAAAAGAAAGTTTGTCGGCTTGTAAAGTCTCTTTATGGATTAAAACAAGCGCCTAAGCAATGGCATGAAAAATTTGATCATGCAATGCTTACTAATGGGTTTAAGATAAACGAATGTGACAAATGTGTCTATGTTAAAAACACTGACCAAGGATATGTCATAGTTTGTCTTTATGTAGATGACATACTTATCATTAGAAGCAGTCAAAACATAATCAAATCAACTAAGCAGATGCTTAACAAAAGATTTGATATGAAAGATATGGGAGTCGCATATGTTATATTAGGAATAAAAATTACTAAAACATCTGACGGATATGCATTATCTCAATCTCATTATATTGAGAAAATTCTTGATAAATTTATTAAGGATGATTTCAATGTAACTAAAACACCTGTAGACATCAGTCTTTATTTATCTGAAAATAAAGGCGACATAGTGTTTCAGCTAAATTACTCCCAAATCATTGGAAGCCTAATGTAACTAATGAATTGTACTCGTCCTGATATAGTTTATGCTATCAGTAAATTGAGTAGGTACACTAATAACCCTGGAGAAGACCATTAGAAAGCGATCATTCGGGTTCTTAGATATCTAAGATTCACCCATGATCATGGTTTGAACTTTACTCGATATCCAGCAGTACTCGAAGGTTATTGTGATACCAATTGGATATCGGATACTAAAGATTCAAAATCCACTAGTGGATATGTCTTTACTTTGGGAGGCACTGCTGTTTTTTGGAAATCCACGAAACAAACATGCATTGCACGATCCACAATGGAATCTGAATTCATTGCTTTAGACAAAGCAGGAGATTAAGCAAAATGGCTTCGTCACTTCTTAGAAGACATTCCAATGTGGCCAAAACTTGTGCCAGCTATTTGTATTCATTGTGATAGTCAATCTGCAATAGGCAGGGCACAAAATCATATGTATAATGGTAAGTCACGACATATTCGTCGTCGACATAATACCGTAAGACAATTATTGTCAAATAGAATAATCTCAATAGATTATATAAAATCTAAAGAGAATATTACGGATCCGTTAACAAAAGGTTTGACAAAAGAGCTAGTATATAGTTCATCGAACGGGATGGGATTAAAGCCTATTACATAAGAGTCGTCATAATGGTAACTCTACTTATATGATTGGAGATCCCAAGAACTAAGTTCAAAAGGACAACTAAGTTATGTATGGCTCGCCAGAAATCACCAAGGGATTAAAATTCCTTACCCATTCCTATGGTGAGAGTGATATCTGCAACATTTGTTGTATGCAGAGGTATAAGGATAAATTTTGCTTTTAATGATTACTTATATCTTGATTGAGGCATAAAATCAAGACGAGTATAAAAAGATACTCACAATAAGAATCACCTACATGAGTGTCAAACTGGGGCCGGTTCTATGAGAATATAAGAGGCTAAATTCTCTAGAAACACTCATGAAAACCGGGAGCGTTCAAGGCCAAAATGAATACAACAGTGAGAACCACGATGTGTTAGAAGATATTTTGTGCGAAATCTATTGTCTTGGCTTACACAAATGGCTGAACAATTCAAGACATCGCGTCCATTGGTTAGCTAGTAAGTCCGATAGGTTATCACTAGAGAAGGTTCAAGGCCGAAAGCTATCTATCCTGATGCAAGATATTTTCGACTTATACTCTTTCGATAAAGTCTGCATATTGTTGCATTTCCGTTGTCATCAAATTCCATTCATATGGGGGGTTGTTGGAAAATGGTTTAGAAATTCTGGGTTATAACAGAATTTTTTCCTAAGTTTGGTCTATTTTATAGGTGGACCCCGTGCGTCGATTTTTGCGGGTCAAAGTGGTAATACGTTCTATGCCGCGTTGTGATTCACGTGGTATATTTGGTTGCTCAAAACCTGTAGTGACCCTAATTTTCTTAAGTCATTATTTTATTGTTATTATGATTATTGTTATCTTATTTTATTTTTGGCTTTATTAATTGGGTGGTTGAATGAAATTTATTGTGATATTTAATGAATTGAATGTTGTAATTATTAATTGGGTGGTTACATGAATTTTAATGGGATATTTAATAAATTTAAGGTTGTAATTAATAAATTTAATGTATATATATTTAATCTTATATATATAGTAACATAGAAGTATTCAACTAGGTTGAAGAGATCAAAAGAAAAGAGAAGAAAGAAAACAAAAATGAGAGAGAGAGAGAGAGAGAGAGAGAGAGAAATCAAAGAAGACAAAGAGAGGGACAATGGCAAGGAAGAAAGAGGAGAGGGAAGAAAAGGAAAGATTAGGGTTTTGTTTTGGTGGCTCTATTAGTTTTCCTAACATTCTTTGATCTTCTATAAAATATTGTGAGTACAAAACCCACTTCTCTTGATTTATGTGTAATTCGTTGTTTTTACTTATTTATTTTTATTTATTTGAAGTTAGTTTGATTTTGTATTTATATAAGATGATTGATTGATTTTAATTATTTTGATTAGTTGTGTATGCCATGTTTAAGGTCTTCATATGGATTTATTTTATGGTTGTAATCACACTCATGGTTATATGAAATTAAAATTAATTAGGAACCCATAGATAAATTCCTTATACTCCACCATAACTCTATGGATTGTTGTTTTATTTGAGTGATGGTAAGAAAGAGTGTATAAAAAAGTAAGGATTATGAGATTTATTTGAATACCTTAAGCTCGGCATTGTTATGTTTATTCTCATGAGTGAGATGTTGTGTATATATATTGTTGTCTCGTTCTCATGAGTAGACGAGTACTTTAATTTACGCACGTACGTATATGCTAACTATCCGGGGAGTGTGAGTCAAACTCGGGACGATATCCTCGTGCAAGTTTGGCTTCGGAGTGGTGTTAGGTATACGGAAGGCACATGGGATATATTTGTAGGCCAGAAGTGGAGGGCCGAAGTGGTGGAGTTAAGGTACAAAGAATTTAATTACAAGGTTATTGGTATAGTATGAATTGGGTTGTTTTGTATATCTTGAAAAATAGTCAACGACCTCAGTAAATTATGAAATTGGAGCAGAGGCATGTATACATGATTCTAGACAACTTTTGTGTTTTAAGTTGTTATTAAAAAGGTCGATTCGAAAATATAATCGGATGATCTTGATTATTATAGTTTTGATTTATTTTAGCAATGCAGAGTTTAAAGGTTGTTTTTAGAAAATTTAATTCTGTACAACTTTCGTCCTTTGAGTTTTGGTCAATTCGAATTATTTAAGTATGAAACGGTGCATTTTTATACTTGTAGACGCACTCTTGGGCCTCACTACAATTCGGACTCGATTTGTGTCACGGTCCTGTATCTAATCTCGCAGAGTGCAATGCAAGACCGATGAATCATCAAAGAGTCCAAATCTGGCAAACTATTTTTGAAAACAGATTTTTTTGAAAAAAGTGCCAAACATGGACTGCTTTGCCAGATACAGAGTCGCCACCTAAATATTTTATTTTGGAAAATTTAGGAAACCCTGACTCGTTGCCTAAGGCTACGTGTCCGTCATCACCAAAGTTGCCTCGGCTCGGGAACTTGAGTACGATTGGGGAAGGTCACTTCGTGAGCACACCCGCTCGCTCGATCAAAGATCGGCCTCTACTAACCATGATATCTAGTGTTGAAAACATTATGCGTTCTTATTCCGGTTATTAGCCTAGATTTACTATGTGATGCGCACAGCATATAAGTATAGACTGGATCGCCTGAATTGGAACAAAACATTTTATGTTTGTTTTTTAAAGTGGTTTGCTACTTGTAAGTAGGCTTAAAATACGGATTTCGCCACCCTCGGGTGGGCTTAGAAAACATGATTTTGCCATTATCTAGTGGGCTTAAAACTCACAGTCAATGCATTATTCCAATTCAGATAATCCAACATTCACCCACAGGCATTCAGGCAGATATGTCACATAAACACATAGCCTCATGGTAAACATGCTATCATGGCAGTCACTCACACGCATGCAAGGTTGCTAAAGCATAAACACTTACCGAGTACTCCAAACCAAAACAAAAGCTATGTTAGAAATCCATGCATGATCCTAACTATACAGAAATGCCTAATGCAACACATGCAAAATGCAACTAAGATAGGCTCGGCTATTCTAAAGATGGCATGTGAAATGTTACAGCTAATACGTATTCAATTTGGAATTGAAATACAAATGCAGTTAGTGTGATGCGCCGAGCCCGATGCGTGCAATACAGATGAATAAATGCAAACATTCGAGCATAAGTATGCTAATTGAAACATGCCCTAATCTAACCATCATAAGCTGGTAAATAAAAGGGAGAAAGACGTGGGGTTAGAAGACATACATCACACGCACGCACACTTATTACAATTGTGCCCTTGCTCGGAGGGTCCGAATAAATAATACAGTCCGAATAAGTACAAAACCCTAATTAATTAACAAATTAATATAGGAAAGCAAATAAATCAGCATGCAAGCCATGGACCGTCTCAGCTCTGTTCTGAATGATGAATGATGCATGCTTGAGTTGCCTAGCGCGGAAATCCATTGTGATGCCCCGATTCGTCTCTGTTTGCAATTAATGTCGAAATGCTGTGCAAAGCTTTAGAAAGCTGCTGATTTCTGATTTACTGTAACAGAGAGCAAGAAAGGGGCATGGCAAAGTATTTTCACATATGTATGCACGCGTCGATCCTCGTACCATCAATCACGCATCTCGATGCATGATGGCCGAGGAGTCGATTTGCACAACTCGATGTGAAATGAATGCACATATAAACACAACAGGGCCTAGACTTCATCATGGGTAATCCGGAGTGTCGGCGACCTGGAATTGAGACACGTTTCGTCACTTGGAGTATGAAGCGTCCCTCGTTCCCCGTGTTTAGGCTAACTCCTATCCCAAACACAATGCAATATGCATGATATGCATGAATGCAATTCTAACATGCAACCTAGCATACACAATGCTATGAAATGGTATACACAATGCTCGATGTAACATGGTATACACAATGCTCTAACATGCAACCTAGCATACGCAATGCTATGGACCGAAATGGCATACACAATGCACGATGGACTTACACCAACATGAGTGGACCTCAGCCATACTCATATCAGTGGACATTAGATGAAAATGAGACAATCGAAATGCGTGCACACATGCACGAATACCAAGGACCGAACCTAAGGCATCAAATGCCACTCTACCAAAGCATGGCGAGGGATGAAAGATGGCATACAAACATACAATTTCCAGCACTGAAATATGATGCGCAATGGTCCCAAATCAGGCAAATATGTCACACAATGCATGCTAGGGGGCCCGGGTACCGAAATTAGTGAAGTGTGTTACACTAGAGGTACCCAAAGCAATGTACCAAAGGCAAAACCAACCCCAAGAAGACCCTAGGTAGGTTTGAAACAGTGGGAAATTGGCCTAAAATGATGGTTCAACATGCATGAAAATGAAGCCCATTCATTGGTCGGTAAACAAGGCATTCACGCACAACTCTCAAGCACACTTAAAGAGATGAAAACATGGAAATATGGCATTCAAACCAGCTCTAAAATATGATGAAAAATGACCTCAAAACATGAACACACCTCAGCACATGTATGCAATGGACCTCAAAACTCAAAGTTAAGCATGGGTATTGAACTACAAGCATGCAAAACAAACATCATTCGACCATGAGGCCTAAAAAAAGAGCTAGGGTAGTCCAAAAGAAGCACATTATTAGTTTAAGGTATGGCCAAAAAGTGCTAACATCAAGGGTCCACAAAGCATGTAAAGAAAGCTAGTGAACCATTAGTTGTTCTACAACTATATGAAGCATATGAAGGCTCACCCAACCAACCAAAAAAAAAAAGCATTTCAGGCCAAAATATGCCCAAATACCCACTGAAACTCAGTCAATGCATGTAAAAATGAAGGGCTCCTTTGGAAGGCCATGCAAGGGGGTATTCTACACCTATATAATAGACAAACAAAAGGGAAAAACCACCTCTGTAAATGAGTTATGACAGCCCTAAAACCCACCAAATAGGCCCTGAAATCAGTCTAGGAAACATGCAAAGAAAGGTCCCTTTGAAAGGCCTTGAATGGGATTGCTCTACACATGCATCATAGACATAAAATATGAAAAAATGGACTCTTGAAAGAGCTTAGGCAGACCTTAAAGCTCACAAAATGAGGTCTGAAACATGACTTCAATGCATGCAAAAAAGAGTCCCTTTGGAAGGCCAACAATGCTAGTAAAGAGAATGAGGGGTGAGAGGGTCACCCCTCTATGATTTTGAAGCTTAAAGACACATCTAAGCCACTAAAAATCCGCTGGATTTCAGTGGCTAAAAGGCCAATGCAAGTACTCACATGCATAGCTCAAATCATGAGGAAATAAAGCATGAAAGGGGGTAGATGACCCCAAACGGAGAAAGTATCTTAAACAAACATGCTTATAAGATCAAAAGAAAACTTTTTTTAGTTTATGACAAATCTCGAAAATGCTCACAAGTAGGACTAAGATATGATGCAAAATAAGCCTACAAAGACAAATAAAGCATGCAAGGGTGTAGGAGGCCTCAAACAGAAAAGTGTCCTTATAAAATCTTCAAGAGGAGCTCAAAATAAGACACTTTACATTTTATGTTGAAACCCAAAAATGCTTTCAAATAAGGCTAAAGAATGAAGCAAAATAAGCCCTAAAAGAGAGATGAAGCATGCAAGGGGGTAGATGACCCCCAACAGAAAAATGCTCTTAAAAAAACATAAAGAGGAGCCCAAAATAAGACTATTTTTAGTTTACACCAAGACTCGAAAATGCTTGCAAGTATAGCTAATAGATGAAGCAAGATAATGACCAAAAAGAGGGAATAGGAGTGTTACCCTTGTAGCCAATGACTCCAGCAGCTTTTGAGGCCAAAAACTCAAATCTTAGGACCTCTCAAGACCTTCCAAGAAGCTTAGGTTGGTATTGGAGGGGTTAGGCTAAGAGATGTAGTGTAAATATGCAAGAAAAAATGGACTATTGAGCACAAAAGAGAGAGATAGAGAGGGATGTATGTATATCTCTTAACCAAAAATGTTGAACCCTTGCAATGGAAGAAGAGACCTCCATTTATAGAAGAGAGGGGATAAATCTTCTCAAAGAAGCTTTAAATCTAGGTTAAACATCCTCCATACATGTGTATGGAGGATGCAGCAAATTGTAAACAACTGGCACAGCTGGAATATACTTACTGAGACAAAGCTAGCCGACCAGTTAAAAAGGTCCAAGGTGGTCAGCCGACCACTTGGCATGGTCGGCCGACTAGGGGTCAAAAGGTTCAAGCCCCAAAGCTGGTCATCTATGAAGCCCTTGAAGTTAGCTTTCCAATGCCACAAACCTTGCATTAAAATTCATCCTGTACAAAAAGTTATGCCAGTTTTGGTGAAGCCGCGCAGATTCGATCCAACCGGATTTCAACCAACCATATCTCCCATAACCAGACTTGGCTTTAGAAGATTCTTGAGTGAAAAATGAAGCCCCGGAAGTAATCTTTCCAATGGTGGTGGCCTCATATCTTAATTCCTCCTGTGCAAAGAGTTATGTCCATTTCGGTGAAGCCGCGCAGATGTTTTCTCTCCTTCCCGGATTCATGCTGAACAACTTTTGACCAAAAAATCTGGTCAGCCATCTAATTTTCTGCTTTGATATGTGGAAACATTGAAGCCCCAGAAGTTAGCTTTCCAATGGCACCAACCTCACATCAAAATTCCTCCTGTGTAAAGAGTTATGCCCGTTTCGGTGGAGTCGCGCAGTTTCGGTCCTACCCAGATTCATGCCGAACCTCTCCCAAACTAGTTTTTCATCTCTCTTCTCCTTTTTTCTTCAACTCCAAACCCCTAGACAAGGTGTTTTGAAAGATCGTTCAAAGATTTCATCTCTCTTTCATTCATTTCCACTTTGTCCTTGCTCAGTTTACCGAAAAGCGCAACATTTGACAAAATGCGAGCCTCGGAACATCATAAAAACTTTATTTCAAAAACATTTTGAAAGAGAGGGTTTTTAAGGTCTAAAATCTTTTAATCAAGATTGTTTTGGTCCAAAAAGGGGTATGAAGTTGATATTTGGCTCTCCTCTTACTGAAGAAATTGAACCTTTGCACTGCATAACTTCCAAAACCATCAGTCGCGTCCAAGTCTTAAGGGCGGTAAAAAATGGGGTGTCTACAGTTGCCCCTCTTTGACAGAACTCGGAAGTCAAAAAGTGACGGGAGTGAGTGTCAAAGCCCAGAGACGACCCATTTTTGACAAGGCCGAAGACTTGGACAAACAAACAAAATATAGATAAATAAATGGTTGTGCCCGCAGGTTGCCTACGTATCCCTTTGCAAGGAATCAAATCAGCATAGTTCAGGGGCAGGATGCAAAATGATATACAAAAAGATTTTGATAATTGGACTTATACGTTATGCGAAGCCGGTTTGAAAATTGGACTTATACGCTACACGAAGCCGGTTTGATAATTGGACTTATACGCTACGCGAAGCCAGTTTGAAGATTGGACTTATACGCTAAGCGAAGCCGGTTTGAAAATTGGACTTATACGCTAGCGAAGCCGGTTTGAAGATTGGACTTATATGCTTAGCGATGCCGGTTTGAAGATTGGACTTATACGCTAAGCGAAGCCGGTTTGAAGATTGGACTTATACGCTAAGCGAAGCCGGTTTGAAGATTCAGGATTTATGTAATGCAATGGAATGAAACAGTGCAAATGATATGCAATGTAATAGCTAGGAAAGGAAGGTACCTTACAGGGGCAATTGGCAATGACTTACCTCGGCAATGTCCTACCTCATGCTGATGTGGAAATCTTCTGCTTCTTCTTGGTTGAACCACAAGTACTACTTTTCTCCCTAACTATGGTCGCAGCTTTCCCTATTCTCCAACAGGGTGACAGACTAGGTTGGTTCAGTATCCAGAATTGAGGCGCATACACATGCTATCTCAACCTATGAGGCTGACATACAGATTTTAACCGAGGATATACCTCTGGGTATTTAAACCAGACTTTAGTCTCAGAAATCCCGAACCTTTGCGTTCTAGGCATAAGCCATTCGAACTCTAGTTTCCACCGTCTCAGTTGGTCTCCTAGGAACTCACCTTAAGCACAGTGTGGCTATACGGACCATCGGAAGTCGTTCGGGCACGACAAACACCAAAGGAATTGCACCTTTAGAGGATTTAAGGTCTCCTAGACCAGGCGAGTGCACAAGACAGTGCAAATGATATAAAAAACAATGTGCACAAAACAGCGCGATGGACACAAAAAGCAAATGTGTGATAGTTACACAAAGTGAGCATGTGATAGATACACTATATGAAGCAAAATGTGATAGATACAGTAGCTGAGCGTGTGATAGATACACTAAGTGAGTGTGGTGAGCATAGTGCGATGGACACAAAAAGCGAATGTGTGATAGATACACAAAGTGAGCATGTGATAGATACACTATATGAAGCAAAATGTGATAGATATACTAAATGTCAGCACGAAGTGTGATAGATGCACTCAGTGAACAGAGTATGATAGATATACTAAAGGCGAACACGAAGTGTGATAGATGCACTTAGTGAACAAGCATGATGGATATACTAAAGGTGAACACAAAGTGTGATAGATGCACTGAATAAACAAGTGTGATGGATACACTGAAAATGAACACAAAGTGTGATAGATGCACTTAGTGAACAAAGTATGATAGATACACTAAAAATGAACACAAAGTGTGATAGATGCACTAAGTGAACAAGTGTGATGGATACACTAAAGATGAACACAAAGTGTGATAGATGCACTGAGTGAACAGAGTATGATTGATATACTAAATGTGAACACAAAGTGTGATAGATGCACTCAGTGAACAGGGTATGATAGATACACTAAAAATGAACACAAAGTGTGATAGATGCACTAAGTGAACAAGTGTGATGGATACACTAAAGGTGAACACAAAGTGTGATAGATGCACTGAGTAAACAGAGTATGATTGATATACTAAATGTGAACATGAAGTGTGAGATGCATTCAGTGAACAGAGTATGATAGATATACTAAAGGTGAACACGAAGTGTAATAGATGCTATGCACTCAATGAGCAAAGTATGATAGATATACTAAAGGTGAACACGAAGTGTGATAGATGAACTTAGTGAACAAGTATGATAGATATACTAAAGGTGAACACAAAGTGTGATAGATGCACTGAGTGAACAAGTGTGATGGATACACTAAAGGTGAACACGAAGTGTGACAGATGCACTTAGTGAACAAGTATGATAGATATACTAAAGGTGAACACAAAGTGTGATAGATGCACTTAGTGAACAGGTGTGATGGATACACAAAAGATAATGACGTGAATATGTGTGTGATAGATACAGAAAATGAGAATGTATGTGATAGATACACAAAATGAGAATGTGTGATTGATACACTAAGTGAAGAGAGTGTGATTGATACACTAAATAAATGAAGTGTGATTGATACACTAAGTGAATGATTTTAAACGAAACTTCTTTGAATGAACCGTACATGCAATATCGTGCATGAATGAGAAAGAAACTTGATATGTACAATGCAATACAATGCATGATGCTTAAGGAAAGCAATAAATGGACAAAGCAACGCTTTAGAAAGCACCTCATGAGGTGAGTGGCGGTGAACCGCTCTTCTCCGATGGGGATCTTCCCTTGTGCTCTTTGAACACTTACCTTCAACTTACAGTACAAAGGCTCTGAAATACTAACAAGGGTTCTTCACGTAGAACACTTTGGATGCTGCCTTTCTTCCTGATCATATTTACAACTTTCCCTATTCTCCAACGGGGTGACAAACAAGGTTGGTTCAGTATCCAGAATTGAGGTGCATACACGCTATCTCAACCTATGGGGCTTCCATACAGATTTCAAGCCGAGGACACGCCTCTGGGTATTTAAACCAGACTTTAGTCTCGAAAATCCCGAACCTTTGCGTTCTAGGCAACATCCATTCGAATTCTAGTTTCCACCGTCGCAATTGATCTTCTAGGAATTCATTGCGAACACGGCCAAGATACCTCTAGTAGGGAATAGTACTCAGGGAGAGCACTTTTGATCGTCATTCTGGCTTGAAGTAGACTTGATCTTGAGTTTGAGGTAGAGGCACACTCATACTTCAGAGCATTGACAAGACTTGAAAAGGTACATCTAGAATACAATCTCGAAATTTACAGAAGTTGAAACAAACTCAGATGCTCCAAATTTTCCCTCTTTTCTTTTGCCTTGCAGTCTGGAACCCATATAGCTTCAAATAGGTCTTGGTTTTACTATTCTGACATGACCTGGGTTGAACCCTGCGGTTTTATGAAAGAACGAATCTTGTTTTGCACAGATGTGAAGAACGACACGGCACTCGGAGCGCAAAACGATTTTATTTTTTGAAATTGAGAGATGAGTTCTTGACCAGGGGATTGAGCCTACGACTAAACACAGCGCACTACGACTCAACAACGGAAAGTAAAAGATAAAACAACCTAAACACATCCGTTGACACTCAAAACGACTCAAAACAAGAATCGAGACAAACAAAGACACAAACACAACACTCAGACGTGTTACAAAGGCAAGAGACCTCTCGGTGCACGAGGAGCCAGTTTCTCTGGGTATTATTTCCCGCCCTTCCTCATTTGTGATTCTTACATCACTTGGCCCTCAAGCTCTGTTTTTCTGAAAAAGCCATTTTCTCACTTTTTCTCTCAACGCATATCTCTCTATTCTTTAATCTCTCATTTTTTTATCCCTTCCCTGGGTGGTTGATGGATGAACAAGAAATTGCGGGCTTTTGACCCTAGCATGCTGCCAGATCCTTCTTCTTCTGCGCGCAGCTAGTAAGTTCCTCCCACAGAGGGGTTGTGCTACAACTGGGTGTGCAGCGAATTCGCAGCTGACATCGGTTGATGATGCTCTGCTGGGGAGTTTGGACGCGATCAGATATGTCCAGATGAGGAAGTGGAACATCTAGATCCATTCCAGTTTGTGCTTCGTACTTGGCTTGATACCTCGTTGCTCAGAGGATGTGAGAGCTTTTCGGCCCTTTTGTTGTCGCCTTCATTTGTGCCTTTTCTGGTAGGCAGAGTGCCCTTCTTGGCAAGTATGGCGCCCTTTCTGGCATGTATGTTGACAATGGGGAAAAGACAGAACACCTGACTCAATTGTGCCCCTAGTTCATCATTTTGACCATTTTTTGTTTTTGGCTTTCTACTTAAACAATTTTAACTGACAAAGTGCAAGGTACTTTTAATCTCTTTCACGAACCCATTAGAGTACTTTTTGATACCGGTGCCTCTCATTCTTTTATATCTAGACAGTTTGTAGAAAGAGAACGTATTGTAACTGCCTCCTTGTCTAGACTTATTCGTGTTGAGACCCCTTTAGGAGGGGCAGTTACTCTTTATGAGATGTGTAAAGATTTTGAGATTGACTTTGCGGGCAAAGTCTTGTATGCGAACCTTATTGTTTTAAGGTTTGAGGGGTTTACAATTATTTTGGGTATGGATTGGCTGCGGAAACACTTTGTGACTCTAGATTGTGCTGGAAGCACTGTAAATATAGATATTCCCGGTATGCCGTAGCTTACCCACACCTCTAGCGATGGAGAAGAGTCGGTGATGGCAAGTTTTCTATGCTCAGTAGAAATCCCTAAGTAGGATATTAGTGAGGTAGATGTGGTGCGTGAGTTTGAGGATGTATTTCAGGAGATACCTGGACCTTCACCCTGACGGGTAGTAGAATTTCACATTGACCTAGTACCAGGAACTACACCAATTTCTAAGGCAACATACAGAATGGCGCCTAAGGAGCTAGTAGAGATGAAAAAGCAGCTGGAAGAGATGCTTCAGAAAGGGTTCATTCGTTCAAGTAACTTCCCGTGGGGAGCACTTGCGATCTTTGTCTCCAAGAAAGATGGCACTCTCCGTATGTGCATAGATTACAGAGAGCTGAACAAGGTGACTATCAAGAACAAGTATCTGCTACCTAGAATTGATGACTTGTTTGATTAGTTGAAGGGGGCAGCCATTTTCTCCCAGTTTGATCTCAAAACGGGTTACCATCAGATGGGTGTGTTAGAGGAAAGTATACCGCTTATGCTTTTCGGACCCAGTATGGGTTGTACGAATTTCTTGTAATGCCTTTTGGTTTGACCAATGCTCCTGCCTATTTCATGGACTTGATGAATAGAATTTTTCAACCGTATCTAGATAAGTTTGTGATTATCTTCATAGATGATATCCTGGTGTATTCTAAGAATAAGGAGGAACACAGAGAACACTTGAAAGTCATGTTGCAAACTTTGAGGGAGTAGCAGTTATACGCTAAGTTCAGTAAGTGTCACTTTTGGGAAAAAGAAGTTCAATTTTTGGGTCATGTTGTATCTAATCAAGGGATAGCGGTAGATCCTGAGAAAGTTGTAGCGGTCAAAGAATGGAAGCAGCCCACGAACCCTACAAAGGTGAGAAGTTTTTTAGGGCTAGCTAGTTATTACAGGAGATTTATAGAGAAGTTTTCCACTATTGCAGTATCCATGACCATGTTGACCCGCAAGAATGTGAAGTTCATATGGACAGATGATTGTGAGAAAGCTTTCCAAGAGTTAAAGCAGCGGTTGACTACAACACCGGTGTTAACTATACCGGTACAAGGGGAAAAGTTAGTAGTATTTACAGATGCAAGTGGAACTGGGTTGGGATATGTGTTGATGCAACATCAGAAGGTTGTATCTTATCCTTCTCGACAATTAAAACCTCATGAGAGACGATACCCTACTCATGACTTAGAGTTGGCAGCAGTTGTTTTTGCGTTGAAAGTGTGGCGACACTACTTGTTTGGGGAACACTTTGAGTTGTACAAAGATCACAATAGCCTCAAATATCTATTTTCTCAAAAAGAGTTGAACATGGGGTAGCAGAGGTGGGTTGAATTCGTCAGTAGTTATGATTTCGAGATCCTTTATCATCTGGGGAAAGGAAATGTGGTCACTGATACACTTAGTCGATAACATAGGGTTATAGCTTCTTTGATGATTCAGGAATGGAAGTCCTTGGAGTTAATTTCGACGCATGATGTTCAACCAACAGAGAGCGCTGAGAAGGCATACATGGGTAGTTTGACTGTGTAGCCGACGTTACTAGGTAAAGTTCGTCAAATACAGAATTTAGATGAGATTCTCGTCAGCAAGGTCGATGACTTGGTAGTGGATTTGATCGATGATTGTTTTACTGATTGGTCTATGGACTCCGATGGGGGATTGTGATTCAAGGGCAGGTTATGTGTCCCTAACATTGTTGAATTGAGGAAAGAGATTATGGATGATGCCCATAGGTCCCGATATACCATTCACCCTGGTGGGACTAAGATGTATCATGACCTAAAGAGGACGTTTTGGTGGGAAGGTATGAAGAAAGACGTCGGAGAGTATGTTTCTCGATGTTATGTGTGCCAGAAGTTAAGGCAGAACACCAACGATTGTTTGGAGTTTTGCAGCCTCTTGAGATTCCTACATGGAAATGGGAGTACATCTCTATGGACTTTGTGGATGGATTGCCGCGGTCTAAGCGAGGAAATGAATCTATTTAGGTGATAGTGGATCGACTCACCAAGTCTGCTCATTTTATTCCTATCAGTGTTCACCGAACTGCGGATAAACTGGCTAGGCTGTATATTCGAGAGGTAGTGCGACTGCATGGCGCACCCATTTCTATAGTTTCGGATCGTGATCCATTGTTTGTGGCAGAGTTTTGGAAGAGTTTTCAGCATGCTTTGGGTGCTAGGTTAGACTTGAGTACGGCTTACCATCCTCAGACAGATGGGCAAACTGAGCGGGTAAATTAGATCTTTGAAGATATGTTGAGAGCTTGTGTCCTCGATCTTGGTGGTAGTTGGGAAGAACACTTGTCATTGGTGGAATTTGCTTATAATAATAGCTATCACTCTAGTATCGGGATGGCCCCTTTTGAGGCATTGTATGGGAGGCCATGTCAATCACTTACTTATTGAATGAAGGTAGGTGATGCGCCGTTGTTGGGGCCAGAGTTAGTGAGAGAGACCACGGAGAAGGTAAACATTATTTTGGAACGTATTAAGACTGCACAAAGCCGACAGAAGAGTTACACTGATAGAAAATGTAAGGGGATTGAGTTGAATGTTGGAGATTTCATGTTTTTGAAGGTTTCGCCGATGAAGGGTATCATGCGATTTGGAAAGAAGGGAAAATTGGCACCTAGATTTGTGGGACCATATGAGATCACTAAGAAGATTGGTAATGTGGCTTACAAATTAGCCTTACCACCTACTTTATCTATGATTCACAATGTGTTCCATATATCTTTATTGCGGAAGTGTGTACAAGACCCTTCCCAAGTAGTATCACCAGAAGTGTTGGAAATTAGTGACGATCTAACATATGTGGTGCGACCGGTTACTATTCTAGATTGTGATGTAAAGCAGTTGCGGTGCAAGAAAGTGAACTTAGTGAAAGTGCAATGGAGCAAGGATGAGAACAATATTACCTGGGAGTTAGAAGAGAAAGTTCGGCGTATCCACCCGGAACTTTTTGCTTAGTATTCTTTCCTATCGAATCTCGGGACGAGATTCTTTTAAGGTGTGTATATTGTAGCGACCCTAATTTTCTTAAGTCATTATTTTATTATTATTATGGTTATTGTTATCTTATTTTATGTTTGGCTTTATTAATTGGGTGGTTACATGAAATTTAATGTGATATTTAATGAATTGAATGTTGTAATCATTAATTGGGTGGTTACATGAGATTTATTGGTATATTTAATGAATTTAATGTTGTAATTAATAAATTAATGTATATATATTTAATCTTATATATAGTAACATAGAAGTATTCAACTAGGTTGAAGAGATAAGGAAAGAGAAGAAAGAAAACAGAAAAGAGAGAGAGAGAGAGAGAAATCAAAGAAGACAAAGAGAGGGACGGTGGCAAGGAAGAAAGAGAAGAAGGAAGAAAAGGAAAGATTAGGGTTTTGTTTTGGTGGCTCTATTAGTTTTCCCAATATTCTTTGATCTTCTATAAAATATTGTGAGTACAAAACTCATTTCTCTTGATTTATGTGTAATTCGTTGTTTTTACTTATTTATTTTTATTTATTTGAAGGTAGTTTGATTTTGTATTTATATAAAGATGATTGATTGATTTTAATTATTTTGATTAGTTGTGTATGCCATGTTTAAGGTTTTCATATGGATTTATTTTATGGTTGTAATCACACTCATGGTTATATGAAATTAAAATTAATTAGGAACTCATAGATAAATTCCTTATACTCCACCATGACTCCATGGATTGTTGTTTTATTTGAGTGATGGTGAGAAAGAGTGTATAAAAAAGTAAGGATTATGAGATTTATTTGAATGCCTTAAGCTCGGCATTGTTATGTTTATTTTCATGAGTGAGATGTTGTGTATAAATATTGTTGTCTCATTCTCATGAGTATATGCTAACCATCCAAGTTTAGGCAGGAAATATAAAGTGGTGGAGTTAAGTACAAGAATTTAATTACAAAGTTATTTTAATAGTATGAATTGGGTTGTTTTGTATATCTTGAAAAATCGATATTATGAAATGGCATGTATACGTGATTCTAGACAACTTTTGTGTTTTAAGTTGTTATTAAAAAGGTCGAACTTATACTTATGATCTTGGATTATTGATTATTTTGATTTATTTAGCAATGTAGAGTTTATAGGTTGTTTTTAGAAAATTTAATTTCCTTTGAGTTTTGGTCAATTGAATTATTTAAGCATGAAGCGGTGCATTTTTATACTTCTTTAGAAAACGGTTAAAATTATACTAACTTTATTTTGAGGATGGTGGGTCTTACTAACTTTTTGACCCATATTTTTATTTCTATTTTGTCTATTTTATAATCAATTTATATTTCGTTGTGTATGGGAAAGAAACTAAATGCCACTGTATCTTGAGAAACTACCCATTTGTCTCGATGCGGTTGGAACTACTTGTCTTGTCCCGTAAAAAGAATTAAATATATTTTTGTTTGTGTCTGGTGGACACGTGGGTGTCAATTCTTATACTCATACCAGTATACTTGTATACTGACTCGTTTTGTCTCTTGGCAATTCAGGTGCGTTCTGTTTGGGCGCAGCCGAGTTTTCTTTGCAGGATTAGTTGAGGCTACGGTGGTGACGAGGAATTACTTTACTTGTTGGACTGGTCATTTGAATTTCTTTTGTTTTCTTGAGCTTAGGGTTGATAATAGTTTATGTATTTATTATTTGTTTTTATGACTTTGGTATTGGAATTTAAGTTATGAATTTATTGTTACCTTGATGTTGAGGTATTGGTTAAATTCATAACTAACCAATACCTCAACATCAAGGTAACAATAAATAGTCCAAATCACTTAAAGAAAATACGGTTACAACCATGCCAAATTATTCCAATACCAAAGTCATAAAAACAAATAATAAATATATAAACTATTATCAACCCTAAGCTCAAGAAAACAAAATAAATTCAAATGACCAGTCCGACAACTAAAGTAATTCCCTATCACCACCGTAGCCTCAACTAATCCTGCAAAGGAAGCTCGACTGCGCCCAAACAAAACGCACCCGAGTTGCCAAGAGACAAAACGGGTCAGTATACAGGTATACTGGTATGAGTACAAGAATTGACAAATCCACCAGACACAAACAAAAACACATTTAATTCTTGTTACGGGACAAGACAAGTAGTTCCAACCGCATCGAGACAAATTGGTAGTTTCTCAAGATACAATGGCATTTAGTTTCTTTCCTGTACACAACGAAATATAAATTGATTATAAAATAGACAAAATAGAAATAAAAATATGGTGGGTCAGCCCTGCATGAAAAGTTAGTAAGGCCCACCATCTTGCAAAATAAAGTTAGTATAATTTAACCATAAGCAATTTTCTAAAGAAGTATAAAAATATACCGTTTCATGCTTAAATAATTCGAATTGACCAAAACTCAAAGAACGAAAGTTGTACAGAATTAAATTTTCTAAAAATAACCTCTAAACTCTGCATTGCTAAAATAAATCAAAACTCCAATAATCAAGATCATCCGATTATAAGTTCAAATCGACCTTTTTAATAACAACTTAAAACACAAAAGTTGTCTAGAATCACGTATACATGCCTCTGCTCCAATTTCATAATTTACTGAGGTCGTTGACTATTTTCAGGATATACAAAACAACCCAATTCATACTATACCAATAACCTTGTAATTAAATTATTTGTACATTAACTCCACCACTTCGGCCCTCCACTTCCGGCTTACACATATATCCCATGTGCCTCCCATATACCTAACACTGCTCCGAAGCCAAACTTGCACGGGGATATTGTCTCGAGTTTGACTCACACTCCCCGGATGGTTAGCATATACGTACGCGCGTAAATCAAAGCACTCGTCAAGCACTGGACTTGATCAGATAATTATTCAAAAAAATTAATCAAGTAAGTTGTTTAATTTATTATTCTGTTTTATTTGTTTATTTAATCAGATTTTTATTTTGTTTTTATAACAAAATAAAATCTGTTTTTCTTTATTTATTTTTGTTTCGAGTTTGATTTTTGTAATTAAACAAATTCTTTCATTTATTTTATTTCTTTTATATTCTGGTTATTGTTAAATACACAACAGAATTTAATCTTTTTAAATACAGTGAAACTTGTCCAACATATATAAATAACGAACTTTTATTTGCTCAAAAAATTATTTATAAGTGTATGTGACTCAAAATATTGCCCAAAAAAAAAAAAAAAACAAGACTCAAAATTATCGTTAAATATTGGTTCAAGAATGAACATTCGTATGTAGTGTACAGCTTGGTTCCGCATTGACATAAGTTAGATGGTAGAAATTGTAAGAAAAATGACTTTGATTTCTTAATTTTTAATTGTCAAATCTGAGTCAAAATATATAGGAGTAGAACTCACACATCTTTTATGATGGGTCTCGATTGTAATGTGCTTACCTTCATATGTATATAAATTAGGACAAATTACATATATCTTTCTTGGAATTTAGTTAAATTACAGATAATCTCTTAAAGTTTTGAAAATTACAGACACCTCTCTGAAGTTTATATTTTTATAATAAATTGTCCCTTAATTTGTTATGCAAATGTAACTTTCAAAAAGTATCTGTAATTTTTTAAACCTCAAAAGATATCTGTAATTTTATTAAACCTTGAGGAGAATGTATGTAATTTGCGCTATAAATAACGAACTTTTATTTTCTCAAAAAACCATTTGTAAGTGTATGTAAAATTGACTCAAAAAATTATCATTAAATATTGGTTGAAGAATGGATATTTCGTATGCAATGGAAAGCTTTGTTCCTCGTTGACTTTATGTCAAACTAATGAGGTGTATATATAGTCCAACACCAGATTGGATGCAGGTGTGATCGGTCCGTCTATTTATGTATATTTTTATTCCGCCCTACACCAGATTGAATGTAGTGTGATCGGTCTGTCTATTTATATATGTTTTGGGAACAAAAATATTAAATTTTTATTTTAAATCAAAAAAATTTTTTTTTTTCAAAAAATAGCTTGTCTAGTTCATTGTCTCTACCATCGCTGTTTTAGTTATTTCAAACTACTATAAAATCATAAATAGATCACGAATTTTAAGTATGATGTATGTTATTTAATTATAAAATTTTTATTTTGTCAAAACGTGATATTTGAGAGTGTGATTATTAAGAGTCATTTTCGATCACACTTTTTAACTATCATTAAAAGATAATTCCATCATGTGTTTTGACCGTGATAATAAACATTTAGATCATGAATTTTAAGTATGATTAATAACCAATAAAACTTAAGACTGAGCTTAAATAATATATGATTGATAATGAGATAAGGTCACAGTTATGTGCAGTGGCAGAGCCACAACTAGACAAGGGGGGTCACATGCGCCCCCCCCCCCTCAGTTTTGATATAATTTTTTTTTTTGTTATAGCTACATTGTTCACACACAATATGTAGTTTATTTAGTACTCTTAGAGCGCCATGTGATATTATTTATGTGGTGGTCTAAATCAATAATATAATGTCAAATTTTATGAATGAAACTTAGTAACTCATTATTGTTAGGTAATTGGAAGATAATAGGTGAATTACTTAGTGTGAGTTGCGATTGTTTATAGGGTAATTACCAATAGGTCCTAATAGTTGGACTTAATTCCCATAAAATTCTATTGAAAATAAGTTTTAGTGAAATTGTCGTTAAAAATAATTTTTTTTATGACAATTTTTTATATATGTTGTTAAAAATTGACAATTAGTGACTTTTTTGTCATGATTTTTATAAATTGTTGTTAAAACTTACAATTATTGATATTTTTTATGAAAATTTTTTCTCATAGAACCTATTAGACAATAAGTCCACTTATTAGGACCTACACGTAAGTGCCCATTGTTTATATCCAAAGCACCACGTTGTCAACACCACATAATATTTTGGAATTATCTAATAATTTCTATTCAAAACACGTTTTTATAATCAATATTGTCTCTCTAATATTTTTCTATCAAATAAAAATTATAGAAATTTTATAATGATTTGTGCTATAAATGATTTGCTTATATTTTCTAAAATTAAGAATTTTAATTTGTAATTTTTTGTACTAAAATTGCATACTTACATTACTATTGTGTCTGAGTTATTTCACATTATTATAGAATTTTGATTAGTTGGTATTAATAATAAATAATTAAATTTTTATGTTTAAATTTAGCTCATAAAATTATTCAGTGGGTTTGGTTTGAGTTTTTTAAGTTAAGTTTTTTGAAAACTGAGTTTTTTGATTTTCGTGTTTTTTTGTTTTTAGTGAATATTTTTAAAATTTTAAACATTTTTTTTTACTTTTTTAGATGCACCTTACTTAGACGTATCTAAAAAGTAAAAAATTTGTGAAAAAATACTTTTAAAAATTAATAAATATGTAAAAATACAAAAAATGTACTGAAATCTCATTTTTTTTTTTTGTATTTTTGGTATTTAGTGAATTTTTAAAAGGTTTTTTTCAATTCTTTTTTTACTTTTTAGGTATATTTATGTTAGGTATGTCTAAAAACTAAAAAAATTGCTCAAAATATTAAAAAAATTCAGTAAAAACAAAAAAACATGAAAAATAAAAAAGTAAAATTTTCTGAAAAGTGTTTTGAAAAAATAGTAACCAAGCATGGTGATTATTATTTTATTGTTGATTACCAAAAAAAATTTTGAATTATAAAGTGCCCCTTTGCCTTAATTTCTTGGCTCCGCCACTGGTCATATGCATCTTTCATTACGGTTAGTGCGTGTGATAAAAAAAAGGTTCAACCACAAAATGTGACAATCAATCATAGCATATAAACTGTTATTAAAATATGAATAGAACTAATATATAAAATATAATCGATAGTATTTGTACAAAAAATTTCTTTGAATCACAATATTGACCACATATAAATAGCTAATAACCTCACATATTTTATAAAAGAAAGTCAAATGTTGGAAAAATATATACAATAAAAGTTAAGGAATAAAAGGTTTTTTTACGGTAATTACACAATAAAATCTAATTTAAAAAAAAAAAACTTAAGAAAAACTCAAAATTCTTGAATGTTCTGTTTTCTTTAACCATATTTTGCATCTCTCCGAGTAATTTTTTACTGGAATAAAAATAATACAAATTAATTCAGAGGGCACTAGAAGCGTAAGAATCTATTTTTTTTCATTTCAACCACAACAAGAAAGAGAATCCAATTGATAAAATCAATGGTCCAATTGTCCAAACACTTAAAAATCTAAACACAGCTTCTATTAACAATGTTCTGAGTTGATATTATTTTCCCTAGTGTATATAAGTCCATGACCTAGTGACCTATTTGCAGAGTCAGGTGTCCTGTTGTATGAGTTAGAGTAGTCCACAACGTATCAAAGCAATAATCAATGGCTTCGTTTGGAAAGTTGACTATTTTAGTTAATTTTTTAATTTTTGATTATTTTAGTTTGGTTAAAAAAAAATTGCATTTGAGAAGTTGGTTGTTTTTTTTGGTAGTTGATTTAATGATTTGGATATGATATTTTATCTTATTAACTATTTTAGTCTATTTTAATTCAAAAAAATATATAAAATAAATAAATAAAAAAGCAACTTGTCAAATACACCCAATCAAAACAATAACCAACGAGTGTGTGTTTAGTTGTCCACATTGCACTGTTTAGGGTAACCATCTTACCAGTGTCAAGAGTGCCCCTTGAAAATGCAGCAGATCCTTTAATTCACTTCTCCAATATAGGTTTTTCATCATCTAATGATGCAGAGTATAAGAAATTTACAGAAGACTAAATTTAAATAAGTAATGATATTTGGATATTAGCATGATGTCATAGAGAAACTAATAAGAATTTTCTATAGTTATATTTCTAATATTATTAGAGTATTATTTTATGATTATTTTTATGTTTTGTAAGATTTTTAGGTCAAGAATATTTTGTTAATTTTTATTATTACTGTCATGTGCTATAGAGGTCGCCTATGAGACATCTTGTGAGTCAAGTTAAATATTCTTTATATATAAAAATAAAAGTTGAATTTAAAGTCAAAATTAGAATTGGTTTCGTTTGGTTTAGTTTTTGAAAAAAATTTTGAGTTTTGAATTATATTTTGAAAGATAAGTTGTTAAAAAGAGTTTTGAAAATTAAATATTTATTTGGTTATGAGTTTTGAAAATAATTTGGGAATTATTTGTAGTCTTTTTTTTTTTTTGCAGTTTGGGAGTGAGAAAAAAATTAATTGATTGATGTGTAGAATGAGAAAGAGCAGAGTAAAAGTGATTGATTGATTTATTAATAAATAAGAAAAAAGAGAAGGATAGATGAGAGGGGAGAGAGAAAAAATAATTTTGATTTTTTTTTTGAATTAATAAATCAAACATGTTTTTTTTTATTTATTTATCCAAATATTAATTTAAAAACGGAAACAAACGGTACCAAAGCTTCTGTTACATTTTAAAATATATAATTTTAGTTTTATGTTTCTAGTTGTTGTTTTACTCATTATTATAATTCATTTTTTACTCGCTCTATCTTTTGGTGTCATCTTTATAGATAATAAGAAAGACATCAAAAGATATTAAAATTAAAAATAGATATTTATGAGGTGTTTGGCATGTACAAAACAACTCCGATTGGGACCTCGAATCCCCTTCCCCCGAATCCCCCTAAATGACGAAACGACGTCGTTTCGTCATCTGATTTTTTTTTTTTTTTTTTTTTTTTTTTAATCAGAAAATCAGAAGAAGAAAGAAAGAAGAAGAGAAGAAGAAAGAAGAAAGAGAGGGGAGGCAGAGGCGGGGGGGAGGGGAAGGGGGAGAGGGAGGAGGAGGCGGAGGCGGGGGGCGGGGGCGATGCGCCGGAGGCACGATCGGCGGAGCTGCGAGCTCGGCGGAGCTGCGAGCTCGGAGGCGGCGGTCGGAGGCTCCACTGGGCCGACGACCGACGACTGGTCCCCGATCCTCTTCCCCGATCTTCTCTCTCTCTCTCTGCGAGCCTTCTCCTCTCCCTCCTCTCTCTCTCTCTCTCTCTCTCTCTCTCTCTCTCTCGGGGGATTCGGGGGAGGAGGGATTCGAGGTGCAAAACATTTTTCTGTACAAAAATAGGGGAGCTTTTTTCATAAATCCTACATCCTACTTTAATTACTGTTACCAAAAGGCAATCTAAGATGGGGGTGAATTAGATTTCTAGAAATAAAAATTAATAATACCCAATAAAAATAACAACTAGTATAACAAATAATTAATTGATGATATATATAGATGAATAACAGTTAATGATTAAGATAGATTAGCAATGGATTTTAACTATCACAATAAATGAAAGTTAATATATCAGATAGTCATATCAATTAAGTAAAGAGATTAGGGATGAAGATGGAAACATATTTACAGTGGTTCAGTTTTAACTAAACCTACATCCACTTCTCAGGCTTCACTTGAGATTTTTCACTATCTTCTAGCTTCACAGCGGTGCGAGCAACCACTTCACAAATAGAGCAATCCTCCACATATTTTACACAGACTTTCCAAGTCCTCAAACCCTTGCAAATCTTAGGTGATTCACAATCACTCTTAAGGAATCAAGAAACCTAAGTGTACTACACTCTTACAATGTTTGGATGATAGGTTTTGCTTTCATAGAAAGCTGGAAATGAAACTCTCTCTCCAGAAATATTTCAGAGATTGAATCTCTAAGTTATATTAGTAAAAACCTCTAATAGGTGTATACGCTTAAAGCTAAAGCTCATTGTAATTTTTGAAGGGAAAATAAAAATCAGATGAAGAACACTTCAGAGAATAGAGAAAATGAGATTGACGAAAGATCAGAAATGATTTCTTGTTTGTGTTGTTGCTATTGTTGTTGTGTTGACTTTAGCAGTAGGACCACTTTTATTTGTTTAAGGAGAAATTCATCCGTTTTGTATTCCGTGTATTAAGAAGATTGAGTAAGATTTTGATTAAATCTACTTTACTCAAACTTGCATTCCCCATACATGATTAGATGTTGAAGGAGTTAAAAAATAGGTCTGATTGTTGGCAAGTGTTTTTGAAAAATAGCCATTACAGCACAGAGTGGTCGTCCATCCAGATGTCCAGATGAAGTTTTACTCTTGGTGGTCATCTGCCAGGACGTCCTCTCAGATGACCAGTCAAGTCTCGGTCGTCAAGGATGACTATTGCGGTTGTCGAGTATACTGCTGGTTTGATAACCGGAGTGAAGCAGAATTGAACTAGAGTAAAATTGGGCCAAAATTCCATGGTCGGTTGTTCGGTCGAATGTCTGGCCAGTTGTCCTCTCAGACGTCCAGCCCCTTGTGGACTGGGCTGCTTTGCTCTGCTATTGAGTTGCTTTGATTGAGGCAATTCTTTTTAGCTTGTTAATCTCCATTTTTGGCTATAAAAGATCTTTAACAAATGAAATTAAGAAGTATCCTCAATTTGTAATATTTGAATTAATATTTGACTCTCAAAATAAATCAAAGCAGATAATAAATAATCATCAAAATAAAATGGCTAAAAATTTCCCTATTTTTTATGATGGCACACCATGATGCTTTTGATTTGTTTTTAAGTAAGGAAAACTCCCTCTCAAGTTATGCTCCCCCTGAATGTTTACTTAAATAGAATAAAGCAAGATAACAAATAAGAAGAAAATCATGATCATGAGTAAAGCACATTAAATTAGACAAATAAAGTGCACAAAATATGATACCAATATTTCATGTTCAGGACTGTTAGAAGATAGAAAGATTAAAAAAAAAAAAAAAAAAATTCATTAGAGTTTTACCAATATTTCTCCCCTGTGACATTATCAAAAAAATACAGAAATCACTGCTCAGAATTAGGAGGTGGTGGAGGGAAGTGATAGTAATAGATGACATCAACTCAGGCCTCAATATGATCAACACGAGTGTTGAGTGCGCCAAATTGCTGAATCAAAGAGCTTTAAGCTTTGCCAAATTGAGTCATTTGTTGTGCCATTTGTTGTTCATATGCTAGGCATTGATTGTAGCGTTCTGGCTCCATAGCTAAAAAGTCTGTCCAATATGCAAGAGGCGGTTAGTGGGGTGGTGGTACGGTAACTTGAGGATGATCTTGAGGATCTTCCATGGGAATGTCAAGAGCAACCATACCTCCTAGCAGAACATCACCTTCTCCAAAAATAGGGCGATAAGATGAGGATATACCATTTTAGGCAAATTTACCAAGTTTTGCCAGCCCATGGCTTCAAGTTTAGCCATCAAGAGAGCATCATACTTTGGGGCAAGATTGACTCTTCAGCCTGTAATGATGGAGCGGGATGACATGGCTGTACATTCTTGGTCTTGGTGTGGTGTGAAGAAGTCAATAGTTGGATATTGTCATTTTTTGATGTGAAGACTGTCTTGCCTCTCAGACTCAAGGCTTCTTAGTGCGAGGAGCCATAACGGTTAACTAAAAAAAATAGAACAACCATTCAACAAGTTCAGATCAAGCAATGAAAAAAAAATATCAGGTCCTCCAAATGAATTTAACAATGGTAGGCAAAAAAAATGTTTGGAAGTTTGACATAAGAATTTTAGCAGATTCAGTATTCATGAAAAGAGTTTAATATTTTGAAGCAACTACGAATGGTTTTTTAGGCATAATGATAGTACACAAGAAGTAAGACCTAGTAACTAATCTGATAACGTCACATAATATGGATGTTCAATTCATAGGTACAAGATAGTTAAATATTTAAGATGAAATAAGTAATGAAGATTTGAAGTTTAAAAAAAAAAAAAAATTGACATCATTCTAGATTTTAACATATCAGGACAAGAATGTATATATATATATGAATGTATGAAGCCAAGATGATAATGTTTAGAAATCAATAGCACAAATCAATGAATATGGGTCAAGCATTATCAATCTATGTTAGATTAAGTAAATAAAACAAGCATTTAGCAAGAATCATGGCAGGATTTCACCATTTTTTAATTTTAAACAAAACCCACACAGGAATGTAGAACTTAAGTAAAATCATGGAAGAAATTAAGCAAAAACATAAAGGAAAATAAAGAATGTTAAAAAAAACTTACTTGATTGTGCAAGAGGGTTGATAAAATTTGTGATTTAGAGAGTTTTAAGGGAAAGAGATATGAGGGTTTAGGAGTTAGGGCACTTAGAAGCGAGGAAGAAAGAAAAATGAGAGAGAGAGAGAGAGAGAGAGTAGTCGGGTTTGGGGTTTTTAAAACCAGTCTAGGTGGGCATTGGTCGACCCCCTGGTTGTCTGCCCGAACAACCAGTTAGGCCAAATTTTTTTTCCTGTTCTACTACAATCTTGCCCTTTGCTGGTTACTAAGAAGTGGCTAGGACTTATGAAGATGTGGTTTTAGATAGATAAAAACAAACTGTTAGGCAACAAAAATATGTTGAAGAAGAAATGTATGAGTCACTTGATAACATTTAATTGATATAAATCCATATCAATGTAACAGTACACACACATTAGTTTAAGAAAAATTCACATTTTACATTCACAACAAAATTTTTAAGTGGAATTTGACATTCTAAGTTCGCCGCGAATAAATTGAAGCGTTCCTCGTTTAGGGGTTTTTGTGAAAATATCTGCCAGTTGATTGTCGGTGTTTATAAATTCAAGAACAATATCCCATTTTTTAATATGATCTCTTAAAACGTGGGGTCAAATTTCAATATGTTTTGTTTGTGAGTGTTGAACCGAATTTTTGCTTAAGTTGATGGCACTAGTATTATCACATTTAATAGGAATGTGATCATAATGCAAATCAAAGTCCTTCAATTGTTGTTTCATCCATAGTACTTGGACACAACAACTTTCGGAAGCTATGTATTCAGCTTCGGCCGTTGATAAAGTACATAATTTTGCTTTTAGCTAAACCAAGATACGAATGAGTTACCAAGGAAGTGACAAGTACCGCTAGTGCTTTTTCTATCAAGTTTGCACCCGGAAAAGTCGGCATCCAAGTAACCAATTAAATCAAAAACAACACCTCTAGGATAAAACGGTCCCAAATTTTGAGTATCAACAAGATATCTAAAAATTCTTTTAACAGCACTAAGGTGTGATTCCTTAAGATTTGATTGATATCTAGCACACAAGTAAACGCTAAACATAATATCCGGTCTACTTCTTGTTAAATAGAGAAGTGAGTTGATCATACCTCGATATTTTGTTTGCTCAATGGACTTACCATTTTCTTTGCTCAATGTGCTCATAGGTGTTCCGACTATTTTTGAATCATACATACCAAACGTTTTGAGTAGTTCCTTTGTGTATTTAGCTTGGTTGATGTAAATCCCTTCCTTACATTGTTTGATTTGAAACACAAGGAAATAATGTAGCTCTCTTATCCTGTTCATCTCAAACTCACCTTGCATACACTTAGCAAATTCCTTACACAAAGTTTCATTAGTAGCACCAAATATAATGTCATCTACATATATTTGTACAATAAGTAAATCATCATTTTTGGTTTTAACAAAAAGTGTTGTGTTAATCTTTCCTCTAGTAAAACCATTTACAATCAAAAATTTTCTCAAACGTTCATACCATGCACGAGGTGCTTGTTTCAAACCATATAAAACTTTTGAGAGCTTAAACACATGATTTGGAAAAGCATGATTTTCAAAATCAGGAGCTTATTTGACAAAAACTTTGTCATTTATAAAACCTGTAAACAAAAAGGACGCAGCGGTAGTGGTCATACCTTTCAGATACAGAGTCTGAATTGAAGGATCTCGTGGGTAAATCACGTGCTTCCTTACTCTTGTCAATCAACCCAGCAATGGGGTGATATTACAGTGTTGAATATCACCCACACAATCCACAGTGCAAATGGCTTTGATCGTTGTTTTTGGGAGAGACGATATGGGAGAAAGCGTATATGGGAAAAGATCAAAACATACGTTCTTTTCTTTAGGAGAGAGTCTGTGTATCTCTTAATCTCCTATATCCATATATCAGATATATAATGTTATTATTATCTATCCATATCAGTTAATGGAGATAATATCTATACCTGAGTGGTTATCCTAAACAGGTTTGAATTCAAATTCAAAAACCATTTGGTTAAGGTTCAAATTCAAATGTTGAAATAGTCATGCCACATGGGCGCCCATTTCTAACATCTCCCACTCGCACATGAGTTGGCATGACACTGCCATATCTCTATCTCAATCTCCCCAAAAAAAACAATCTCATACTAGCCAATGCACCGTGCGACCGCTGAGAACACCTGCATGTGGGAGCTCTATACTAGAAACTCAAAATGAGCCAGCATAGAGACATCAACCCAAAAGGAACAAAAATAGTGTCTCATATACCCCAGACCCATCTAATTACACCGGTCCAAAAAACATCTCTAATCCCTCAAAAGGAGCATGTTTGACCCTCTCAATTCTTGCAATATATTCACACTCAATTCGCCTCTCATACAGAGCGATATGAGTTGCCGGCAATGAATATACAACAGTGGTGGTGTAATACTAGATGATCTTCCCTTTACACTCATGCCATTTAGTTTAGGATTGACCGCTTTCCCAGTGATGTCCCTTAAGGCCGAATCATACATGACCGCAGGCAACATACCAAAGTAGCAGAACATCAACCCCTTACCTTATGACATAGTCAAAAGTCACAAAAGGGTACATAAATGAAAGTCATATCAATAATGACACGTAAGACTCACACGGTGAAGAAACAGGGATCCATTCTCTCACCTCATTACTTGGTCGCCAAGCACATGTAGTATGAATACATGCTACGGTGGAGTAACTCTTCCAAAAGAGTGACGTCATACTCGATACACCGTACAGATATTAGTCTAGTCGCTTTCTAGCGCCTAACCCGAATTCTCTATTTGCTCGCCTTCTAGGCGCCAAATGAGATCTCGCATCTGGCTAATCATAACAGGCACAACATAGAAAGTGGGTACTAACATCCATGTTTGGTCCTTAACACGACCTCATCTTGGTTGTAACCAAGGCGACATTCGTAGTGGATAATTTCAGTCTCTCTTGGTTCCAAACAAAATAAACCACTAGTCTCATCCTTGCTCGCTCCCAAGCGCCAAGGGCGATTGCTCGTGTGAGTGAGCTAATCTTGCCTGCTGACATCATCATCTGCTAATCATTATGACACAAACCATAATAGTGTCAACATCTCATCATCTCAAAATAAGTGATCGATTTTAAAAAAAATGACCACAGCTTGCGCAATTCTAGATTCCAAACATAAGCCTTATCAGCACCTCTTGCGATAAGTATATACAAAGGAATCCACCATGTGCGCCTCACATGAAGTGATTCAAAATCACAATCCTAGATTCCAAACATAAGCCTTATCAGCACCTCTTGCGATAAGCATATACAATGGAATCCTCCATGTGCGCCTCACATGAAGTGATTTAAGATCACTATCTCTTGTGCAATATCCTCTCCAAAGATATTTTGGTGACCAATTTGCGTTCATTCTTGATGCGCCCAACTAGCGCAGATGCGCCCAACTAGCGCATTGAATCTTACAAAGAGCAAATTAATATACTACTAGTAAAGTATTCTATCCACAGTCTAATGAGCAAGGTCAATGTCTAAACAACTCAGTTGACCATTTACCAAAGATAACACTTATCATGCCGAATACGCCCAAAGAAAAGATCAAGGAATATAGGTCATTTGTTTCTCCCAAAGACAATCCGAGGATACACTTAATAGCTAAGGCTCTGGCTTTTACCGATAGGTAAGTCAATGGGTTTGTAATTTTGCATCTAGAACCATTCTAGGATATTCCTTATGTAAGTCATCGAAGACAAAATAGAAATTCTCCCAAAACAATCCCTAAGGATCGTACATCCGAGCATATAAATTACATCACCCATGTCCATCATATCTAAAATAGAGGACTGCCCACCCTAGGTGGCGACAACCTTATAAATTCCTGGCTCATAATGACTAAGTAAGGAAAAACTTCTTTTTGGACCATTGATCATGCCTCAGTGGTCTTCATCGATTATCGTTTGCCTATCATGGCTTGACGAAATCTAAGAACCACTACTTGGATATCTGTCTTAGGTTGTAAAAGATTTATTGGAACTAGCAACCCTTTTTGCGCTCCTAACTTTTCACCATAAAAACAGAAGGGTAAATCCCTACGGATCTACTTATCCAATTCTCCAACGAGAAGTTGGGTCACAATGTCCACAAATCAATGTTCCGAACTTATGTCAATCATAGCCTAAGTCAAAATAACCTCACTCCCTAGGAGGAAGTTAAAATAACCTCACTCCCCAGGAGGAAGTCTTCTCATGGTCTACACTTCCTCAATGGTGCGACTTTTCGGTATCTAGCAAGCCTTATGCCTCAACAATGACTATCCAAATTACGCATAACTTTAGAACAGTTTCGCGTCATAATGGAAAGTCAACCAAATTATAGAAATGGTTAATCCTCAAAGACTTTGTCTTAAACTGCGCAACATTAATCCACTTTCTAAAAGACAGGAGACTAGAGCCTTTGGCATTATCCTAGGCTCTTTATCATCTTGCGGAGCAATCATGAATATTTCCTTCTCAATCACCCAATGATGACGTGGAAAATTTTCACATTTGCTACCACGCAACTATGAATGTAGAGTATTCTTCTCTAATGGAGTAATCCATTAGTAGGCACATCGCTCCCACTGTCCCTAGGATATTGGAAATTTCTTTCCATTCTCTACTAGGCTACATAAAGCGCTATGCTTAGAATTCTCTATCTTATAGAGTTCCAAAACTCTATTCACGTCACCTTTACTAAGAAAACTTTATGTGACTTAGTTACACTACCACAAAGCTGCTTACCTATATGCATATGACCCGGAGGATTTACATGACAGCATACAATAATGCGCCACATAACCCTATGTGTTTACAAGACAGCATACAATAATGCGCTATAGAACCTTAGGTCTTAACTTCGCAATCTTATGAGAAGTAGAATAAAGATAAGCTGCTTAATGGTTACAGATTGCCCATAGATGGCTCTCTGCTAACCCATTACTCAAAATGGAGTGTAAAATCTGATATGGAGGGCACTGAGTTAGGGATATAGGCAGCAAACTAGTGCAATTCCTAATTGGGAAACATTTTGCGCCATTATCCACCTAACATTAACAATATTTAATTCCTTATCTCTACTACACCATTGTGTTGTTGAGTATTAGGAATAATCAATTTTCTAAGCATCCATTTCTCTTCACAGAGTTCTCTAAAATAACTCAAATAGATACTCGCCACCTTGGTCAAAACTAAAAGCACAAAAGTCATTATCTAATTGATCTCAACCTCATATGTGCAATGTCAAAAAATCATCTCAAAACTTTTGACTTATGGGAGATCAAATAGTCTTGACTTCAGATCGTGTCGTAATCTATAAATGTGTCGAGATTGAGGCATAGCTATCATACCCTTACACATATCTAGTCACAAAAACATAGTGGACTAAATGCGCCAATACAAATGACCTTCTATGGCTTTCCTACTTACTTGCGCAACCATTGCGAACAAAGTTACACATTCACATGAGAACATAATGTCATAAGCGAGTGGGCACGAGAAGGCCTACTCAAACCATCGTGTCATCATCTCATTAATGTGATTAAGTATAATAAGCCATCGGTTCATGACCAATGTCATAAACTAATTCCAATCATCTTTATGTGTGAGTTCTCGAAGACCGGTTTTAAAGGTTTAGGCCCAACTAGGTAATGAATCACAACTTACTAATATTCACTAGATCATAAAAGGATCTCATGGAGATATCAAGTGCGCCTAAGTCGCAAAATTAACTAGTAAGTGCTTATCTCCTGCACCTTCAACTCAATTTTATTCTCCATACACTTTAACGCATCTAGTTGAAAAATGACGATACTCCTCCTGCCATATCTATTTCTCGCTTCATAGTAACTTGCAATAAATTCTACTATCGACAAGAAGCAGAGAATAAGCTATCAATCTTTGTGACTCTTGAAGTAACTTAAGCGGGAATTAGGCTAAAGAGTCTAATTCAACACAATGCTCTCTGGCGATGTGTCAAATTCTTAGAGTCATAACAACCTTGTCGGCCTTGACCTTTTTATTACTATCTTTAAGCGTTTGCGCTTAGTAGTAAACGTTATTCAAAACGTTAGCCTAGCTAAGGAATCATACAAAGAAGCCCCCTCATGTCTCACACCTAAGTGTGGAAGCGATGAAGTGTCCAAACTTAGACAAGTTGGCAATGCTAACAGATTTTGCGACCACTAAGCGCTAATCTTTTCACTTAGTGTTAATAGATTTTGCGACTTCTAAGCGCTAATCTTTTCACTTAGTGTTAATTTCAACGCACTATAATAGTGCATGAAATTTTGCTCCATCCACTCCCAATAATTGGGTAGAAAGCAAAACACCGCTCATATTAGCTACTCGTCTTACACTTAATGACTAATTTATTTAAGCTCGCATTTCTTGGATGACGTGACTCTTGAATGTTACTTCATCCAATGATGTAACATTATTTACAAGTCAAAATACAAAGTCAATCCGCTGACTCAATAGTCAAGATCATATCTGAGATCTATTGAGGGCTTACTAATTTCATAACTCCAAAACTCGCCAATCAAAAACTTCGTAGTGTGCTACTAACCATAGCGCACACATCAAATTTTGTTGTGCCAAACAAGGCAACGGCGACTTTGAGTCATGTTTCCTTACTTTGGCTTAATTAAGATTTGACCTAAAGTCTCCAAGACTTTTGCTCATCTAAAGAATGGGATTACATTGTTCACATTTGAATATCTCTACTAAGTCTAGGTCAACCAAATTAACTTCCATAAGCGAAGTCAATTTAGAGAGAAATTCGCATTGAGATTAATTTGATTAGCATAATATAATTTTGCCACAAAAATCTAAATTAAATAGTGACAATATTACACAAGTCGCAAGATCGAAAATCCGCTAAGCTCGTAATCATCTCTTGCGCCACAAGTGACAATTATCCAAAATTTAATTTAATTTATGCGCAAAATATTGGTTTTCGAGCTAATCTAAAAAAATTTCTCTCAACGAATAACCTCCCACTGACTATGGCATATACAAAGCATGATAAATTCCATACAATAGCATCTTAATGTAAATTTACAAATAACTCATGCTATATTCATTTAATAATGGAATTCTAATAAATAAATAAATAAATAATCATGCTCCTCTAATTTCAACATATTAAAAATCCAAAAAATATGTTGTATTCAATATTTAGATTATGCCATAATTAAAGTCTACATCATTTTGGAATTTTCTGGAATTTTCTGGAATTTTCTGAAATTTTCTGGAATTTTAAATAACTAATAAACAAATAAAATTAGAAACAAAAAAAATCCAGAAATTGATAAACTGAGACAATATTCAGATTATGTCATAATTAAAAAATGTACATCATTCTGAAATTTTCTGAAATTTTTTCTGAAACATTCTGGAATTTTAAATAACTAATAAATACACATAAAATTAGAAATAAAAAATCCAGAAGCTGATAAACAGAAAAATATTCCCAGTAAATAGTAAACCATTTCAGAAGTCCACAATAAAAATTTCAACCCCAGAAAATTATTTATGCAATACCAGAATCATTTTAAAGCATAAAAAATGAATTATTAACACAGAAAAAATATTTTTTATTTTCGTAAAATTTTCAAGATTTTACAAAAGATACAAAATTTAATTCTGAGTCTAACGGTACCAACCATGCTTAAAACAAAGCTATAACGAATAAATTATGGCCATTTAACGCAATACAGAATTAAAAAAAAACAAACAGAGCCTTAGAGCCAAGCCAGCGCGGAAAACGGCTCGGCTCGGCTCGCCGCTCATCGCAAGCGAGCTCAACATGAACGGCTCAACGGCGCTGGCGCATGGCGTGGCGATCGCCGCGGCGTGTGGCTCGAAACGGCGCGGCTAACGCGCGCGCACGGAAGGGAGGGGACGGCTCGCGCGTGGAAGCGCGTGGGAAACGCGCCTAGCGCGTGACAGCGCGTGACAGCGCGTGGTGGCGCGTGGTAGCCGCTGCCGGCGTCAGATGGCGCGTGTAGCTCACGCGCCGCCTTCCACGGTGTTTTCTGCTCCGATTTTTGTACTGTCGGACTCCATTTTTCACAATAAAAACATTTATGGCATTAAAAATGGCATTTAAACAACATAAAAATGAGATGTATCACATTCTCAATCTAATTTTCATGCAAATAATGTGTATGTATATCTGTATAAAATTATATACATATTTTATCGCATACAAATAAGCACGAAAATACCCATATTCAGCTCTGATACCAATGTAAATCATCAAGCACTATAACGCAGCGGAATAAAAATTAATAAGATCATACCTTTTTAGATATAATCTGAACTCTGACGGATCTCGTGGGTAAATCACGTGCTTCCTTACTCTTGTCAATCAACCCAGCAATGGGGTGATATTACAGTGTTGAATATCACCCACACAATCCACAGTGCAAATGGCTTTGATCGTTGTTTTTGGGAGAGAGACAGTATATGGGAGAAACTGTATATGGGAAAAAGATCAAAACATACGTTCTTTTCTTTAGGAGAGAGTCTGTGTATCTCTTAATCTCCTATATCCATATATCAGATATATAATGTTATTATTATCTATCCATATCAGTTAATGGAGATAATATCTATACCTGAGTGGTTATCCTAAACAGGTTTGAATTCAAATTCAAAAACCATTTGGTTAAGGTTCAAATTCAAATGTTGAAATAGTCATGCCACATGGGCGCCCATTTCTAACAAAACCATTTAAAAAAGAATTTTTACATCCATTTGATAAAGTTTGAAATTTCTATAACATGCAAATGCAAGTAACGCACGAATGGCTTCTAATCTAGCAACCGAAGTAAAAGTTTCATCGAAATCAATACCTTCTTCTTGATTGTATTCTTGAGCTACAAGTCTAGCTTTATTTCTAACAATGGTGTCGGATTCATCAAGTTTGTTTCTAAAGATCCATTTTGTGCCAACAATAGAGTGATCTTTAGGTCTTGGCACTAAATTCCAAACTTTGTTTCTCTCAAATTGGTTGAGCTCTTCATGTATAGCCATCATCCAATGTTGATTGAATTCAACTTCTTGAAAATTCTTTGGCTCAATCTATGAAAGAAAAGCTAAGTTACCGCTAATATTTCTAAATAAAGAGCGAGTGGCAACACCTTTGGTAGGATCACCTAGGATCAAATCCTTATGATGATTATGAACAAACTTCCATTCTCTTGGAGAATCATCATTGTTTCCACCTTCTTCTTGAGGAGAGAGAATAGGTTGTTCATCTTCTTTGTTCACTTCACGTGGTTGATCCATTTCTTTGTCGATGTTTGAATCTTCTACACTTGTTTCCAATTCTACAAGATCATTATTAACCACTTGCTTTGGAGAAGAAATGTTAATTTCATCAAATACAACATGCATAGATTCTTCAACAACAAGAGTTCTTATATTAAAAACACGATAAGCTTTACTAGTCAAAGAATAGCGAAGAAAAATTCCTTTATTAGATTTTGAATCAAATTTACCCAAGTTGCCCTTACCATTATTATGCACATAACATTTACAACAGGATACATGCAAGTGATTAATGTTGGGCTTTCTACCATTCCAAATTTCATAAGGGGTCTTTTTGAGAATAGGTCTAATCAAGGCATGATTTAAAATATAGCATGCGGTGTGAACGATCTCAACCTAAAAATATATAGGAAGATTATTTTCGCAAAGTATTGTTCTACTCATTTCTTTTAAGGTTCTATTTTTCCTTTCTACTATACCATTTTGTTGAGGGGTTCTAGGTGTTAGAAAATTATGTCCAATACAATGCTCATCACAAAATAATTCAAAATTTTCATTTTCAAGTTCTCTACCATGGTCGGTTCGAATCTCAGTAATAAGAAAACCTTTTTCATTTTTGAATTTTGCGACAAAGTTTTATGAAAAAAGAGAAAGTTTCATCTTTGTGTGCTAAAAACATAACCCATGTAAATCTTGAAAATCCATCAATAACTACAAGACAATAATGTTTACCACCAAAACTAGATGTCTTTGAGGGACCAAATAAATTCATATGCAATAATTGTAAATGTCTAGTGGTGGAAATAAGAGATTTTGATTTAAAAGATGTTTTGGTTTGTTTTCCTTGTTGACAAGCACCACAAAGTCAATCTTTTTCAAATTTAATTTTTGGAAGTCTAACGATCAAATCCTTTTTAAAAAGTTTAGCAATTAAAGCCATGGGAGCATGATTAAGTCTTCTATGCCATAATCAACTACTATCATTACTAGCATATAAACATTTAACATTACTAGCATAGGGATCTTTGAGATGAAAAACATAAATATTATCAAGGCGAATTCCAACAAATAGTGCTTTGTGATCGATTGTGCTTGCAATTGTGCAATGTGATTTATCAAAAATAACTCGATTTTCTTTATCACATAATTGGCTAATACTAAGTAAATTATGCTTGAGTCCATCCACAAGGAGAACATTTTCAATAGAAGGGTAGGAGAAATACCAATGCTACCAATACCAATAATTTTTCCTTTCTTGTTGTCTCTGAAAGTGACAAATCCTCCATCTTTGGATGATAGAGTAGTGAAGAAAGATTTTATCTTCGGTCATGTGTCTAGAGCGTCCACTATCAAGGTACCACCTCCTTTCTTTAGCTTTGGACTTAAGGCATACATACAAAATGATAATCAAATGTTAGATTTTGGTACCCATGATTTCTTGGGTCCTTCTTGGTTAGTTTTGCTAGTTTCCTTAACAATCCAAATCTTTTTAATTCCCATGTTCATATTCTTATTGAATGGACAAGTAGATATATAGTGGCCTTTGTTCATACAATAATGACAAGTAATGTGAGGGTGTGTCATAGGAGGTGTTTTTTCAAAGATTGTTTTGAGATTCTTTCAATTCTTAATAGGATCATATCCAATGGCCACCTAATCAAAAAACATCTTTGATTTCCAAGAAGCATGTTGAGATTTTCTCTTCCTTTTACAAAATTTTCAAGAGTTTTGTTCAAATTACTAACACTATTTTTCAGAACATCTTTCTCATTAGAGACAATGATAAAATCATTTTTCAAAGTAATATTCTCTTTCTTCAATTCATCCACATTGTTAGATAAAGATGTAACATATTTCTTTAACACATTATTTTTCGCACATATTTTTCTAAACTCATCTTGTAATTCATTGAAAGCACTCTCAAGATCTTAATAATTAAAGTTTACCCCATCTTGAGTGGATTCTTCTTCTCCTAGAGCATGAGACACAAGTTGGCTACTTCATTATTTTCAGCTTCATCATTTGAGCTATCATTGTTACTTTCTCCCCAAGCTACTACCATGGCCTTCTTGTTCCTTTTGTAGACTTTTCCAACTTTCTTTAATTTTGGACAATCCATCTTCACGTGTTCCGAATTTTTGCACTCATAGCAAATGATAGGTTCTTTCTTTTGGATGTCATCTTTGTTGTATTCTTTCTTGAAAGGTTTTCTTCCTCCATGATTTTTTTTCTTGTAGTACTTTTTGAGATTTCTACTAAACATGGCATATCCTTCATCTTCACTAGAGTCTTCATTTTTGTCTTCATGGGATGAGGCTTTGAATGCGATTCCCTTTTTCTTTTTATCCTTATCATTATCATGTCCTTTCATAGTGATTTCATGAGCCATAAGAAGACCCATGAGCTCATCTAATCCAAGAGTTGCGAGGTTCTTTGCTTCAATAATGGCTGTGACTTTAGCTTCTCAATTCTTTGGTATAAAAATTTTCTCACCAACTCACTGTTAGTATAGGTTTTGCCAAGAGATTTCAAAGAATTTACAATTTCAGTAAATCTAGTAAACATGCTTGAAATAGATTCATCAGATTTCATTTTAAATAATCCATAACTATGAACAAGCATATCAATACTAGATTTTTTTACTTGATTGGTTCCTTCATAAGTTACTTCAGGTTTGTCCCAAATTTCTTTAGTAGAGTCACAACTAGATATTTTGTTATACTCCTTAGAGTCTAAACCACATACAAGGGTGAGTTTGGCTTTGGCATTGGTTTGCAACAATTTGTGATTCTTCTCATCACATTCATCTTTGGTTTTAGGTACACTAATATTGTCCACTAATTTGGTAGGGATTTTTGGACCTTTGGTGACTATAATCCACATAGCATAATCTGTGGCTTATAGATATATGATCATCTTATCTTTCGAGTGACTATAGTTATTTCCATCAAACAAGGGTGGTTTATTGGTGGCTTGACCTTCAACAGTGTTGGTACTAGTTATGCTTGCCATGGATCGGGAACTCTCAAATGATTAAATCTAAGCAAGAGTCTAGGCTCTAATACCAATTGTTACCCAAAAGGCAATCCAAGAGGGGGATGAATTGGATTTCTATAAATAAAAATTAATAATACCTAATAAAAATAACTAGTACAACAAATAATTAATTGATGATAGATATATGAATTACAGTTAATGATTAAGATAGATTAGCAATGGATTTTAAATATCACAGTAAATAAAAGTTAATATATTAGATAGTTATATCAGTTAAGTAAAGAGATTAGGGAAGTAGAGGAAAACAAATTTATAATGGTTCGGCTTACCAAGCCTACATCTACTCCTTAAGCTTCATTTGAGATTTTTCACTATCTTCTAGCTTCATAGGGGTGCTAGGAACCACTTCACAAATGGAGCAATCCTCCACAGATTTTATACGGACTTTTCAAGTCCTCAAACCCTTGCAAACCTTAGGTGATTCACAATTACTCTCAAGGAATCAAGAAACCTGAGTATATTACACTCTTATAATGTTTGAATGATAGGTTTTGCTTTCACAGAAAGCTAGAAATGAAACTCTCTCTCAAGAAATATTTCGAAGATTGAAGCTTTGAGTTATATCAGTAAAAACCTCTCGCAGGTGCATATGTTTACAGCTATAGCTCAATGTAATTTCTGAAGGGAAAATAAAAATTAGATGAAGAACACTTTAGAGAATAGAGAAAATGAGATTGACGAAATATCAAAAATGATTTCTTGCTTGTGTTGTTGCTGTTGTTGTTGTTGTTGTTGTATCTATTTCAGCAGTGGGTGCACTTCTATTTATTTAAGGAGAAATTCATCCGTTGTGTGTTGTGTATGTTGAGAAGATTGAGTCAGATTTTGGTTAAATCTACTCTACTCAAATTTGCATTCCCCATATATGATTAGACGTTGAAGGAGTTGAAAAATAGGTCTAATTGTTGGCAAGTATTTTTGAAAATAGCCGTTGCAGCACAGAGTGGTCGTCCACTTGGATGTCCAAATGAAGTTTTGCTCTTGGTGGTCATTCCTCCGGACGTCCTCCTGAATGTCCGCCCAGATGTCCAGTCAAGCCCTGGTCATCAAGAATGACTGCCGCGGTTGTTGAGTATACTGCTAGTTTGACAGCCGGCAGTACTGAATTGGAGCAAAACTAGGCCAAAATGCCATGGTCGGTTTTCCCCCCGAACGTTCGACCCCCTGTGGATTGGGCTGCTTTGCTCTACTGCTGGACTGCTTCGACTGGGATAGTTCTGGGCTGTTCTTCTTAGCCTGTTAATCTCTATTTTTGGCTATTAAAGATCTTTAACAAATGAAATTAAGAATTATCCTCAATTTGTAATATTTGAATTAATATTTAACTCTCAAAATAAATCAAAACAGATAATAAATAATCATCAAAATAAATTATGTCTAACAATTACTTATGTTCCAATTAGTCCAAAGTTTATTCTAATATTCCACTTAGTCTTGTCCTTAATGAAAAGACAATATTGCCCTTATGTTCACATCATAGGCGCCTTTTTTCTTTTAAACACTAGTCAAAAACTCTACAATTTTGTTTTTTTGCCAAAATCAAAACCCTACCATTTCGTTTTTCACAAAAATCAAGACCCTAACATTGAACTCCTTCTTCTTCAATCAAAACTCTACGATTGGCAAGTACTGTTCATTCTGGCAACAAAAATTGCCAAGAACCATTCATTCCAACAACAGAGATCGCCAAGAACTGTCCATTTCGGCAACAGAGATCGTCATTTCAATCGATATCCACAACGGTGAACAAAAGTAAGCTGTTTTCTTCAATTTCATACTATTTTCTGAAACTAAATCCGCTAGTTCATATTCTTTCATTAAAATTAGTAAATCTGAATATTTACATTTCAATGTTTGAGGTTTAATGTTTACTGATTCAACATTTAGCCTTTCAAATTTTACAGATTAGAAATTTTTGTTTTATGAATGCTCTGTTTTTCATGTCACATTGGTATAAGTAAATGCAAATATTTACATTCCAATTGTTTCAGCTTTAGTGTTTTGGGACTCAACATTTTGGATTTGTAATTTATGAATTACAAATTTCTGATTTTATTAATGTTCTTATTTGTGTTTCAAGTATTAATTTTCTCATTGTGAATGTCTGAATTTTGTTTCCATATTACATTGATTATGTTGAGTCACATTGTTGATATTCCATTATTGGCATTTATGTTTCGATTATGAATTTTCTTATTGTGAATGTTTGGAGATTGTTTTCCATGTTACATTGATTATGTTGAGTCATATTATCGATATTCTATTATTAACATTCGTGTTTCAAGTATGAATCTTCACATTGTAAATGATTTGAGTCTATTTTCATTGTTACATTTATTATATTGAACCATATTGTTGAGATTCCAATAGACTCAAAACACAATTGGTAGTGTTTGGAATTTGTTTTGATATTTCATTGATTATGTTGAGTGAATTGTCACATTGTCGAGATTGCATTGCTAACATTCATGTTTGAAGTATAAATCTTCTCATTGTGGATGTTTGGAGTTTGTTTTCTATGTTACATAGATTATGTTGAGTCACATTGTCAAGATTTTTTTCTTGATATTCATGTTTGAAGTATAAATCTTCCCATTGTGAATGCTTGGAGTCTAATTTTCATCTTACATTGAAAATGTTTAGTCATATAGTTAATATTCCAATATTCAAAATTTTCATTCAAATAATGTCCTAATTGTTTTTGAGTAGGAATTTTCTCATTGTTAGTGTTTGGAGTCTGTTTTTCACGATACATTGATTATGTTAAGTGAATGGTCACATTGTCAAGATTCCATTGTTGACATTCATGTTTCAAGTATGAATATTCTCATTATGACTGTTTGGAGTTTGTTTTCCATGTTACTTGATTACTTTGATTCACATTGTCAAGATTCTATTGTTGACATTCGTATTTAAAGCGTAGACCTTCTCATGTTTGGAGTCTTTTTTTCACATCACATTGATTATGTTGAGTCGTGTAGTTGAGATTTCAAAATTCACATTATTGATTCGAACAATGTCGTAATTGTTTTTTAGTATGAATCTTCTTATTGTTAGTGTTTGGAGTTTGTTTTTCACATCACATTCATTATATTGAGTTACATTGCAAGCATTTCATTGTTCATATTTGTGTTTGAAGTATGAACCTAATTTAGCTATTGTGGCATCCATTTTGTCACAATAGCTAATTTGGGACGTCTAATATTGTATTAGATGGAAATGTTGTACCTATTGTGGCATGCATTCTGTTTTCTATGAACGTAATTCAGCCTTGGCTTGGTGTTCATCCATGTCTTTCATTATTTGCATTTGATTCCATTCTTGTTTCAATGTTAGCAATAATTGGTAGTGTGGGTTAAGATTTATTCGTAGGCCTTTTTAGCATGAGCAGACTTGAAGAATAAATGGGGGTTGCATGTGGGCATTGCAGCAAAAGAATGCCGCAAGATAGAGTTGATTGTGATTTATTATATATTCATCTGATTTGAAATTTAAAATCTTTTGTCTCAATATAGGTTAGTAATGTTCTAACTAAGTTCAAACTTATATACTTGGCTGAATCCTGTCCATAATAGTAAAATTGATTGAGCTGTGCATTTTGATTGTGGAATTAACATAAATAGTATGAGTTTATCGTATCATTGACTTGCTAATATGCATACACTCATAGTTCAAACTTATACACTCATAATTTGCCTTTGATGTTTGTGTATATATATATATGTGTCTGGAAATTAGGATAACATGTCACATGTGCAAAAATATCAAAAATATCATTACTCCAAATTTAGATAGCATCTAGTACTTATCAACATCCACACTATGTAAACATTCTATTTGCCAACATGTATAGGATGGAAAAGAAGCTACATATACAATGGTAAAATTGAAACCCAAGTATCATGTCTAATAATAGGGCACCTCATGCATCCAGCCCGGTCTCATATTTCTCATATTGAAGTTACTCGTCTCATTAAAAGGATGACTGAATGTGAGCCCCATGTGTGATTCTTGTTTTACTAGGACCTCAAAGATTTAGATTCTAAACTTTTTTTTTTTAATTTTATTTTTGGTGGGGTCTTTTTATACAAATTTCTACAGGGACAAAAACATGATATATAGATAACACAAGGCCAAATGGTAATGAAAAATACTATACATAAATAGTTTTCACCTCACAATGAACACTAATAAATGATGGCTCTGTTACATTGATATGTAGTGATAAAGAAAATATATTTATGTATTACTCTTAAAAAAACTCTAGCTAGACAACCATTTTAAGGTGGTAAAAACAAGAAACAACTTTCTACTGGATTTGGTATTGACGATGATTCAAAAGAATTGAATTCAGAAGGCAGGGTCCTATGGGGACCTATCTTTCTTGTGGTGAGAATATTGTATGGAGGACTTTGACTGCATTTAATATTCTTTACCACCAAGTTAGGAGATTGATTGGGTTCAATAAGGTGTGTGCCTAATTTTCATGTCACATTGACAATGTTGTGTTATATAGTTGATATTCCAATATTCAAATTGTTCATTCAAATAATGTCCAAATCTTATCATTGTTAGTGTTTGGGGCATGTTTTTCACGTCACATTGATTATGTTCACATTGTTGAGATTCCATTATTCGCATTCATGTTTGAAGTATGAATCTTGTCAATGTGAATGTTTGGATTCTGTTTTTCATGCTACATTGATTATGTTGAGTTACATTGTCAAGATTCCATTGCTGACATTCATGTTTGAAGTATGAATCTTCTCATTGTGAATGTTTGGAGTTTGTTTTCCATGTTACATTGATTATATTGAGTCATATAGTTGAGATTTCAATATTTACATTCAGTTAATGGTCACAATAAGAAGATTCCAATGTTGCCTTTGCTGTTTCGAATAATGTTCTGATTGTTCTCAATTATAAATCTTCCCATTGTTAATATATAAGGTTTCAAACAACAAATTTATATGATTTTTAGATGCTCTCATATTATCTAATTCTTTACATATTATCTATGAGTGATGTAATGAAATTTGGTACTCATCAATAATCATTTTAATAGCATTGTTAATTACTCATTCCTCTTAACGTCTTGTCTCTATTTTTGTTTGACATTTTGTTGATAGATGTTATATCAAAAAAAAAAAAAAAAAAAAAAAAAAAAGAAGAAGAAGAAGAAGAAGAAGAAGAAGAAGAAAAGAAAAGAACAAACAAATTAGGAAGAGGTAGCTCCTATTGATATGAAACCCGATGTCGATATGAACAAAGTGAAGTACCATTCAAACATGATTAGTCTGGTAAAGATGATGTCAACAACGAAGTTTACTAATGGGCATCTGAAATGTTTGAAGAGAACTCCATTTTGGATGATGTTTGATACAATGATAAACACAAAAATTAAGCTCTCACCATGTATGAAATATGATGATGTGATAACAAGAATATAGAGACATATAACCCTGCATCAAATTCTTTCAAAATTGGCCCCAAATCTCTCAAATTGTCTGCATATGATATCAAATTGATTTTTGGAGTAGACTGCGAATCTGTGCCAATGGAAACTTCATATGATTCGAAGCCAACATTTGGACTTATCGGCAAGAGGTTTATAGACACACAGAGGCTTAAATAGAAAAATATTTGATCTTTGATCAATGAGGCATTGGTTGGGAGAAAGAGATTAAATAATGAGGAGGTTGTTAGGTTGATAAGTTTGTATGCTTGTTTGCAGCTCTTTTATTCCATAATTGGCGAGACAATTGGATAGGCATACTATCAATAAATGGAACCTTTGGACAAGATGAAGAAATATGATTGGACAGAAATCGTTAAGTCTACATTAATGAATTTCATTGAACTGCATCATCGATGTTTAGAACGAGTGACTGGCTGTGTTATGGCTTTGATGGTATGTAATAATACATCTGCTCAGATAAATATTACTGTGTACATCTAAAACTATACATTTACATTAGTTTATAATCATATATATATATTTTTTTGACATGTATATTGACTAATAAAAAGTATTTTGGTACATTATATGTAGTATTGGCTATGTGAGTGCACCAAAATAGTGGAACCAATAATGGCAAATAGAGCACCTCGATTTCTGAAACGGGATCTAACAAAACTTCACAAGAATGTGAAGAATTTGTTTTTGTCGTCAATCAATGATGATCAGATTAGATACCAACATTATCCAATGTGAATAATATTATTTATTGTACTAAAATTAATAGTAATCTCTATTACCAGGTTTATAAAAAGAAACTCACACAGACAAACCATGAGAGCACACTGTTCACGCATGCAATAATTCGAGCTAAGGAGAATAAAAAAAAGATGCAACTCAGAGTACTGTTCATCATGAAGTTAAAATTGAGGAAGAAATGGACATGAGTACTGGCATATAAGAGGATGACATTGATGGGACAAACAATGTATAGTTAGGCAATCAACTACAATTTCAGACTAGTGTGGATCATGAAGTTAAAAACTGATAAAGAAATGGACATAAGGGCTGGCATACCAGAGGATGACATTGATGCGACATATGATGGAGAGTTTGGTAATGAAACACAATTTCAGCGCAGTGCACATGATGAAGCCAATATTGAGGAAGGTGCAGAGACTATTGCATATCTACATGCACATGGGGTGCATCAAATCATTGTGTCAAAGGTTGCTTAGGATAACATTATAGAGAAAATGGTTGCTGACCATCAAAAAGCATTGGACCTCATCAAGAAAAAAAAAATTGAGAATCAGAATCTGTAGGAAGCAAATGACATGAAAGACAAAATCATCTTGGAGTTGGAAACATCAATATGTAACCAGAAGGAGAATCCAACAGCTCAAAATGACTTGTCCTCCATCAAGCTTACAATTAATAAAAAGAATGTTGAGATAGAAAGGAAAAACAACTTCATAATTGACCTTCAAATTGAGAAGACTATACTCTAACTTGAGAAGATTATGCTAGAAGATAAATTGATGACGATGAGGTACATGTTGTCATGCAGCAGATAGCCAAAAAACAGGAGACTACGAATGTAGAATTGAAGCAAAATTTGAAGAAAAATACCCAAAAAACTCCAACATCTTTGGTGAAGCGCATCAAAATCAAGCAAAAGAAAGAACTGAAGTTGTCGGATTTTGAATATCAAGACAAAAAGGGTCACAAATAGAAAAGAAGATTGGAAAATTTGGAAAAAAATGACTGTAGCTCGACTTTTCATGCTCCTTTCAAATACGACTAGCCCTACAGTTTGGACTCCTGTGATTTTGAATCTGATTCCACAAGTGCAATATGAAATAGATAAACACAAATGAGTCCAAATTCGGCAATTCTTTTGACAAATCGATTTTGAATCAAAATGTCAAAAATGGACTGCTTTGCCAGATACGGAGTCGCCATCTAAATATTTTTGAAAAATTTAGGAAATCCATGACTCATGCCAAAGGCCACGTGTCCGTCATCACCAAGATTGTCCCGGCTCGAGAACTTAGGTACGAGAGGGGAAGGTCATGAATTGAGCACCACACTCGCCCGATCAAAGATCGACCTCTACTAATTATTATGTGATTTTTATTTACATTATATGCTCTTGTTCCGATTATTAGGCTAACTTACTATGTATTGCGCATAAGTATAGACTAATTTGCAAAAATTGAAACATTTTAATTTCATGTTTGTTTAGAAAATTGTTTTGAATATGTACCACTTGAAAAAGCGATCTCATAAGTACATTACTCAAATTATTTCAATTCAAGCAATTAGCCTTCATCCACAGGCATTCAAGAGTTATAGCAACTAAGCACTTACCTCATGGTATCATGCTTTGTCATGGCAACAATCATACGCATAGGATATGCTAAAGCAAATAAAGGCTCACCTAGTACTTCAAGGCAAGCCAAACAAAGCAAAATAATTAGAAAAATGTATGTTCCTAACTAATGTGATATGACTAATGCAATACATGCGATATGCAACTAATAAGCTCAGTTACTAGTTATGGCATTCGAAACAACTTGATAGCATGCAATTTCAACACGTATTCAACGAAGTATATAAACTACAATACTTTGTTAGAATGATGAACCGAGCCTCGATGCATGCACGACAAATGGATGCAAACATGGAATATGCTAAATGAAACATGATGTTCTATTCTATCCATCATAAGCTGATAAATAAAAGAGAGAACGACATATGGTTGGAAGACATACACATTATTACATATTTGGCTCTCGCATAAGAGGGTCTGAATAAATAAATTAGCCAAGCTACTTAACTAATTATTACAAACCAAATGAAATAAACTACCTACGTTAGCTAATTATTACAACACCACAAATTAACTAACTACTTTAGCTAAATAAATAAGTACAACACAAAATTAACTAGCTATTTTACTTAGTTTAATACAAAAACTAACTAACTAATTACAGTGCACAATTAATGAGCTAATTAATTGACTATTATGAGCCCCGGGGAATGAGGGTTGACCCATGCATGCACACGGATTTCCACCTGAAAAAGTCCCCTGTTTTGCTGCCAGAATGCTTCTGTTGCACAGTTAGAAAATTGCACTGTTTTTCCACCTCAGCCTCTATTCTGCTCTGCTCTGCTAGAAAAAGGACATTGCCTGGTTGGAAAAAGTAGCCGGCAATCCAGAAGTAGTGGCCGGCTAGCCACTAATAGTGGCCTGTCGCCTAGTAAAAGTGGACTGTCGGCCACTAATGTTGGTTCTTTCTTGCTGCAACAGAGAACAAACAGAGCACAAACAGAGCATTCTCAAGGGATTTTTGTCCACCATGCCTCTCCTTATCATCAAATAGCTCAAATGAGGGGTAGGCTTGATTCGCAAGCCATCAATCGGCGCAATTTCATTGTATGATGACTTATGAACCAAGGGATACAATTTTGATAAATGCACAATAAAAGACTTTCAAAACTTCCTCTCTATAATGGATTGATCAAGAGAAGTAGTTGACCTTGGAAACTTGAACCATTTCATCACTTACAAGTATGAAATGACCCAAGTCTCCATGTGTTCAATTAACGTCCGATTGAACACCAAATCATTGTATTATCTTGCTTCATTGTAACCCCAATTTTATTACTCCATTTTAATTACCTTCCATCCATTAGTCAATTAAGTCCAATAATGAAGATTAAGGTCCACTAATGGAGAGAAGTACCAAACCAAATGTTGTTTTAGGCATGAGAAGAAGATCATGACGTTGGTAATGAACCCCCAAAGGGATTAAACCATTAAGTACAATACCACCCCTTTAAGTTTAAACAACACTCATTTTGGAGCAACTCTCAAAACAAAGAGAAAAAGCCAAGAAAGATGAGAGGTTGCAGAGATGCTTAGAGGTGAACACAAGTATAGAAAGTAAGAAATAAATGTTATCAACTCAAATAGGTTGGTGACTACGACCTAAACCACCAAGCCTATGAGGACTATTGCACTACAAGCTTACTATACAAAGCATGAATGAAGCTAACTCATAAAAAAAAAGTCCTAAAACAATCCTAAAATAGTAAAAAGAAGTGATGAAATGAAGACAAAAATAACTACAACAACAAGTTAAAATAATGAGGGATTAAAACTAGTACACAAGCACAAGGAGGGAGGCTAACCCCTCCACTTTTGGGACTTCAAAACATGATTCTAGCCTTTGAAAAACCTCTAAAAATCAATGGTAGAAAGCTCAAAAAAAGTTGATAAGAAGATGGGAAACACAAGGGTAAAGGCTTAAGAAGCAAGGTTCAAAGAAGGTTTCTTAACCCCTTTACCTCTAATGGCCTTAAACCACAAGTTTTAACCCAAAAATACAGGCAATAAACAACTCAAAAATAGCAAGAGAAGATGAGAAAAAGATGGTACAAAAGAACTTGAATATATACCTCTTAAAGAGGAATGATCCCTTGAATTCCCAAACCACTATTTCACACTCTCAAGAGCCTCAAGAGCTAAAATGCAAGCTCAAATCACCTTAGCAAGGAACTCTCTAGGTTTGGTTTAGAGTGTTTAGGAAAATGTTATGTAAGTTGCAAGAGAGAGAGAATTGTAGAGAGAAAATTTTTAAACTTTTGCTCTCCAAAATTTTCTAAATTCAAAATTTTTTCTAACCTCTCTAACAAAAAAGAGGGGTATCTATATATAGAAATATATAAGAGACCCTTGAAAATATGCTTACAAACATAGTTGGAATGATGCATGTATCCATGGAGACAGCTAGCAGAAAATATCTGGTTTTTTGCACTAGTGGCCGACAGGCCACTAATAGTGGGCAGCAGGCCACACTAGTGGGTCTGCAGGTCCCTGGATGCTCAGGCCTGAAAAACCACTATTTTGGTCCAAAACTAGGCACTGTAGGTTCAAAACTGAGTTTCCTACTGAGAAAGTCAAGCATTTAACAAGCATACACATTCATCATTGAGTGATCAATCAGTGGCGCCCAAGTTTTAAGGGCCGTAAAAAATGGGGTGTCTACAATGACAGTGAAAAGCAATGTGAAGTTGTAGATCTAGATTTCCAAGGCTATTTGCACAAGCTTTGAGACCTTAAGCATCCTAAGCATAATAAGTTTAGGTTGACTAACAAATATGAGGTTTGGAACATCAAATCTGAACAAGACAAGCAAAAGCTAAGGAATATGCATAAAAATGGAGGTTACAGGTAAGCATAGTTCAAATGACTTGTATATCTTTATTTACCTACCATCCTTGTCTTATTATATCTAAATTCTAAATGTAGGTTAATTGTTTGGTGATGAACCACCAAGGGGACTTATGTTTTCTATGAAGATCTTTGGTCAATAATACAAGACAAGTCCATAACAAACAATGTATAGTGCTTTGTACATTGTTCATTAAACGTTACATATATTAACATTCGCATCATAATCACATTAACATTGAATATATACAGGTCATAAATGCATATGGGGAAATTTTAAGAAGTAAACAGGAATCAATGATGACAAATTCACAACAATTTGACAAATTATTCTTTTTCAACTACTTGTGTTTGGTATAATTTGTTATTTTATTTTTTTATTTTTTTATCCTGAATTGAAAACAAGTTTGATCCCCTACTTATAAGACTCATTACTCATAAAGTGTTGTTAATGTTTACAAAGCATGATTAAAGATGAAAACCCAGAACTACGAACCAAACTCATTGATCCTCACATTAAGCATGCAAATCAGTACTGATATCTGCACTTCCCGCTCCACTTTATGTATCATTGGACCATAGTAGTGAGTGACATGGATGATGGAGTGTGGAAGCACTACAATTCAATGAGGCCCGGAGATGGTTTTGAAGACATGCACCTAGCTCAAGTAAACATAGTGGTAATTTAAACATTTCATTCTATAATACACATAAATGTGCATGTTGAGTTACATATTAATACAGTTAAAATATTATTTATCCTACACATCTAATCATATTCACAATCACAGAAAACATATATGGAATCACATATTCAGAAATTGCTCTCAACATTGGATATGGCAGATACATTGGCACACTTAGACTATGTCAAGCCATTACAATCAGTTGTTGCATGCCCCCATCAAGATCCAAAATCATGAGTACTTACAATTAATACTTTCATTGACATAGCACCTACAACCAATGTGAACATAAAAATGTATTGATTCTTTTTTTTTTTTTTTTTTTTCTGTAGTCTTAATTGTGGAGTTGCACTTTGCTACATAATGAGGCAACATTCCCATCAAGAACTTATTGAACCTGTGTTGGACATGGAAGCTTGGTTTGCTATGAGAGCTGTGTTAGTTGAAACATTCATGAATGATCCTGAAAGAACAAGTCATGCAACTTTTGTTGTTGACACCAAGGAGGATGCATCTAAGGACTGAAGTTCATATCATATTTTCACACCCCACCATTTTGTTTTGATGTATTGATGACACAATGTTAACATTAGGTTTTGTCTAAGTACAATATGCTTTGTATATAACATACCAGTCACTAACATAAGAACTTGGAGTATTGTTAGTTAGTAAACAATGATTCCACAAAGTTATTGATATGAATAGCTATATACGTTTTGTCTATCAAGAAATGTAGTTTTAATATGAATGTTGTTTCTTGGTCTCATTCATGGTGCATGGGTATTGTTAGTCATTAAATGTGTTTATTAAGTACGACATAATGTGAAAGTCACATACATATATCATATGCTCACCCCACCAACACATATTGGAGATATATGTAACTTTTCTACATTTTATTTTGGAAAAAATCAAAACAAACTATTTCAAAAAATAAAGAAAATGTAAATAAACTAAAAAATCAGAAATTCCATAGAGCAAATCACTTTTTTATTGACAAATTGTATCAAAATATGAAAATTCACATTGACAAGCACACACCAACAAGTACACCAACACATAAACTACTAAATTGTACATTAATGCAAATGTATGTAACGTTCACAACAATATCATATTTATCTAAAACAAATTATGCACTATAAATATTCACAAATCAATGTAATATTCACAACGATAACTAACACATGAATCAATAGAACTCTATATTTGATCTTTACACAACTTTGAACGTGGCTACCTATTTTTTACATCTACCACATCTCAAATCTGTTTAAAAACATATATCATATTCGATCCACCAACACATATTGTGTATATATGTAAGAAGATAACATTTTATTTTGCTAAAACTAAAATACAAACTATTTCAAAAATAAATAAAATGAAAAAAAAAACTACAAAATGACAAATTGCATAGAATGAATGAATCCCTTTTTATTAAAAAATTGTATCGAAATACGAAACAAGTACACCAACTCATCAACTAATAAAATGTGTATCCAATGCAAATGTATATAACGTTCACAATGGTATCTATTTATCTAAAAACAAAAAGACACTGTAAATGTTCAAAAATGAATGTGAAATTCACAACGTTCACCAATGTATCAACCAATATAACTCTGTATTGGCTCTTTGCACGACTTCCGATTGTGCCTGCCCATCTTTCCACATCTACCACACATAATTTGACTTACTTTTTTCCCTCGAGATGGTATTATACTCTTTATTGGCCAATCAGCTGGCCGTTTTACAATTGAAGGTAATATAATGAAATCGCTAGAGGAAAAAACTAGTTTCTCCACAGATGGTATAGGAAAAATAGCTGCTGCATATGTTTCCCGATAATTCTTCACGTAAAAATATTTTTCAACACAATCATTAAGATTATATGCACTTCTTTAGATAGCCGCAAGAGCATGTTCACAAGGAAATCCATTTACTTGCCACTGGTAGCAAGAACAAACACGACATCCAATATCAACTGTAACTGATGGAAACGATTACACCTTGAACACATCATCATTAGCTTTACTCACATTTCATGACCTACTGGTATTGAATGAATCCTGGAGCTTAGTCTCAAAGGTAGGACAAATAATTCCATTCCACTTGTTTGTAAGTTCCCTTCGTTCTGACATTTGACACATTACTTAATTTTTGGACAGTATCAACCAATTTTGTTATTGGAAGATTCTGTTTTTCCTTGATCCAATTATTGAATAATTCAGCAGCATTGGATGTCATCTCACCATGTCGTTGTCCCCTGACATATGACAGCAAAAATTGTCACATGTTAATACCATATGTGACATTTCACATTGTTAGAACACCACAAAAATATAAACAATGTACATATAACCATCATTATATTACTTGAAATACATAATTGTATACACTTTACCCAAAGTAAGCATTTGCTCAATGTTTAGGTTCCAACCCTGACAAGAAGTTATATGCTCTTTGCTTTCCCCCACTCTTCAACCCTTCTAGTAATGTATGAAAACCCGCCACAGTAGGTTCATATGCACAATGACCCAATTTTCTTATTAAGTGTTCCTTGAAACCATTCTTCATACCCTTCAACTTGTCCCTAAAAGTATTCTTTAGGTATTGTAAATATCATCCATGATATGCTGATGAAAATGCCTTTTGCATTGCATCCAAAAGGCCTAGGTTACGATCATATGCAAACGCCATGCATCTATCATCAATAATTACCTTTGACAGTTCATATAAAAATCATGACCAATTTGATTCACTCTTTGAATCAACAATTGCAAAGGCTACTGGAAACAATCCTAAAAACAAAACCACTATTAACAGTTACAACTGACACCAAAAAGCAAACAAGTGTAAAACTTCACATTAAAAAGCTAAACAAACCTTGGTTACCGTCTTTAGCTGTCACTGCAAGCAACTGTCCTTTGTATCTCCTTTTTAGAAATGTTCTATCAAGAAAAAGCAAAGGGTGATAATATTTGAAGCCATTGATGCACGCAGCGAATGCTACAAAAAAAACCTTTTAAACTGGTTAGTCTTCAAATCATAGTTAATATTGATATAGCCTCCCGGATTATAATGCTTAACAGCATCACCGTACCATCTCAGTTTGTCAAACGATATTAAGTAATCACCATGCATAGCCTTCCTCGCTTTCTCAACACCTAACCATGCAACATGGTAGTTGATATCAAGTCCATAGTCTGCTTTGAAAGTATATGCCACATCAATGGAACGCGTTAATGGTTTGTCTCTAACACGTTCAGATACGACATTTCATACTAAATTAGAGCCGAGCTTTGGATTTTTTGAAGTACGAACATCAGCACCACAACTATGTAGCTTAGTCTATCTCTTAAGGTAGAAAAATTGGGTTGCTCTTTGAGCTCTACTGTGCATAGACCACAAACATCCCCTATCATCTCTATGTGAGCATACGACAGTAATTCGTTCTGAATCGTTCTTCAAATATTTGAATTTAAACCCATATTGTACTACATATTTGAATAAAACACTACGAAACTCAAATACTCCTCCTGTAAAACATTGACCAACATGCGTAATACCATTTGCCCAAACTGAAGACAACAAAACCTTTTCACTTTGCGCGCAATATCTACGAAGCAAATTTGTTTGATTCCCATGTTCAATGCATGGATTTGCTAAACTACTATGTCCATCAATGCCCAATTTTTGCTCAATAACAACATTAATTCGTTCAACTCCGATTGATTTACCAAACAATAACATGTTTTGCAATTCCTCATTGTTATTCAAATGACAATTCTTATACCCTGGCAGTTGGTAAAACATAGTGATTGAATCAGCAGATAAATCAGACCATTTGTTGCATACACATTTCACCAACTAGTCAAAGGAAAATGATTGTACCACATTTATCACAAACATGTTTGACCCATAGTAGAACAACAACATGAACAAATCCATTTGTCTTGTACCACACTACAAAATCATCAATAGTATGTAAAATTATTTGGATATTCAATCACATTTATATGTGTGAAGATTTGCTAACACAGTGAAATGCATCATGACTTTTTTTAAATAATTCAAATATTTATATCATACAAAAAAACCCCTACTCTCCTCAACAAACAATCATAACCTCTACATTTATCATCATACACACCACATACAACAAATTCTAAACTCACAACACACACTCATACGTACAATTTCAATTATACAACTCATATACTGATAATGTGAACTTCCAGTTCACTTAATGCTCAATAATAGCTTGTTCAAATTGCATCATGACTTTTTAAATAGTTCGAATATTTACATCATACAAAAAAAAAAAAAAAAAAAAAAAAAACCCCTACCTCCTCAACATACAATCATAAACCCTACGTTTATCATTATACACAACACATACAACAAATTCTAAGCTCACAGTACACATTCATACATACACTTTTAATTATACAATTCATATACTGATAGTACGAACTTCTAGTTCACTAAATGCTTAACAATAGCTTGTTTAAACTTTGATGCAACAAAATTTCATCATTCAAAATTTTACATGAACACAATGATTTCATCACAACAACGAATCAATCACTAATCACATGACATAAATATCACCATAATCAATAGATGATAAACAATGAAGAACGATGAAGAACAGAACAATTCACAACAACAATCTCAAACAAAAACTAACCTTCTCCAGAATATGGATTGAAAACTAGACAAAATCACAAATCGCGCAAAATCTAGAGCTTCAGAAATCGAAAAATCGCATCCAATCTATAGCTTGAGAAATTGCAAATCGCGCCAATTAGGAGCTTTACAAATCGCAAATGGCAAAGAGAAATCAGAAATTACAAAGAATCCGGAACCCAAACACATATCACGAACTTCCTAAATATGATATTTAAATAAAAAGCTATATATAATGGTAAAATGGTCTCTATATATATATAATAAAACTGAAAACAAGACCTCCGGGTCTAAAAGTGTAAACTTTAGAATTTAGTAAAATAAAAATAAAAAAGATGCACTAATTGGTATATAAGAATCTCAAATAGGATTTTTCGATAATTTTTCTGCTAAAATAGCACATTATTTGGGTTACAATTATTTTATTTAGTTATATCACATCACATCACTTCAAATCCAATTTATATTATATATTTTTTTATAAAAAATAAAAAAATAGGGCCTCGTTTGGGAACATGCTTTTTTAGTAACTTTTTGACTTTTTGACTAAAATGTGATGTAAAAAAAACTAGTATGTTTGGGATGACTTTTTGGTTTTTTACGAAAAAAATGTGCAAAAAGTAGAGAAAAAATGGAATTTTTTAATTTTTGATATGTATTGTTGGCTTTTTGTTTTTTTTAGTAACTTTTTGACTAAAATAGTAACTTGCCAAACAAGGCCTTATTTAGATTATCTCAAATATTTTATTAATTTTTTTCATTATCTTTATCATAATATTATTTAGATTATTCCTAAAAATATTAAAAAAACAAAATTTTAAAAATAATATTAACCAAAAATTATTATTCTTATATTATAATTTTTTAAAATTACACACGGATCACGCGTGCTTCACCGCTACTAGTCCTTTACGTAAACCCAAATATCACGTGCATGATATGCCTAAACCCTATTTCTCGAAAAAAAGTAATGGAAAATACTCCGTAGCTCGAGAAAGTGAGGCTCGAATGGCCCGAATGGTATAGAAAATATTATCTTATCGGTAAGAGAATCAAAAAACATACTAAAACGACGTCGTTTTGGGATTTTGAGCCACGAAAAATTCGAGCTACGAATCGGAGTTGAAAAGTAATAAAGGAATCTAGGCATTGGCTCGTGTTGTGTCTGACAGATTGCCAAGGTGTACTGTTGGTATTAATTTTGTTATTAAATAAATAATTAAATATCTTGTATAAATATAAAATTTATATTTTTATGAATTCCACATTAAAAAATTTAATACCTATAACATTTTTTTTTTTATTGCCATGTCCTGTCAAGGCAATTAGGTAATTTAAACTTTATTTCAAATACAAATATCATACCCCCTTCATTCTATTTTATTAGTCTTTTTTTTTTTTTTCTAAGGATAAATTACAATGATACTTTTTGAGATTTTTATTTAATATAAATTCTCTTCTCATATTTAGAAAATAGGTATTTAAATATAAGTGTTAATTTATGAAATTATACCTCATTAAATTCTAATTAAGATTTTTTGGATCTTTAAGTCCCATTGAATTTTTAATAGTCAAAATTACCCTTTAAACTATGATTGTTCATCATTTATGATTATTTAGAAAGAAAAATGATGATTTGACATTTATTCTGATTTACAAAATTTTAAAACATCAACTTTTAAATTGAAAAAACTAAAAAAAAAAAATGTGAAAAAACCTAATATTTTATTTTGAAAAAATTGCAAAAAATTAAATTATTTTTTTTGTGCAAAACTGAAAAATTTTGTATCCATAAAAGAGCATAATGGTAGAACATTGACGTGCAAAACTAGAAAAAAAAAATGAAAAATGAAAAAAACTGATAATGTTCTCAGTTTTAAAATTGAAAAATTGATAATATTGTCGATTTTATTGGATAGTTGAATCAAACCAATAAGTAAAAAGGCAAAAATGTTTAATCTCATGATCTGTTTTTTCATCAGTTAGTGAAACAATTGTCTAGAATATTATTATGCAAAATTGATAATGTTCTTATTTTTAAAAATTGAGAGAAACTGACAATATTCTCAATTTTACTAAATTGGACTTATTGGTTCAAAAAATCGTAAATAGGACCTGAGTTACCATAACATTTGTAAATAAGACTTTTAAGTAATTAACTCTTTAAAAATTATAGAGTAATGTTAGGAATATAAAATTTTATACCAAACAAATGGTTAAATATCTCATACCCTACACCCATGTGGGACATTTGGTAATTTGTTTGGTTGAAAATTTGGGGCCTATAGCATTTTTTAAAATTATATTCTCATTTCTGAAGTTTGTAATTTCATTATAAATTGTCTCATGAATTGTTGCACTTTTTCCTACTATTTCTTCTTCCTATCATCATGACTATATTTTACAATTTTTCATTATTAAATTCTACCTGGACATGTTCTTATTCAGTGATGATAAACAAATATACATAGAATTTTCAAACACAATGATATAACTTAATGATAACCTTTCACTTTAAAAACAAAACACCCATAAATATTATTTATATTTACAATAATATCACTATCACAACATTTTTGTGATATTTTTATATAAATTTTTATATATGAATATAATTTTTCATTTATGACATGGATAGGCCCATAAAGGTCACAGCCCACAGTGAACAAACCCAAGCCCATCATTTAAACCCCATTGCATAACCCGGTTGGTAAAGTCCAGGACAGCTATAAGCCAACTGGGCGTGAAGGGCCAATGGCATTCGGACACACGACAGGTGTAGAACAGGCCACATCAGCAGACAGAGATCTGCAAAGTTATTGCCACAATATATCACCATTAATGCAGCCCATCACAGCATTTATTACGACAACACCTCCCCGTCGGAACAGCGCCCCCTTACCCTGAACAAGGCTTTCGGCGAGGTGGGCACGTCGGAAGGGACAGTGAAATGATTACCAAAGGATATAAGCAAGCATCGAAGACAAGAAGCTGGTTAAGCTTTTTATCTCCAACCTCTCTCTACATACTTCATCTCTTTTCTATTTGCTAACTTGCCCGTCAGAGGGTTCGTCGGGGGACTACCCCGTTCCCCATTGAACTTACTTGCAGGTCATCTAGTAGGCTTTGCCACTCGGGCGTGGGCTCGAGGAGCTTGGATCGGTCCAGTCCATCCACTGGAAACGAACTGCATCATCAGTTGGCACCGTCTGTGGAAACGGGTTTGTCCATGCGCCAGTTGTGTTCATTGCCGTCAGAGACCCTGTTCCACCAACCTTTTCATCTCATCCATCAAGGTGTATGGTCACGACTAGATCCATGGCTTCCCACCATAATGCTACCGACCACCAAACTGACCCTCCCAATCCAGACAACCCACCACAGTATTTCATCGAACTTACCAACAGTATCAACCGCATGGCCGAGCAAAACTAGGCCCTAATAAATGCTCTACTCCAAAGAAACCTCCACATTCCACCACCACCGCCTCCAGATATTCCACCCAATCCAGAACGAACTTCGAGCCAAACTGCCCCACAACCAAATCCACCTAGCTTGAGAGGTTTGCAACCCCCTCACCCACATATAAATCCACCATCTCCATCCCCACACCCATCGGCCACAGTACAAGCCCCCGAGGGAGAAGCCAGCAGCGTCCAATACCTATCTCCCTCTGGTGGCGACAACATTCCCCTCTTGGACGCTGAACTCCGGGCCATGAAGTTCCAACTCCAAGGAGTTATGCAGAACATTCAGCATAAGCCCTCCGCTACGGCAAACTCACCATTTGTTGCCTCCATCCAAGACAAACCCCTGCCCGCCAAGTTCAAAATGCCCTCCATCGACTCCTTTGACGGGATGACGGACCCGGTCAACCATCTGGAGACCTACCGCACCCTCATGATTCTCCATGCCTTCCCTGACGAGATCATGTGCCGAGCTTTTCCCGTGACACTGAGGGTCACGGCTGGTTCACCGATTACCACCGACTGTTTCCACCTTTTCAAAGATCTCAGTGACTCTTTCCTGAGCCATTTTATCGGAGCCCAGCGCCAGCGACGCCCGGCCACCCAACTCCTCAATATTCGTCAGACTGAGGGGGAATCACTGCGCAGCTTCGTTACTCGCTTCAACACCAAAGCCTTGCAAGTTGCGAAAAATGACGACAAGGTCATCCTCACAACTTTCATGGCCGGTCTGCGGTCCTCCGATTTCCTTTTCTCCCTTTCTAAGAACCCCCCGACCTCAATGGCAGTCCTACTCTCCAAAGCCCAAAAATACATGAATGCCGAGGATTCACTATTCGCTCGGCATGATCCAATAGCTAAAAACCCGACCCCCAAAGAAAAAAGAAAAACTCGTAACCTTAAACGCCCAAAGATAATAGCCAAACACCCCGCTATCTGCAGAGACCCCTCGTGCGACACCAGCCCGACCGCCCGGTCGGTTCGAGCGGTATACACCCCTCAATTCTTCCATGGAACATGTCCTCAACCAGATCCAACAGGACTACTCCCTCAAATGGCCTCCCCCTCTATGGAACCCTTCCAACCGGAAAGACTAGTCCAAATATTGTCGTTTCCATAACATTGATGACTGCATCAACCTCAAGGATCAGGTGGAGACCCTCATTCGCCAGGGGCGTCTAAGCCGATTCACAGACACCCGCCCTCAACAGTGGCAAAGAACCGAACCCCACAGAGACAATCGCTAGCACACCCTACCGCAGCTGCCAGCTTAACCGAATCAAGGCCATGATCAACCTCCCCAACAACCTCGGCTACAAGGTAATCCACCTCTACCCGTTGGTGAAATTAGAGTTATTTCAGGTGGTCTTGCTTGTGGGGGACCATCTCGCTCGGCTCTGAAGGTAGAACTTAGAAAAATAAGGCAGGGCTCAAAAAAGGCAGTCACCACGGTAGATCGACCCCCCAAACAGCCCAAGCAGTGGACAAAGCCCATCACCTTCACGGACGCCGACTGTACAGGCATCTGTTATCCTCATGATGATCCTCTCGTCATTTCCGCGATCCTCTCCAACTATAAGGTCAGACGAATTCTCATCGACAATGGAAGCTCTTTAGACATCATATTCCTCAACTACTTCCGCCAGCTCAAGATCGGAGAGGAAAGTCTGTCTCCTCTCCAAACCCCTTTGGTTGGTTTCACTAGCGACCGGGTGACCTCTATCGGCTCCATTGATCTCCTCATCACCATCGGCGAATATCCACAACAGACCACGAAGTTGCTTACTTTCCTTGGTCGCATTGCCCTCAACGCCTTCCAACCAATCACCTCCACCTACTACCTGGCCATTAAGTTTCCCACTGATCTCGGGGTCGGAACAGTGAGGGGAGAACAAACCGTGGCCAGAGAATGCTATGTCGCCTCACTCAAGAAAATTAAACTGAAGGAGGCCATGATTATTGAAGGACTTGATGTCCGAGACGAAGATGAACGGGTCAGAGGAGAACCTGTTGAGGAGCTCATTGAGGTTCCCATCGACCCCACTAACCCAATGAAAACTGCCAAGATCGGCAATCAGCTATCCCCCCAAGCCAAGGCCGACCTTACTGCCCTCCTAACCGAGCACAAAGATGTATTCGCCTGGACCCATTTAGACATGCCGGGTATTGACCCATCCTTTATAACCCATAGCCTCAGTATCGAACCTTATTTCCGACCTTACCGCCAGAAGCAGGGCATCTTCCATCCAGAGCGCAATACTCTTATTGCAGCAGAGGTCGACAAGCTCCTTGAGGCCCAGTTTATCACAAACGTAGACTACCCTAAATGGTTGTCAAACATGGTCCTAGTCCGCAAAAACAATGGCAAATGGCGACTCTGTGTCGATTACTCTGACCTGAACCGAGCCTGCCCCAAGGACAGCTACCATCTTCCCCGCGTCGATCTGCTTGTCGACACCACAGCCGGTCATCAGATGCTCAGTTTCATGGATGCTTTTTATGGATACAACCAAATCCTGATGCACCTGTCCGACCAAGAACATACCTCCTTCATTACCGATCTAGGAACTTACCACTACCGCGTGATGCCGTTCGGACTAAAGAATACTAGGGGCCACCTACCAACGGCTAGTCAATGTAGTTTTCCAACACCAGATAGGTCGAAACATGGAAGTATACGTCGACGACATGCTGGTTAAGAGCAAACTCTCCACTGATCATCTGTCTGACCTCCGAGAAACCTTCGCCACCCTCCGCAAGTACCAAATGAAACTCAACCCGGAGAAGTGCGCCTTTGGCGTAGGATCTGGAAAGTTCTTGGGTTTTATGGTCAGCCAGCGCGGCATTGAAGCCAATCCCTAGAAGATCAAGGCCTTGATTGAAATGCAGTCACCCAGAACGGTCAAAGAAGTTCAAAGACTCACCGGCCGAGTGGCGGCCCTCAACCGCTTCATCTCCCGTGCAACAGATAAGTGCTTACCATTCTTCAAAGTTCTTCGGCAAACTTTTGAATGGACAACCGAATCCGAAGAGGCTTTTCAGCAGTTAAAGCAATGCATGGCCAACCCTTCCCTCCTTTCACAGGCAGTTACGGGCGAACCCCTCTTCCTCTATCTGTCAAAGGTCTAGCCAAGGCTCTTATCGAGGAAGACGGCTCACCAACTACCGTCTACTACATCAGTCGAGCTATCAGGGGAACGGAGCAGAATTACCCATTGCTAGAAAAATTGTCCCTGGCCTTAGTCACCGCTTCCAGACGACTTCATCCTTACTTCTAAGCCCATTCTATAGTTGTCCTCACCGACCAACCCCTGAAGAAGGTTATGCAGCAACCAGAACTTTTTGGCCGATTTATGTAGTGGTCGGTAGAACTCAGCCAGTTTGATATCTCCTATCGCCCTCGAACAGCAATCAAGGGACAGGCCATAGCCGATTTCATCCTGGAGTTCACCAACCCGACCCCAACCACTGCCTCTCCACCCCCACCAACTCTTGCGGAGCCAGAAGACCCGCATTCTTGGACTCTCAACGTTGACGGGTCATCCCGTAGGGAAGGTAGTGGGGCTGGCCTCATCCTCACCTCCCCGGAGGGTGGCTATTTCAAATGTGCTCTCCGCCTCTTGTTTGATTTGATGCCAGCAACAATGAGGCCGAATATGAGGCCCTGATAGCGGGACTCCGCCTTGCTAAGGACATCGGTGTCAGCCACATTCGGGCGTTTAGTGACTCCCAGCTCATCGTCGGCCAGATCAAGGGGGAATTCGACGCCAAGGAGGACACAATGCCGGCTTACAGGGATCTGGCACTCCCTCTTGTTCGCCTTTTCAATACCTTCCACATCAAGCACATACCCCGGACAGAAAACTCCAAGGTAGATGAAATGGCTCAGTTGGCCTCTGCAAACCAGTCCGACCTCAGCCACGGTGTCCGCCTTGAATACCTAGCCCACCTAGCCATCTCACCCGATTTCCAAGAAGTGCAGTTCCTCCAAAATGAACCTATCCCTTGGGCATCCGATGTTCACCTATTCTTGACAACAGGAGAACTCCTAGATGACCAACACCAAGCTGCCAAGGTCAAGGCTTGGTCGTCCAACTACGTCCTGGTCAGCGGCATCTTGTACAAACGTGGCTTTTCACGACCATATCTGCGATGGCTCAACCCGGTCCAAGCAACCTATGTGATGCAAGAAATCCATGAGGGAATTTGAGGCAACCACTCAGGCGACAGGTCTTTAGCCCACAAAATACTCCGCACTAGTTATTTCTGGCCGACTCTCAATCAAGATGCCACTGATTTTGTGCTCAAATGCAACAAGTGTCAACGCTTTGCCAACATCCCCCATGCCCCTCCTACTGAACTTATCACACTCTGCAGCCCCTACCCGTTTGCCAAATGGGGGATCGACCTAGTTGGTTCACTTCCCACCGGCCGAGGCCAGACCAAGTTTGCGATTGTCGCCATCGATTACTTCACCAAGTCGGTAGAGGCAGAACCCCTTGCAACCATCACCAAGCGGAACACAACCAGGTTCATCTGGCAGTCGATCGTTTGCAGATTCGGCGTCCCTCAGGCCATTGTTTCCGACAATGGCAAACAATTCAACAACGCCAAATATAGGAAGTTTTGTGCCAACCTCTGGATTCGACCATGTTTCTCTTCCCCCGGTCATCTCCAAGCCAATGGCCAAGTTAAGGTCACCAACCGTTCTCTCCTAAAGATCATCAAGACCAAACTTGAAGCTGCTAAGGGACTTTGGGCGGAGGAACTACCAAACGTGCTATGGGCCTACCGCACCACCGCTCGGACTCCCACTGGGGAAACCCCCTTTCATCGAACATATGGCGCTGAGGCGGTTATTCCGGTGGAAGTCGGTTTGCCCACCCTAGGGTTTTACATCCGAATCCGGCACTCACCGACGAACTCCGTAGGGCTAACCTAGACCTAATTGAAAAACTCAGGGAGACCACTGCTGTCAGATTGGTCTCATACCAACAGAAAATGAGAGCACACTACAACCGCAAAGTCCGTCCAAGGGAGTTTGCTATTAGGGACCTTGTCTTGAGGGAAGCAACCCTCGCCACTAAGAATTCGACTGAGGGTAAATTGGCAGCCAAATGGGAGGGACCTTACGTTGTGAAGGCCAAACCATGTCCAGGCACTTACTGACTTCAGGATCTGGAAGGTCGAGACCTCCCACAGCCCTGGAACGCCGAACACTTGAAACGTTACTTTCAATAAAGTACTGTTTTTGTATTGCTCAGTTATTGTATTCTCTTTTTGGAAAAATCACACGTTTGAACATTCTTGTCATCCTGTCGTGCAAATGTAACTTTTTGACATTTATATACCTCAGTCGTCTATTTGGTGTCTCAATGACGTTTTGGTTACAGTAGCACAAAGCCTCAGCCAGACAGAGCACTCAAAGCCTCAGCCAGACTGAGCACAAAAGCCTCGTTGTAGACACCCCATTTTTGACCGACCTTAAGACTCAGACGTCACTGATTGAGCGCTTGGTGATATTGCATATCATGCTCATTCAGAGGTTGCGGAGTCCCGGCTGCGAGCCTTGCCTCCGGACTTCCGGACTCTTTTGTGCTTTGCCTCGGTTTGCGAACCAGGTCCTGTTTTCTCTATTTTCTCTTCCCGAAGGGAGGGAGAGGTCTCGTAGACCATCTCTCAGTGGCCGTAGGCTACGTTTTGTGGTCGTAGGCCATTTTTCTCGTTTGGCACCCAGTTTTCGGTTTTCGGAGCCGTCGGCCGTGTGTCTCGGTTCAGGACCGCTTAACTACCTCCGTTTGCTCCGGTTTTTGGCACATACCTTATTTCCTCCCTTTTGAGGGACTGTGGTTTGGGAGACCGACTTCGTGGTCGGACACCACTTCCTGTACCTAACAGCCCACTTTCGGGGCCCCGAACTGCGTGTTTTGGCTCCCGAACCTTCATTATACATTTTTGGGCTCCAACCCAAACTTGAGATAGTCATATTTTGAGGTCCTTTTCATGTTTGATTCAGAACCTTTTGCTGTTTGAGATATCCTACTGCCACTTGCTTTTTCATTCTCTTTTAGTCCGTTTCTTGCATGATAGTTTAGGCCTACTTGTATTTATTTTCGTGGCTTGTCATAAACTACAAAGTGTCTTATTTTGAGCCCCTCTTAAACTTTGTTAAAGGGCTCTCATCAGTTTGAGATCTCCTACTATCACTTCCCCCTTTATCTCCCTTTAGGCCAATTTTGGGGGGAAATTTGAATTTTATTTCCCCCCCATTTTCCCCCTCTTTTCTCACCCTCTTGTGTCTATATAATAGACCCTCTAGCTCTGGAAAAAGGGTCAGAAAATTTTGTTTACATCCAATATCTCTATCTCTCTCTATATTCCAAGCACCAAAACCCTTTATTCTTGGATCCATTTCTACTCCATCTCCAAGCCAACCGACCCATACTCCATACCAGCAGTTCGGAGGCCATTTCCAGAGGCAAGGAGCATCTTTTCTCAAGCTAAGAGTTGATGAAAGACTAGTCTTCAAGGGTGAGTCTCATTTTCCCTCTTTTTGCTCTTTTCTTGGTCTATATTTTAGCTCCTTATGATTGCATAGTTGGGCTCCGACCCTAACTGAAACTAGGCTTATTTTGAGCCATTTTTCATGTTTCATTAAGGGCCTCTCACTTTTTGAGGCTTCCTTCTTGCACTTTCTTCATTACCCCTCTTGTATCCCCCTTTCTTGCATAGCATTTTTGGCCTATTTGTAAACTGTTTTGAGGTATGTTGTGAACTGTGAAATAGCTTATTTTGAGCCCTTGTTAAACATTGTTGAAGGACTCATCACTTTTTGGAGCTCCCATGTGCCACTTGCCATTGTACCCCTCTCTTGGCCTTATTCTTGCATGATTTTTTAGCCCCTTGTGCTTCTATTTTTGGGATCTATTCCAAACTAAAAATGACCTTAGTTTGACCCCCTCTTCATGTTTCATCAAGGGTCTTTGGCTGTTTGAGGCACCCTTTGTATACTTTGTGTTTAAACCTCTTTTTGGCCTTATTTTGCATAGCATCTTAGGCCTACTTGTACACTGTTTTGGGTTTGATCATAAGCTGTAAAAGGTCATATTTCGTGCCCCTCTTCAACATTGTTCAAGGGCCCTTTGCCGTTTACAGCCAGCATCTGCTGCTTGCTTCATTACCTCTCTCCCGGGGCCATTTTTGTATGCTAGGTTAGCCCCATTTGTGTTCCCTGTTTGGCCTTGATTAAAACTGTAAAGATGCTTATTTTTGGGCTGTCTTGACTCTTTCTTCACATTCCATGCTCAAATAATGCATGCATTGCATAGTTATAGGTCATTCGGTATGCCTAATTTCATGTTTCGGGACCTATTCCATGCATCGGATGTCATTTTGTCGTCTTTTGGGGCTGTTTTGCACCATTTATTGCCTCTGAAATTTGCTTGCTAGTATCTCATATTCCATGTTTTCCCATGTCTTCTTAGAGTGGCATTCGGTGCCTTAGGGTCGGTCCTCGGTTTACGTGCACGCATTTCGAGTGTCTCATTTTCATCTAATGGCCTCCTATGTGAGTGTGGCCGAGGTCCACTTGTGTTGGTGTAAGCCCATATTGCATTGTGTATGCCATTTCATTCCATAGCATTGCGTATGCTAGGCCGTATATTAGCGCATTGTGTATGCCATGTTTCCTCGTGCATCGTGTATGCCATTTCATAGCCTTTCGCATGTTAGGTTGTATCTTAGTTGCATTTCATGCATATTGCATCGTGTTCGGGATAGGAGTTAGCCCGGGCACGGGAAACGAGGTACGTTCCGTACTCCGAGTGACGGAACGTGTCTCAATTCCCCAGTCACCGACACTCCGGATTATCCATGATGGAGTTAGGTTTTGTTGTATTTTCATATGCATTCATTTCATATTGAGTTGTGCAATTCGACTCCTCGGCCATCATGCATCGATATGCGTGATTGGTGGCACGAGGATCGAGACATGCATACATTTGTGAAAATACATTGCCATGCCCCTTTCCTGCTCTCTGTTGCAGCAAAATGAAGAATCAGCAACTTTTCAGAGCTTGGCACGCATTTCAAGAACAGGTGCAAACAGAGGCTAATTGGGGCATCGTCATGGATTTCCGCACAAAGGCAACCCGAACATGCATCATTCATCACCCGGAGCGGAATCAAGGCAGTCCCTGGCTTGCATGCCAGTTTTACAGCTTTCTTAGTTAATTTGTTAATTAATTAGAAATTTGTACATTATTTGGACTGTATTATTTGGACTGTACTATTCTTTTATTTGGGACTGTATATTTATTTGGACCCTCTGTGCGAGGGCAAAATTGTAATAAGTGTGGGTGAGTGTGATGTATGTCTTCCAATCCCACGTCTTTCTTCCCTTTTATTTACCTGCTTATGATGATTAGATTAGGACATATTTCAATTAGCATACAGTATGATAGCATGTTTGCATTTATTCATCTGTTTTACATGCACCGGGCTCGGCGCATCATACTAACTGCATTTGTATTTCAATTCCAAGTTGAATACATGATAGCTGTAGCATTCCATATGCCATGTTTAGGATAGCCGAGCCTGCTATAGTTGCATTTTTGCATGTGTTGCATTAGGCAATCCTGTATATTTAGGATCATGCATGATTTCTAATGAGCTTTTGTTTTGGTTTGGAGTACTCGGTGAGTTTTTATGCTTTAGCATCCTTGCATGCGTGTGAGTGACTGCCATGAATTGCTTTTGGCACTTCTTTTCTAAAAATCTGTTTTCTCAAAACGATTTGCCAGATTTGGACTCTTTGGTTCAAGATTAAGAACCGTGACACAAAATCGAGTCCGAGCTGTAGCGAGGTCCCCCTGTGGGCTTGTTACAGTTTTTGGTAACTCTGTTGGGGATTTAGAGAACTTGACTCGAACTCATGATATCTGGTTTTGACTATATTTGTGTGTTTCTTTGCATTGCATTTGCATTGGTGCGCCTAGGGCACTGTGTTTTCCATCTGCTATTCCTGAACGGTTTGCTGGAGGCTTGTCTTGTCAAGGCATGACCATAAGGCTGACCGGTTGTGGGCTCTGCCAGTATGGGAACACAAACCCCGATTTTACCGGGGCACCCTTTTCGACCATTCGACCTAGTGCATATTCGGATCCATAGTGACCATTCCAACCTAGGACATGTTACTTACCCGATATAGGTTGTTTGAAACCGCTGTGTGCGTAGGGAAACCCTAGCTCCTGGCAAAATAGGACAGGGAAACCCTACCCTAACATAGGAGTGTTTTTGGCTCTCACTTATCTGCTATGTGCTTTTAGAGTGTGTCTCTACAGGAATGCATATATCAGTTTATGAGTTTGGGTACCAGGCCTGCGGGCAACAGTTCAGTATTTTGGGTATCAAGCCTGAGGGCATTAGTATTTGGGGAATCAGTTTTACCCGAGGGTATCAGATTTGAGGCAGTGCAGTAATTCAAGAGAGAGCACACTCATTCAGCTTTGTTCGTATCTGTTCTGGTGAAATCAAGCTGAGATGCTACATGTTTTCTCTTTTGCTAGGTAGTCTGGGAACCATAGCTTCAAAGGGCTCCAATATCCCCCGGGTACACCGAACTTGTGTTGATAGACTTTGTTGGGTAAGAGATTCAGCTCAAGGGCAATCAGTGTTCCTTTACCAGAGGCAGGGTGAAGAGGGCCAATCAGGCACAGATCACCAGTTCAGTAGTTACCAGATCAGTGGCCCTTATCCACTCCACCAAAGTGAACAACGGTCGAGGTCTCGCTTCTCTGCGAGGATAAATATACCGGTACCGATGGATCACAGAACACGCCGTGATGGAGGCAATGATGCGTCAGATGCAAGAAAGTATGAAACTCATGCAGGAGGACGCTGTCCGCCAAGCGGAATTTTCCAAGCAAAGAAGTCGCAATCATGGCTCAAGAGCCGAGCTCATCACTAGGTTGCAAGCCGAGCATCGACCTCACATCAAGCTCCTCCTCCACTAAGGGTTCCGACACCGAGGAGACGCCAAATGTCCAAGCAAATACGGACATTCCTAGAGGGCCGCTCGCCCCAATTCTACCCCAGTTATCTAAAAGACCAATCAACTTGCTAGATTCACCTTTTGAGTGCGAGGTGGACCCTACAGTGTTGAAGTTGAGCAAGCTTGAAAAGCTGTTCAAAAAATCCCAGGGAGTCAAGGCTATCCCAGACATTGAGGACGGATACACCAACGCAGCTGTGACATTGCCGGACAGGTTCAAGATGCCTCACATCGACCGTTTTGACGGGTCAGGAGATCCCATGGTCCACCTGAGTTTGTTTTCAGATGTTCTGCGCCCGATGGGCTTGACAAGATTACAGAAGCTCTCCCTTTTTGGCAGGACCCTGTCGGGTATTGCGGCCATCTGGTACGCCAAATTGGAGGATTCAGTGAAACGAAGCTGGGAGGAGATGGCCGAGGCCTTCGTCGCACAATATTCATACAATACCCAGATCGAGATCACAACCCGTGATCTTGAAACGACAAGGCAGGAGCTTAAAGAGAGCTTCTCTGAATTCGTGGCCCGGTGGAGGGCGAAGGCCTCAATGATGACCATTAGGCCAACGGATAAGGATCAAATACGGATGGTTGTGCGCAACCTCCAGCCCAAACTAATGCAGAAAATGATCGTGCTCCCCTTCCATACCTTTTCAGATTTGCATGAGATGGGAGTACAGATCAAAGATGCCATGAAGCAAGGCCTTATTGACCAGGAGAAGGAGCAGCCTAAGTGGGCGTTTTCCCGCAATTCGAATGCGACCACCAGTGGTGATGCAGCTGCAAGATCTTCTAAAGTGGGCATGGTTACCACTACCGCATCAAAAATAGCTACCCCATTCACCGGTGCATCCGGAAGTAGCTCACAAAAAACCAAATACCCACCTCGAGTCAAGAGGGTTTTCACTCCACTTCATATGCCTCTGTCAAAGGCTCTAGAGGTCTTACTCCGGGAAGGACATTTGAAACCGTTGGAACAACGGCCCCTACCCGATCCTATCCCTGCAAAGCATGACCAGACTAAATACTGTGCCTACCATCAACAAACCGGTCATGACACCGACAGTTGCTTTCGTCTGCGCCATGATGTACAAGATTTGTTTGACAACGGGGTCATTGCCGCACCAGGTCCTGCAAAGTCTATCAGCATTTGATCAGTGAACTTGGGGGGGATAATGTGATTATGTGATCGGGGGATGAACCAGCTGTGGATGACGCTCAATTTACTCCAGACGTGGGAATGGCACGCACTGTTCTGAGCAATGTGCAAATACCAGTTTTTGTGCTTTCTGACTTGGGTATTGGGTGAGTTTTGTTGTTTTGTTTTGAGTCTGTCTTTTTTGTTTTGAGTCAGTCTCTTTTGTCTTGGGTTTGTCTTGTTGTATCGAGTTAGTCCTGTTATATAGGAGTCGGGTGATTCCAGGGGTGTTACCTCGGGCGTCACCATTTTGTTTTGCGTTTGTCTTTTGAACACTGCGGTGAAAACGAAGAGGAAGGAATTCCTCGGGATTTGCAAAACTTTGATCAATTGAGAGAAAGAGAGGCGTGCTAAGCCATTAATGAATGAAATCATGCTTGTTAGCGTGAGTATTGAGAAGGACCCTGGCTTGATCCAGACTGGTTTCACACTATCTTCAGCGCGAGCGATTTGTCGCTTTTTTAAAAATTTTCAAAAACAAAATGATTTGCGCGGTCCTGCGATGTGGAATCGCTCTTGAGATTGTGCAACCTAGGATTGCTCTCAGCCTCGAGACTCAACCCCTTTGCTTCCAAACCTTGAACTTGAATTCAGAAGGTTCAACGATCAACTACGACATGAGGCCTGTGTGGCCAGATTTGAAGCAGCCCTCGAACAAGAGGCCAGGAAAGTCGGATCAAGAAGATCAGAAGATCAGAAGAAGCTTGCAAAGCTAGAACAGAAGTACCCTTTGAACTAGGGGCAAAGATGTCAGATGTGCTCGAAGAACTGAAGATGAATCCTCTTGCAAAACAACAGCCACTCTCTTGGATACGGATGGCTTCGAGATCCTAAAACCATTTGGCATGGACCTGTTACACTTTTACCTTTTAAGAGGCTCGCTGGGCCAAAAACCCGGAAAGGGCGACCCAGGCAAAAGTTAGAGCAAGAAAAGATATATACAAAAAGCAAAAAGAAAAAAAAAAAGAAGAAAAGAGAAAAAAGAATAAAAAAAAGAAGAAGAAAAAAAAAGAGAAGAAAAGAAATGAAAAAGAAAGAAGAACAAAGCTCGCAAGGTTGAAAACTTGCAACGGGTGCCTTGGCAAAAGTTAGAGCCTAAAAAGGAGAGGTTAATACCCGAGTGTACCTTAACCCCGAACTACGTAAGGCTTGATTCCCATCTTTGGGATACGTAGGCAACTTTATTCTGAAGTCCAGCCGTAAAACAATTCAAATTCGATTGTGTCCATGCGATGGTTCTAGTCATCTTTGTCTTCTCTGTATCTGAGGATTTGGTTGTCTAAGGACTGACTACAACGCACTGCGATGCCATTCAGACAAGGGGCAACTTTCCGTTGCCCACAATGCGCTGCGGTGCCATTCAAACAAGGGACAACTTTTCGTTGCTATTCAATGCGCTGCGGTGCCATTCAAACAAGGGGCAACTTTCTGTTGCCATTCAATGCGCCGCAGTGCCGTTCAAATAAGGGGCAACTTTCCGTTGCCATGCATCTCTCTTCAAGCACGGGGCGGTTTTTCTTTGGATCTGAGGTTGTGCATCTCAAGAGTAGGTTCCCTACTCGCTGAGCAGTGGCCGTTTACAAAAACAGTTTTTGAGAATTTTTACTGAGGTTGACTAATTCTCTCGAAAATTATTTCATTTTTCTAAAACTGGACCACTTTCTTGGACCCAAAAAGGAAAATTTTCAGTGCTCATAGCCTGACTTGCATGATTTCAAATCAAAAATTGAACAAGCATGTTAATCTAACTCTCATGTGGGTCAAAATTGTTTTAGTAGAAAGCAAAAAAAACAAAAAAAAAACAAAAAAAAAAAAACAAAACAAAACAAAACAAAACAAAACAAAAAAAAAACAAAAAATGGTCAAAGTGATGAACTAGGGGCGCAGTCGAGTCAGGAGTTCTGTCTTTTCCCCTTTGTCAAAATACTTGCCAAGAAGGGCACTCTACCTGCTAGAAAAGGCACAACTGAAGGGCACAACAAAAGGCTGAAAGCTCTCACATCCTCCGAGCAACGAGATATCAAGCCAAGTGTGAAGCACGAACTGGAATGAGACCAGAGATTCCACTCCCTCATTTGGACAGATCTGATCACGTTCGAACTCCAAGCAGAGTATCATCAATCGATGTCAGCTATAGATTTGCTACACACCCAGTTGTAGCACAACCCCTCTGTGGGAGAAACTCACTAGCTGCGTGCAGAAGAAGAAGAATCTAGCAGAATGCTAGGGGCACGAGCCCACAACTTGTTGTTTATCTATCAACCACCCAGGAGAGGAATGAAAAATGAGAGATTGAAGAATAGAGAGATGTGCGATGAGAGAAAAAGTGAGAAAAGGGGTTTTTCAGAAAAACAGAGCTTGAGGGCCGAGTGATGTGAGAACCACAAATGAGAAAGGGTGGGAAACACTACCCGGTGAAATAGGCTCCCTGTGCACATCTGAGTGTCGTGTCTTTTTGTTTTATCTCGATTTTGTTTTGGGTCGTTTCGAGTGTTACTCGATGTGTCTAGGTTGTGTGCCTTTTATTTCCTTGTTGAGTCGCTTTTGTGTTCAACAGAGGCTCAATACCTGGTCGAAAACTCATCTCTTAATTTCGAAAATAAAATCATTTTGTGCTCCGAGTGCCGTGCCGTTCTCCACATTTGTTCAAAACAGTATTTATTCTTTCATAAAACCGCAGGGTTCAACCCAGGTCATATGAGAACAGTGAAACCAAGACCTATCTGAAGCTATAATGGTTCCGGACTGCAAAGCAAAAGCAAAAAAGGAAAATGTCGGGCATCTGAGTTTGTTTCAACTTCAGTAAGCTCCGAGATCGCATTCCGTATACACCTTGTCAGGTCTTGTCAATGCTCCGAAGTATGAGTGTGCCTCTACCTCAAGCTTAAGATCAAGTCCGCCTTGCCGAATGGCAATCGAATGCTCTCTCAATACCACCGCCAGATGTATTTTGACTGCGTTTGCAATGAGTTCCTAGGAGACCAACTGCGACGGTGGAAACTAGAGTTCGAATGGCCGTTGCCTAGAACGCAAGGTTCAGGATTTCCGAGACTAAAGTCTAGTTTAAATACCCAGAGGCGTGCCCTCGGCTTGAAATCCGTATGGAAGCCCCATAGGTTGAGATAGCGTGTATGCACCTCAATTCTGGATACTGAATCAACCTAGTCTGTCACCCCGTTGGAGAATAGGGAAAGTTGTGAATATGATCAGGAAGAAAGGCAGCATCCAAAGTATTCTACGCGTAGAACCCTTGTCAGCATTCCAGAGCCTTTGTACTGTGAGTTGAAGGTAAAGTGTCCGAAGAGCACAAGGGGAGATCCCCGTCGGAGAAGAGCGGTTCACCGCCACTCACCTCATGAGGTGCTTTCTAAAACGCCGCTTTGTCCATTTATTGCTTTCCTTAAGCATCATGCATTGTAGTGCATTGTACCTATCAAGTTTCTTTCTCAGTCATGCACAATATTGTATGTACGGTTCATTCAAAGAAGTTCCGTTTGAGATCATTTATTAGCGTATCAATCACACATTATCATTTTGTGTATCTATCACGCATATATTCACTTTAGTGTATCAATCACACTTCATTCAGTTAGTGTATCAATCACACTTCATTTATTTAGTGTATCAATCACACTATGCTCACTTTGTGTATCTATCACACTTTCTTCATTCGCTTAGTGTATCAATCACACTCTCTTCACCTTAGTGTATCAATCACACTTCATTCATTTTGTGTAGTTATCACACACATCCTTATTTTGTGTATCTATCATGCACATATTCACATCATCACCTTTAGTGTATCCATCACACTTGTTCACTAAGTGCATCTATCACACTTCGTGTTTACCTTCAGTATATCTATCATACTCTGTTCACTAAGTGCATCTATCACACTTCGTGTTCACTTTTAGTGTATCAATCACACTCTGTTCGCATAGTACATCTATCACACTTTGTGTTCACATTCAGTATATCCATCATACTTGTTCACTAAGTGCATCTATCACACTTCGTGTTCACTTTTAGTATATCCATCATACTTGTTCACTAAGTGCATCTATCACACTTCGTGTTCACATTTAGTATATCCATCATACTTTGTTCACTAAGTGCATTTATCACACTTCGTGTTCACATTTAGTATATCCATCATATTTGTTCACTAAGTGCATCTATCACACTTCGTGTTCACATTTAGTATATCCATCATACTTGTTCACTAAGTGCATCTATCACACTTCGTGTTCACCTTTAGTGTATCCATCACACTTGTTCACTTAGTGCATCCATCACACTTCGTGTTCACCTTTAGTGTATCCATCACACTTGTTCACTTAGTGCATCTATCACACTTCGTGTTCACCTTTAGTGTATCCATCACACTTGTTCACTTAGTGCGTCTATCACACTTTGTGTTTGCCTTTTGTGTATCCATCACACTTTGCTCACTTCATTCACTTAGTGTATCAATCACACTTTGTTCATATAGTGTATCTATCACACACTCACTTTGTATCTATCACACTATGCCTACTTTGTGTATCAATCACACACACTCGCTTTGTATCTATCACACTATGCCTACTTTGTGTATCAATCACACACACTTGCTTTGTATCTATCACACTATGCCTACTTTGTGTATCTATCACACGTTCGCTTTGTGTATCTATCACATACTCACCTAGTGTATCCATCACACTTTGCTTCATATAGTGTATCCATTACGCTCGCTTCACTTTGTGTATCTATCACACGTTCGTTTTGTCTATCTATCACACACGCTCACTTCGTGCATCAATCACACACTTCGTTCACCTTTGTGTATCTATCGCACATGTTCGTGAAGATTCCATAATTTTCTTACATCCTTTCTACATGAGGTATAGTTTGGTTCGAGTTTACCTGCCTGCCTAGCATTCGCTTAAAATGTTGCATTTATTTGCATAAATTGCTTCATTACAGCTCTCTTTGCATGATCATGAGTGATATCCGACTTCGCGTAGCGTATAAGTCCAATCTTCAAACCGACTTCGCGTAGTGTGTAAGTCCAATTTTCAAATCGGCTTCGCGTAGCGTATAAGTCCAATCTTCATACCGGCTACGCGTAGCGTATAAGTCCAATCTTCAAACCGGCTTCGCGTAGCGTATAAGTCCAATCTTCAAACCGGCTTCGCGTAGCGTATAAGTCCAATCTTCAAATCGGCTTCGCGTAGTGTATAAGTCCAATCTTCAAATCGACTTCGTGTAGCTTATAAGTCCAATCTTCAAACCGGCTTCGCGTAGCGTGTAAGTCCAATTTTCAAACCGGCTTCGCATAGCGTATAAGTCCAATCTTCAACCTGGCTTCGCGTAGCGTGTAAGTCCAATTTTCAAACCGGCTTCGCGTAGCGTATAAGTCCAATCTTCAAACCGGCTTCGCGTAGCGTGTAAGTCCAATTTTCAAACCGGCTTCGCGTAGCGTGTAAGTCCAATTTTTCAAACCGACTTCGCGTAGCGTATAAGTCCAATCTTCAAACCGGCTTCGCGTAGCGTATAAGTCCAATCTTCAAACCGGCCACAGAGCGTAAGTCCAATCTTCAAACCAAGCCGTGGCGTGGCGTAAGTCCAATTTTCAAACCGGCTTCGCGTAGCGTATAAGTCCAATCTTCAAACCGACTTCGCGTAGCGTGTAAGTCCAATTTTCAAACTGGCTTCGCGTAGCGTATAAGTCCAATCATCAAACCGACTACGCGTAGCGTATAAGTCCAATTATCAAAATCTTCCTGCATATCATTTTGCATCCTGCCCCCTGAACTACGCTTGTTTGATTCCTTGCAAAGGGATACGTAGGCAGCCTGTGGGCACAACCATTTATTTATCTATACTTCATTTGCCTGTCCAAGTCTTCAACCTTGTCAAAAATGGATCGTCTCTGGGCTTTGACATTCACTCCCGTCAATTATGACTTCCAAGTTCTGTTAAAGAGGGGCAACTGTAGACACCCCATTTTTGACCGACCTTAAGACTCAGACGTCACTGATTGAGCGCTTGGTGATATTGCATATCGTGCTCATTCAGAGGTTGCGGAGTCCCAGCTGCGAGCCTTGCCTCCGGACTTCCGGACTCTTTTGTGCTTTGCCTCGATTTGCGAACCAGACCTTGTTTTCTCTGTTTTCTCTTCCCGAAGGGAGGGGGAGGTCTCGTAGACCATCTCTCAGTGGCCGTAGGCTACGTTTTGTGGTCGTAGGCCATTTTTCCCGTTTGGAGCCCAGTTTTCGGTTTTCGGAGCCGTCGGCCGTGTGTCTCGGTTCGGGACCGCTTAACTACCTCCGTTTGCTCCGGTTTTTGGCACATACCTTATTTCCTCCCTTTTGAGGGACACTGTGGTCTGAGAGACCAACTTCGTGGTCGGACACCACTTCCGGTACCTAACAGCCCACTTTCGGGGTCCCGAACTGCGTGTTTTGGCTCCCGAACCTTCATTATACATTTTTGGGCTCCAACCCAAACTTGAGATAGTCATATTTTAAGGTACTTTTCATGTTTGATTAAGGACCTTTTGCTTTTTGAGATCTCCTACTGCCACTTGCTTCTTCACCCCTCTTTTAGCCCTTTTCTTGCATGATAGTTTAGGCCTAATTGTATTTATTTTCGTGGCTTATCATAAACTACAAAGTGTCTTATTTTGAGCCCCTCTTCAACTTTGTTAAAGGGCTCTCGTCATTTTGAGATCTCCTACTATCACTTCCCCCTTTATCTCCCTTTAGGCCAATTTTGGGGGGAAATTTGAATTTCATTTCCCCTCCATTTTCCCCCCTCTTTTTTCACCCTCTTGTGTCTATATAATAGACCCTCTAGCTCTGGAAAAAGGGTTAGAAAATTTTGTTTACATCCAATCTCTCTCTCTCTCTCTCTCTCTCTCTCTCTCTCTCTATATTCCAAGGCCCAAAACCCTTTATTCTTGGATCCATTTCTACTCCATCTCCAAGCCAACCAACCCATACTCCATACCAGCAGTTTGGAGGCCATTTCCAGAGACAAGGAGCATCTTTTCTCAAGCTAAGAGTTGATGAAAGACTAGTCTTCAAGGGTGAGTCTCATTTTCCCTCTTTTTGCTCTTTTCTTGGTCTATATTTTAGCTCCTTTATTTGGGCTCCGACCCTAACTGGAACTAGGCTTATTTTGAGCCATTTTCATGTTTCATTAAGGGCCTCTCACTGTTTGAGGCTTCCTTCTTGCACTTGCTTCATTACCCCTCTTGTATCCCCCTTTCTTGCATAGCATTTTCGGCCTATTTGTAAACTGTTTTGAGGCATGTTGTGAACTGTGAAATAGCTTATTTTGAGCCCTTGTTCAACATTTTTGAAGGACTCATCACTGTTTGGAGCTCCCATGTGCCACTTGCCATTGTACCCCTCTCTTGGCCTTATTCTTGCATGATTTGTTAGCCCCTTGTTCTTCTGTTTTTGGGATCTAGTCCGAACTACAAATGACCTTATTTTGACCCCCTCTTCATGTTTCATCAAGGGTCTTTGGCTGTTTGAGGCACCCTTTGTATACTTTGTGTTTAAACCTCTTTTTGGCCTTATTTTGCATAGCATCTTAGGCCTACTTGTACACTGTTTTGGGTTTGATCATAAGCTATAAAAGCTCATATTTCGGGCCCCTCTTCAACATTGTTCAAGGGCTCTTGTCGTTCTGACCAAAGATCTGCTGCTTGCTTCATTACCTCTCTCCCGGGGCCATTTTTGTATGCTAGCTTAGCCCCATTTGTGTTCCCTGTTTGGCCTTGATTAAAACTGTAAAGATGCTTATTTTTGGGCTGTCTTGACTCTGTCTTCACATTCCATGCTCAAATAATGCATGCATTGCATAGTTATAGGTCATTCGGTATGCCTAATTTCATGTTTCGGGACCTATTCCATGCATCGGATGTCATTTTGTCGTCTTTTGGGGCTGTTTTGCACCATTTATTGCCTCTGAAATTTGCTTTCTAGTATCTCATATTCCATGTTTTTCCATGTCTTCTTAGAGTGGCATTCGGTGCCTTAGGGTCGGTCCTCGGTTTACGTGCACGCATTTCGAGTGTCTCATTTTCATCTAATGGCCTCCTATGTGACTGTGGCTGAGGTCCACTTGTGTTGGTGTAAGCCCATATTGCATTGTGTATGCCATTTCATTCCATAGCATTGCGTATGCTAGGCCGTATATTAGCGCATTGTGTATGCCATGTTTCCTCGTGCATCGTGTATGCCATTTCATAGCCTTTCGCATGTTAGGTTGTATCTTAGTTGCATTTCATGCATATTGCATCGTGTTCGGGATAGGAGTTAGCCCGGGCACGGGAAACGAGGTACGTTCCGTACTCCGATTGACGGAACGTGTCTCAGTTCCCCAGTCACCGACACTCCGGATTATCCATGATAGAGTTAGGTTTTGTTGTATTTTCATATGCATTCATTTCATATTGAGTTGTGCAATGACTCTACCATCATGCATCGATATGCGTGATTGGTGGCACGAGGATCGAGACATGCATACATTTGTGAAAATACATTGCCATGCTCCTTTCTCGCTCTCTGTTGCGGCAAAATGAAGAATCAAGAACTTTTGAGCTCGCACGCATTTCAAGAACATGTGCAAACAGAGGCTAATTGGGGCATCGTCATGGATTTCGCACAAAGGCAACCTTTGAACATGCATCATTCATCACCGGAGGCGGAATCAAGGCGATCCTCGGCTTGCATGCGATTCTGACTTTCTTAGTTAATTTGTTAATTAATTAGAAATTTGTACATTATTTGGACTGTACTATTCTTTTATTTGGGACTGTATATTTATTCGGACCCTCTGTGCGAGGGCAAAATTGTAATAAGTGTGGGTGAGTGTGATGTATGTCTTCCAATCCCACGTCTTTCTTCCCTTTTATTTACCTGCTTATGATGATTAGATTAGGACATATTTCAATTAGCATACAGTATGATAGCATGTTTGCATTCATTCATCTGTTTTACATGCACCGGGCTCGGCACATCATACTAACTGCATTTGTATTTCAATTCCAAGTTGAATACATGATAGCTGTAGCATTCCATATGCCATGTTTAGGATAACCGAGCCTGCTATAGTTGCATTTTTGCATGTGTTGCATTAGGCAATCCTGTATATTTAGGATCATGCATGATTTCTAATGAGCTTCTGTTTTGGCTTGGAGTACTCGGTGAGTTTTTATGCTTTAGCATCCTTGCATGCGTGTGAGTGACTGCCATGAATAGCATACTTACCATGAGGCTAACTGCTTATGTGATATAACTGCTTGAATGCCTGTGAGTGAAGGTTGGGTTATTTGGATTGGAACAATTCATCAAATGTTTGTTTTAAGCCCACTAGATAGTGGCAAAACCATTGTTTTCTAAGCCCACCCGAGGGTGGCAAATCCACGTCTTAGCCTACCTGCGGGTAGCACCATCAAACCATTTTGAAACAAACAAACATGAAATGTTTTGTTCCAATTCAGGCGACTCAGTCTATACTTGTATGCTGTGCGCATCACATAGTAACCTAGGCTAATAACCGGAATAAGAACATATAATGTTTTCAAAAATAGATATCACGGTTAGTAGAGGCCGGTCTTTGACCGGGTGAGCGGGGGTGCTCACGAAGTGACCTTCCCCAATCGTACCCAAGTTCCCGAGCCGAGGCAACTTTGGTGATGACGGACACGTGGCCTTAGGCAAACGAGTTAGGGTTTCCTAAATTTCCCAAAAATAAAATATTTAGGTGGCGACTCTGTATCTAGCAAAGCAGTCCATGTTTGGCACTTCTTTTCTAAAAATTTGTTTTCTCAAAACGATTTGCCGAATTTGGACTCTTTGGTTCAAGATTAAGAACCGTGACACAAAATCGAGTCCGAGCTGTAGCGAGGTCCCCTTGCGGGCTTGTTACACTCGTCCAGACCGAGCATAAAAAGCCCCAGCTAGACTGAGCACTCAAAGCCTCGTCCAGACTGAGCGCTAAAAGCCTCAGCCAGACTGAGCACTAAACGCCTCATCCAGACTGAGCACAAAAGCCTCGTCCAGACCGAGCATAAAAAGCCCCAGCCAGACTGAGTACAAAAGCCCTAGCCAGACTCAGCTTGAAGCAATTGGCCAGATCGATCCCCACCTAGACCAAACTGAACTGGGTGCGACCATTGCTGACCCAGAGTGAGTTACTTGCAACAACAATTCCGGGTCCAAACTGAGATAATCCTATCATCAATGCAACTTCATAATTATGGCATTAGCAAGACACTCAGTCACTATTTGACACCACTCCTTACCTAGTCAAATTCCAAAGATGTCCTCACGTGTTTTATTTATTAATCAGATTATTTCCTCCACCATTTAGCTTCACTCCCACAAACCACTCTCTTGAACAGTAGGGTGTTCTTTACTTTGCTCTGCATTGAATTTTTATACAAGTTCAGTTTGACTCTGCATTAGGGTGTTCTTTACTTTGCTCTGCATTGAATTTTTATACAAGTCCGGTTTGACTCTGCATTAGGGTGTTCTTTACTTTGCTCTACATTGAATTTTTATACAAGTCCAGTTTGACTCTGCATTAGGATGTTCTTTACTTCGCTCTGCATTGGAGTTTTGTACGAGTCCAATTTTACTTTGCATTGAGCTGTTATACGACTCCAACTTTACCCCATATTGTGTTTTTACAAACTCCAATTCCACTTTGTGCCAAGGAGTTCCTGAATTTAGTCCACACTGATTCATACACAAATAAAGGCAATCGACTGAAAACACAGTTGACATTTTATTCATTCACAAATGTATACACAAGTTTATTACATCAATTCAAAAAAAAAAAAAATAATAATAACAAAAATAAAAATAAGTGAATACAAAAAATCATAATAAACAAGATCTCTCCCAGTCACTCCTCTTCACTGGATGCAAGATCTTCCTCTTCAATGCCCTCATCAAGGGGGGTTTGGGCCACATCATCTTCGCCAATTGTCACACTACTCAGGTCCAAGTTTGGGAACAGCTCTTCAGCTCTACGTTTGAACATTTTCCAGCCACTATCCCAATACTCAGCCATTTCGTGCTTATAGAAGTCTGACTGCTGGAAGCTCTCAATAACTTCTGCTTCAGTTCTACCCCCAACAGTCGTCCTTGATGGGCCCGCCCCCTCAACTTCTTGCCTAGCCAGATTGCTGGCGACAGCGGCGTCTACTGCCATCTGAAATTCGGCAGACCCTTTGAATTGCTCCACCGCTGCGACACACAGATCGGGATAAGCCGCCCTTTCAGAAGCTACTTTCGCCCTCTCTTGGTCCAGCTCTTTCTGAAGGGTTGCCCTTTTAGATGCAGCCTTTTTCAGGCCCTCCTTCTCCGCCATCGCCCTCGTCCTCTCTGTTTCCAACTCCTTTTGAAGCTTCTCCCTCTCCTCCGCTGCCTTGCCCCGCTTGGCCTCCAACTCGTTCTGCAGAACGCCAACCTTAGCGTCTGCCTCATCCTTCTGCCTCACCAACTCCTCATTATTGGTCATCGCCTCTTCATGTCGTTCGACCAGGCTGCTTGGGTCTCTTCCAACTTCTTTCGTTCGCTAGCCAGTTGGAACTTGAACAACACAACCTGGCGGCGTGTGCTCTCCAGCTCTGACTTGGCCACTTGCAGGTCAACGTGGGCACTCTTCCAACTAGCGCTTTTCTCCTTCAATTTTGCAAGCTGAGCCTTTGCTTCCTCTGTCTTAAGTTTGGCAGCCCCCGCTTTCCTCAAGAGGGCCCCTGCTAAGGTAGTCACCTCCATTTGAGCAGAGCACAACGCCCTCAGCAAGTCTGCCTCGTTGAATCTGGATGTTGAGCGTAGGGCTACCTCTTCCATGATGCCCACCAGGCGGTCTGCCCCAGCTCTGGTTGGGCCTTCTTCTCCCTCCAACCGCCCCTCCACCGCCCGAGCGTGATAAATCGCTGTGGTCAGGCTAACTCCTCCTCCTTTGGGGCAGGTTCCCCCTGGGGCAGTTCCTCCCTCCTAAGTTCAGGAGCGACCCCACCGATCCCTACACCGACTGCTGCCACCATTGGCACAACCTTCCTCACTTCTGAGGCAACGTCTACCACCTCTGGGGCGCTTACTCTCCCTAGCGTCTCCTCCCTCCCAGCAACCCCTCCCTCCTTGGCCAGACTGGCCTCCTCTGCCCTTCCTTCCTTCCTTCTTTTTTGGTAGGCTCTTCCTCACTCCGCCTCAATCTCTTCTTCTTCTTCCCTACGCCCAATGCCTCCATCTCCTTCAAAGACCTCTCTTTCAAAGGGTCCCTTGGGGGCGGTCGTGGTACAAACTCCCCTAAGTCTTTCTCTCCCAAGGGTTTGGGGCAAGGGCGAATCCTCTCCCTTGCCACTGGTTGTGTTGGTCGGTCGCCCAGGGATTCTTTGAATTTTTGGGCTCTGGCAAGGATGGCATGATCCTCTGCCTCTTGAGCTTTTCTCCTTGCTTCCAATTCTGCTCGGTCGAGGTTCCCGCTGATCGGCTGTGGACCCAACCCTGCCTAAAACAGTGCGGACGGCTGAACAAGCTCGTCCCACTTAACTTTTTCCCTCTCCTTCCACTCCATCACTTTTTTCACCTTCTCCTCTATTTCTGCCCCCCAATTTCTGCTCCATCGACCTGGTGGGCACCTTCCAAATGGTGGACACTCCAACTCCTCCACTGGCACCCACGTAAAACCACCGTGGTCTCCACCCCTTGATCGACGAGGGCAACCCCGCCACCAACCCTTTCCCAGCTGCTGCCTGCAGAGTCATCCAAGTGTCTTGCTGCCCCGACGCCTTGTAACACACGAAAAACTCATCCGCCGTCATGGCCTCTCCTTCATTCGCCTTTGGCCAGGCACTCGCACAAGCTAGCAAGATCTTCCAGGCATTGGGCATTAGTTGCCCTGGCGCTACCTCTAGACGGTTGAGCATATCCACCACTATTTGCAGCAATGGCAACCGCAAGCCCCCCTTCAGAGCTTCCTCATAAAGGGAAAACTGCCCTGGCTTCGCGTCCGATGGCCTCTCCATCGACGTTGGCAACAATAGCTCTACTTCAGCCGGAATCTGGTATTTTTCCCGGATAGCCTCCAACTCCGCAACAGTAATTGTGGATTTGTCAGCCTTAGTATGCCAATGATCTAGCTCTACCTGGCTTATTGGCCTTGGAGCCGCTATCATGGTGGACGCTTGAGATCGTACCACCGATTCCCTTACCATCACCATTCGCGTCTTCGTCTTATATCGTGTCGCTAACTCCTCTGCGTCGTCCTCACCCAGTGGGTCCGCCCTCACATTCACAGCTCCTTCTTGTGCCATTTCTAGGGTATGTTTGCGAATCGCTTTTGCTGCAGGTGCAAGAAAATTGAAGAAGTGTCGCAAAGGTATATCGTGAGCAACAAATGAAGTAAGACTTGGAATGTTTTGGTTCTTTGTAAACAAGTAGGTGAAGCGAATGATGCCAAAAGCCCACAGTTTGCCCGTATTCCAAGGATCCTAATTAATTTTCGCCAGTTTGAAAACTTTTCAAATCATCCGCCAAAACTGTCTTTTCAACCCCATAATGACCTATCGTTTCATTTTTGCTCCAACGCCTAACTTACCCCCTACAATATTGCCACGTGTATGGCCACGATGCACTGCCTCTCCACCTTCCCCTGTCTTTTCCACTTCAAATCCTCATTCCACATGCAGCCTCTTGAGCCCCGCGCCCCTCTGCTCGGCCTTCACACGGTCAGCCCTCTTCACGGTCGGCTCACATGGTCAGCCTTCACGTGGTCGGCTCGTCCGCTCGGTCTTCACACGGTCAGCCCTCCTCACGGTCGGCCTTCATGCGGTCGGTTCGTCCGCTCGGCCTTCACACGATCAGCCCTCCTCACGGTCGGCTCACACGGTTGGCCTTCACGCGGTTGGCTCGTCTGCTCAGCCTTCACCTGGTCAGCCCTCCTCACGGTCGGTCTTCACGCGGTCGGCTCGTCCGCTCAGCCTTCACACGGTCAGCTCTCCTCACGGTCGGCCTTCACGCGGTCGACTCGTCCGCTCAGCCTTCACCTGGTCAGCACTCCTCACGGTTGGCCCTCCCACTCGGCTCCCCTCGCAGTTGGCACTCCTTGTGGTCGGCCCTCCCACTCGGCTCCCCTCGCGGTCGGCCCTCCTCATGGTCGGTCATGCCGCTCGGTTCCCCTCTACGGTCGGACCCTTTCCCGCTCGGTCCACTAACTTGACCCCCTTGATGGCTGGGCACATCTTCCTCATTACTATTCCCTTCGTTGGACTGAAGCTGCACTTGGGAATGGGGGACTACTGACATGGATAGGCCCATAAAGGCCACAGCCCACAGTGAACAAACCCAAGCCCACCATTTAAACCCCATTGCATAACCCGATTGGTAAAGTCCAAGACAGCTGGAAACCAACTGGGCGTGAAGGGCCAACGGCATTCGGACACACAGCAGGTGTAGAACAGGCCACATCAGCAGATAGAGATCTGCAAAGTTATTGCCACAACACATCACCATTAATGCAGCCCATCACAGCATTTATTACGACAACACCTCCCCGTCAGAATAGCGCCCCCTTACCCTGAACAAGATAAGCTACAGCACAGGCTTTCAGCGAGGTGGGCTCGTCGGAAGTGACAGTGAAATGATTACCAAAAGATATAAGCAAGCATCGAAGACAAGAAGCAGGTTAAGCTTTTTATTTCCAACCTCTCTCTACATACTTCATCTCTTTTCTATTTGCTAACTTGCCCATCGAAGGGTTCGCCGGGGGACTACCCCGTTCCCCACTAAACTTACTTGCAGGTCATCTAGTGGGCTTCGCCACTCGGGCGTGGGCTCGAGGAGCTTGGATCGGTCCAGTCCATCCACTGGGAACGAACTGCATCATCAATTTATATTTCCATCATTATATCACAAAATATTATTGAGTGATGATATGTAATTGAGTCTTTGAAAACACAACTTTTCGTCATTAAATTTTAACTGAACATATTCTTATTAAGTAATGATATATAAACATAACTTTTATGTAGAATTTTCAAACCTAATGAAATAATTTAATGGTGACCTTTTACTTTAAAGCAAAACACTCATAAACATGATTTATATTTACAACAATATCACTATCACAACATTTTTATAATATTTTTGTATAAATTTTTATAGATGAATATAATTTTTCATTTTTATTTCCATCATTATATCACAAAATATTATACTTCTTAAGTATATGTAAATTATGCGTATCTAAAAAAAAATTTAAAAAAAAATTGCTTAAAATATTTAAAAAATTCAGTAAAAATAAAAGAATACGAAAAATAAAAAATAAAAAACTTAATTTTTTGTGTGAATTAAATATAAAAAGATTATTGTTATTTCCTTGAAATGATTTTTATTATTTTATATGTATATAGGGACAAATATGTCATTTTGATCTGATAAGGGAGTACAAATGATTTATGCACTAGATTGTTCAAATGAGTGTTGTAGTTTCATGAATTTGTAATTGTTTTTTTACTTTTCATTTTTTTGGATATTTTCCCAAAAAAAAAAAAAAAAAAAAGAAGGATTTTTAGGATTGAAAGGGCATTTTGGTTCATATATCCTTCTAAAATTTTAAATCTTAGGTATTTTAACCATCAAATTAATTTTTGTTGTTCTTTAACTCTTGCGCAAATATATACGGTGGACCTCTCCCTAATTGTCTCAAAAAATAAATAATCACAAGTTTAAGTGAATATTAATTGGAAATTATTGAAATTTGATTTAAGAAGAAGTTTTAAAAAGTTAACTAATGCCTAGTAAGAAACACAATATATTTGAAAATAATTGTCGAATGAGCATAATTTGAGGCAATCACTTTCAAGTGAACCACTATAATGGATAGTAGATATGTAAATGAATTTTAGGAGAAAAAAATGTCATTTTGATAAAATTTAATAATATTGAAAAAAATAAATATTTATTAATTTTGTTACTTTGTAACATGTGTATTTTTAGATTAGAAAATATATCTTAGTTTATTTTTTGAAAAGTATCATGATTTAAGGGAATTTGAAAAAAAATTAATTTATTGATCAATGAATCAATAATGAAATACATTTTGATGTTTTGAAATTTGAAAAAAAAATGATTTTAGATTTCATAAAAAAATGTTTTAAAAGGGTTAAAGTTTAAATGTCAAATATATTACCATATTAATCATATCACAATGACCAATGGCCAGTAGTTCATTGATATGCGTATGTTCATATTTTTTGAAATTCAAAAAATTAAGAAAAATAGATTGGAATCAATTTTTACAATTTTTCTTAATTTTTCCCTATAAATCAATTTTTACAATTTTTTATTACACATTTTTCCATAAAAAGTCAAAAAGTTAACCCAAACATCCATATTTTCAACCTCAATTTTTTTGTCCAAAAAGACAAAAAGTACACTTATTTAGTCTTCCCAAACAAGGCCTAAGTTTTAAAAGGCTACAATATTTTTGTTTATATGATAATATAGATTTCAAAATTATAATAAAAGATTTTCATTACATTATTTAAGAGTTTATAATAATTCTTTTTAAATTTAAAATAATAATAAATTTTCATAATTATTTTACAATGCGAAGATGTAATAGTGGTGATCCAAGTCCAAAATTAAGAAAATTTATTCAGTGATCTTGCGGTATGGCGAAGTAGTGCACTATGAACATTGTGATTAGTAAAAAGAATAAGATAAAATTTGATGCGGAGGGATGGGAGAATGCCATGTTGAGTGGTGGGAGTACGCCGAGTATGGCATTTGAAGATTGATAAAAGCAATGCCAGTGCCACATGATGCTAGGTGGCGGCCAGGACCACCTAACAATTTTAATTTTATTTTTGTTTTTTTGTAAATTAATGGAAAGTAGTTTGGCCTGAACCAAGATAAAAAAATCAAAACACTGGCAATGCCAATGTTCATTATCCCTCAAACTTCTATGCCATCAATCATCTTCTAGTTTAGTTGTGTAAAAAAAATTTCCAAGCTCAAAGCCTTACCAATTCACCAATATGATGAACACGACTGAAACTAATCAGCTTCACATCATGTTCTTCCCTCTAATGGCTAAAGGCCACATGCTTCCAATCATGGACATGGCCAAACTCTTGGCCGCCCGCGGTGTCAAAACCACCATTGTCACCACCCCTCTCAACGCCCCTGTTTTCTTCTCCAAAACCACTCAATCATCGAAAAATCGCAGCATCAATATCGCCATCAAAGTCCTCAGCTTCCCTGCCGAAGAGTCTGGTCTTCCTCAAGGCTTCGAAAGTCTCGATCTAATCATTATACATATGTGATGTTTGGTTATGGCCACTATTTTGGTTATTATTATTATTATTTTTAATATGGCTGAAAATAGATTTACTTATATTATGACATTTTGTGATAATCAACATCACAAATATCATAATTTATATATGCTACACACCTTACAAAATGTATGTATAGTAGCATGATCACATATCATACCCATATTATAAGCATAAAAAATATACTTTGATATGTTTAGCAAAAAGAATCAATAGGGAAGATTATCATAGGTACCAGGATTGTCATAAACCCAAAATCTATAAGAGAAAATACTATTTGTGCCCCCATCGGTGATTGGTTGGAAACATATCCTTGGTTTATAAATTTTAGAAGGAATTATACAAATAGTTATTATAAGGCTAAATTATGCAAATGATCCATGTAATTTACTTTTTTTGTTTATTTATTTTGGTCTTAATTATTTTAATTTGATCAATTTTGTCCCTTAATTTTACGGATTATGTCATATTAGTCGAATAAATAACAGCGGTTAAGTTTGATGGACAGAAAATTAAATAATATTTTAATTTGATTCCTATAGTTTATAGGATGTGTCAATTTGATCTCTGTAATTTATAGGAAAGTCAAAACAATATGGATTAAATTAACACATTTTGTAAACTACAAGAGCCAAATTGAAACATCATATGATTATCCGTCCATGAAACTTAACCACCATTATTTATTGGACTAATATAACACAATTCATAAAATTAAGGGGCAAAATTGAGCGAATTAAAACAACAGAGACCAAAATGAAAAAAAAAAAGAAGAAGTAAATTACAGGGACTATAGTTGTAATTTGCCCATTCTATAATTTAGGACTCTTGTCATTTTGGTTATTGACTTTTCAATTGTGACAAATTTGACCTTAATTTTTAAATCTAATTTCAAATAAGAACAATTGAAGATATCACTGCTAAATTTTAGTCAATTTGATAAAATATAAACTAATTTGACAAAAATAAATGTCAAAAAAATATTTTTGAATTTTTAAAAATAATTTTTACCTACCAAAGATAAAATTATGTAAAATTGACAAATCTTTTAGACATTTATTTATTTATTTATCTTACCAAATTAATTTTTATTATGTGTTTGAATGATAATCATGTAATGGTTGGTTGTTAGATTTTTAATATATAATCAATATATTTAATATATGAAATATTTTTAGTTTTGAATTTTTTAGTTTAATGAATTGGTTTAATAATAATATCAAAATTATTATTATATTTGATTTTTAAAAAAATAAAAATTAATTTAATGAAAATAAAAATAGAAATTAATGTTCTCCACTACTATTATTTAGGTGTTTCTCACCCTCTTATCTTCTTTATTATCATATAATGAATAAGAATATATGTGCAATTCAGATAAGTAAGTAAAAAAATAAATAATAAAAAAATTAATATCATAATATGTATGTTTTCCAAATGTAAAAATGTTCTTAATGAAACACAAGGTTTGGGTTCAAATCTTACTCACACCCTTGAATAATATATTTTTTATTTTAGGATAGAAAAATTTGCCACATAGCAGAAGGAGAAGCCACCACACTATTAGCCACAAAATCATGTGCTTAAATTTTAACTATTTTATTAGAATATATATTGCAGTTGTCATAATTTAATTAGTAAAGATGAAAAAAAAAATAGAATAAATTTATATATATATATTTATGATAAAATAAAAATAAATTTCATTTTATAAATTTTTTAGTTTTAGTTTATACTATGTTAAAATTTGTCATAAACCTTAAACATACCTTTTAGAAATAAAACAATATATATTGATAAAATAGTTAGAATCCATCAAAAGACTAACCAACTTATACAAAAATGAATTAATTAAAACTTTTAAATTTTATTTTATTTTAAAATTTAAACTGTTTTCAACTGAAACATGCATAATACTACAATATTAAATGGAAACATATGTTTACTTTATATAAGTGAAACAATTCATTTTTTTCTTTCTTTTCTTGATATGAGATTGTTTAAAATAAAAATTAAAAATTGTTCAAGCGGAAAGTTTATTAATCAAACAATATCAATCATTTAACATTTAATTAGATCAATTTTCAGTTTATTTCGAATCAAACAAATCTAACTAATATATTTTGCTAAAACTGCTAAGATCGCGATTAAATCAGCGAATCAGCTAAACCAAAAACGACTTAGCTTAATTGGTTAAGTCAAAAGACCAACCAACTTATATAAAAATTAATTAATTAAAACTTTTATATATTATTTTAATTTTAAAATCTAAACTGTCTTAAACTGAAACATATACAACACTATAATATAAATAAGAACATAAGGTTCATTTTATATAAGTAAAACAAATCATTTCTTTCCCTTATTTTCTCGATGTGGGATTGTAAAATAAAAGTTAACAATTGTTTGGGCGTAAAGTTTATTTTTGATCAAGCAATCAGTTGTTCAATCTTTAATCAAGTCAATCTTTAGTTTATTTCGAATCAAACAAATCCAACCAATATATTTTGATAAAACTGTTAAAATCGCAGTAAAACCAGTGAATCAGTCAAACAAAAAATAATTCAGTATAATTGGCTAGGTCAAAAGATCAACCAACTTACACAAAAATCAAATAATTAAAACTTTTCAAATTTAAATTGTCTTGAACTGAAACATACACAACACTACATTATTAAATTGGAGTATAAGATTCACTTTATATAAGTGAAATAACTCACTTTTTCCTTATTCTCCCGATGTGAGAATATAAAATAAATTATATCATAGACTAATTAGAGTTTTTTTTTTTCTGTCTTGAACTGAATTATGCAATTATAAAAGAGAGTATAAGATTTACTTGATATAAGTGAAATAAACTTTATTTTTTCTTCTTTTCCCGATGTGGGATTATAAAATAAATCATAAACTAATTAGAGTTTTATTTTTATATAGTTAAATGGAAGTTAGATAATAAATTTTTTTTAATTGTTTAAAATTAATAAAATCAGTATGAGAAATCGCGATTAAACCGGTGAATCGATCAAATCTAAAATGGTTTAGTTTAATTGGTTAGGTCGAATGACCAACCAACTTATACAAAAATTAATTAATTAAAACTTTTAAATATTATTTTAATTTTAAAATTTAAACTGTCGTGAATTGAATTATACATAATACTATACTATTAAGATTCACTTTATATAAGTGAAACTACACACTCTTTTCTTTTTCTTTTTCTGACGTGAGATTATAAAATAAAAGTGAACAATTATTTGGATGGAAAGTTTATTTCTAATCAAACAATCTCAGTCTTTTAATATTTAATTAGATGAATGTTTAGTTTATTTCGAAACAAACAAATCTAATCAATATATTTTAATAAAACCGCTAAAATCACGGTTAAACCAACGAATCAATCAAATAAAAAATGATTAGCCTAATCGGCTGGATCAAATGACCAACTAAGTTAAACAAAAATTAATTAATTAAATTTTTTAAAATTTAAACTATATTGAATTGAAATATGCACAACACTACAATATTAAATAGGATGGGAGTATAAAATTCATTTTATATGAGTAAAACAAGTTATCTTTTTCCTTATTAGCAATCTCAGTCTTTCAATCTTTAATCAGATCAATCTTTAATTTATTTTGAATGAATCAAATCTAATTAATATATTTTGATAAAACTGTTAAAATCACAGTTAAACTAATGAATCAATCAAATCAAACATAATTTAGCCTAATCGGCTAGGTCAAAAGACCAACCAAGTTACACAAAAATTAATTAATTAAAACTTTTAAAATTTAAACAATATTGAATTGAAACATACACAATACTATAATATTAAATGAGATGGAAGTATAAGATTCACTTTATAGGAGTAAAACAACTAATTTTTTTCCTTCTTCTCCCGATGTGTGATTATCAAATAAAAGTTAACAAGTAGAGATTTTCTTAATTATTTAAAATTAAAAAAATGAATAAAATTAGTATGAGATATTGAAATTTCCACAAGATTTCTCATTAAAAATCTCTTTTTTCTTATATAATATATAGATAATATAGATGATAATGAATGAAAATTGATGGGCATGATAATGTAACCAACACATAACTTATATATTTTATCTTACAAATAAGGGAAAATTATTTAGAAGTCCTATTAGGGAGACTTATGTTACATATGGTCCTACTAAAAAACTTACGTTCCCATAAGTCCTGTGGGAAGTTTGTTGACACATTTACCCTCAATATTAGTTGTTAATATCATAAATAAGTAATAAAATCATATATAGGAAATTGATATAAACGTAACGTAACGTGACACCTACATAAATGTAACGTGACACCTATATAAACGTAACGTGACATATCTACATAAACGTAACGTAACGTGACACCTATATAAACGTAACGTGACATATCTATGTAAACGTAACGTAACGTGACACCTATATAAACGTAACGTGACACCAATATGAACGCAATGTGACACCTACATAAAACGTAATGTAACGTGACACCTATATAAACGTAATGTGACATTTACATAAACGTAACGTAATGTGTCACGTTATGTTTCGCAAACTTAATAAGTTTTTATTTTTTTAATCCGTTTGTTTTGAAATAGATATATAATCTTAATATATTTTTATTTTGTATTATTAATTGTAAAATTTAAAAAATTATCAATAATATATGTGAAGAATATCGTCGGATCAACCAACATACATACATACATACATACATACATACATATATTTTTCCTCCATCACCAGCATCACAATCTAACTGCAGGAGCATCACATCGTGGTCATCATCACCACCCTCGATCACACCCACCTCTCCTCATTTATTTCCACTCTCACTCAACCTACCAAATCAAAACAAACAAACAACTCTTTCATGTCAGAGAGAAAAAAAATGATAACCCACTCTCTCTCTCTCTCTCTCTCTCTCTCTCTCTCTCTCTCTCTCTCTCTCTCTCTAACCCTGTTGGACAACCACATTGGCTCTGATTGAACGACATTCGTTTTGCACTTCTCAAGTCGAGCCATGGCTGCAGCACTGGAATGCTGGTCGAGCCGCGAGAGAGGGAAGGTGTGAAAATGGGGGGTAAAAAGATTAGGATCTTGTGGAATACATTCTTATGAAAATAGGACTTGAGACTCTATAAGAAATTACACAGGACTTAACCTAGCATAAGGTTCTGAAAAAGGACTTATAAATAAGTCTCCCTTTCTTTTAATAGTCTTATTTATTTGAATTTTAAATATGTGTTTGGTTTCAAATGCAATAGGTGTATTTGTTCCTAACAGACACCATAAAGCTTTTTTATACAAGACTCTAACATTGAGAAAAATATACAACGTTCTCTGTTTTCTCTCTCTCTCCTTCTCCTCTTTATAGTATTTTTATATTTCATATTTCTGGGCAATCGATACATTTTTGGCAAATCCTTCTGGTGCAACTGTGCATTGTATTAGATCTTGTAAAGTTTTGGGTTATATCTTGGAGTCGTTTGTGATCGTTAAAACCTGGATGGAGGGAGCGCATAATGACTTTAGGACAGTATCTTTGAGGTGCCTCTCACAATCACACATGATATTTTCTGAACCTTTTTTCTTCATCTTTTACTTATTCTGTTATACATATGTATATATAATTTTATTGAATTGTAAAAACCTATGTTCTAGAATTTGTTTTGCTTTCAATTTTAATCTATAAATTGATTTAAAATAATTATTGTTCAATACCCATAACAATATAAAGTCGTTATGTCTGTAACATATTTAATCTTTTAATTATTTGTGTTTTATAATTGCATTTGTTGGTCTTGAACAAATCTGTTTAAAAAAAAAAAAAAAAGATTTTTTGTTTCTCGTCAATTTGGTAAAATTTGGTTTTTGATTTTCTAAATCAAATCGGAAAACGTGCCTCCCTTGTTTGATTACAATACATTATATACACCTATTTGTATTGTGGAGTGAGTCCCTGGTTTGATTACATTGATCCTATTCAAATTTTTTTTTTCCTTTTTCGGAAACAGTGTAACTTTGTTTGGGAACATTGACTTATATATACATATATATATTAACCCAGGGAAGTTGTAGAATTTGTTGTTTATGTGTATTTTTTTAAAATTTTTTTTTATATTAACTATTCTTAGGAAAGTTGTTTAGTAAAATCAAAATTTTCACATAATAAACTATGTTGTTCAGATTCATGATATTTAATTAGCATTGTTCATGTTATAAATTATTGTGTTTAGATTTGATTTGTATAAAAAAATTTGTCACATTTTATTTATTCCTAAATTGTTGGCAATTAATTTTCAATTACAAATTTAATAACATTTGTGATTGTTTGATTGTTGTCTTTGACAGATTTTATAATTGTCAACTCTCTTGTACCTTAACTAATTTATTTTTATGGCTAATTTAAAAGAAACTGTTAGTGTGAAACTTGAAAATTTTAATGGTAACAATTTTGAAAGATGGCAAAAACAAACAAAATATTGGTTGATCGTGTTGGGTCTTATGTCTGCTATAGAAGATCAGAATTTTGTTGGATCTTGGTTGTCACCCGAACAAATCGAATTTCATTGCTATAACAGAATCCTTAGTGTGTTGTCTAACTATTTATATGATGTATATCGATCAACCACCTCAACTGCAAAAGAATTATGGAAAACCTTAGAGGCCGAATATGGAACTGTAGATACTGGTATTGATAGGTTCATTGTCTCTAATTTTAATGGGTATGAAATGAAAGATGACATACTTGTAGGAGACCAAATTCATGAGTTTCAAGAACTACTTAGAAAAGTAGAAAAGAAAGGGACAACTTTTAGTGCGGAGTTTAAAGTGTTTTGCCTTATTGATAAATTACCTCCATCTTGGAATGACTTTGCTAAGCATCTTAGGCACAAACAAGGAGATCTGTCATTACGTCAACTAACCAATACACTTAGGGTGGAAGAGAAGCATAGATCAAATCTAGAAACTGGAAAAGAGAAAACTCCTAAGGTAAATTTGGTGGAGAATGGAAATAAGAATAGTTCCAACAATAGGAATAACTTTCTACCTAAAGGTAAAATTTTCAAGAACAACCTTAAGTTTAAATCTAGAGGTCAAAATGGCAAACACCATAATGACAACTACCAAGCCAATGCTAATAATTTTAAGGGACAAGAGAGTGACAAAAGGTTGTGCTATGTATGTGGAAGAACCAATCATTATGCTAAGGATTGTTCTTTTTTTTTTAAGAAGACTGATGAGTATAAACCACGGTTCAACAATAAGCAAAGAAATCAAGGTCACAATGCTCAAGTGAATATGATTTTGGAGAAATGGACCATCTTTTAGGTATAATCCAGAAATTAATTCTACTTTTGAATATCAAGATTGGTGGTTAGATTCTAGGGCTAATATACATGTGTGTTTTGATTATGGTTATTTTAAAACTTTCCAGAAATCAAGTGAAGGAAGTGTAACTTTGGGAAATGGATCAATTGCACCGATACTTAGCATTGGAGATATAGATTTGAAGATGACTTCCGGAAAAATCTTAACTTTGAGAGATGTGTGATATGTTCCTGTAGTTAGAAGAAATCTTATTAGTGGATCGTGTTTAGTACTATTAAGTCACAAAATTGTAATGGAATCGAATAAAATTGTAATCAGTAAAAATGATATTTTTATTGGTAAAGGTTTTGTATGTGATGGTTTATTTAAATTGAATGTATCTTTTGAAGTTAATTATATCTCTCATAATATGTTAAATATTGAAGTTTGTGATTTGTGGCATGGAAGACTTGGACAAGTGAATTTAAGAAAAATTAGGAAAATGATGAATTTAGAATTAGTACCTAAATCACCTATTGATGTCAAACGTAAATGTGAAATTTGTGTGCAAGAAAAACAACCTAAGAAACCTTATAAATCTGTAGAAAGAAATTCACAACTCTTAGACCTTATACATAGTAACGTTTGTGATTCTAATAGACCACTAACTAGAGCCGGAAATAAATATTTTCTAACCTTTATAGATGATTGTTCTAAGTTTTGTTACTTATATTTAATTAAAACCAAAGATGAAGTTTTTAGTAAATTTAAAATTTATAAAGCTGAAGTAGAAAATCAATTAGAAAGAAAGAAAGATTAAGAAACTTAGATCTGATAGAGGAGGCGAATATGATGTAGGTACCCTCTATACTTTTTGTGAAGAACATTAAATTATTCATGAAGTAATCCCACCTTATTCTCCACAATCTAATGGGATAGCTGAAAGGAAAAATAGAACTCTAATGGATATGATAGACGTAATGCTTATTAGTTCTGGTTTACCAGAGAGTTTGTGGGGGGAAGTGATACTCACTGCTTGTGTTATATTAAATAGAGTAATTGTGAATGATAATGATAATGATAAAACACCTTATGAAATCTGGAAAAAAACGAGTACCTAATCTCAAAATGTTAAAAGTGTGGGGGTGTTTAGCAAAAGTAGCAATTCCAGAACCTAAACGTAAGAAAATAGGACCTAAAACTGTTGATACCGTTTTCTTAGGATATGCTCAAAACAGTGGTGCTAATAGATTTCTAGTAATAAATTCTAAAATTAGTGAAATTACTATGAATACAATAATTGAATCTCGTGAAGCTACATTTTTTGAAGATATTTTTCCACATAAAACTAGGATCTCAAATCAGGTTGTAAATAGAACTTCTACTACTAGTACTAGTGTTATTCCTTTGAGAGATGATTCTGAACATCTAAACATAGAACCTAGAAGAAGTAAGAGAACTAGAATAGAGAAAACCTTGGGAGATGATTTTTATACTTTTTTAACTGAAGGAAAACCAAATACTTTTATAGAAGCTATGTCATCTTTAGATTCACCATTTTGGAATGAAGCCATTAATAGTGAGTTTGAATCTATACTTCAAAATAATACTTGGGAGTTAACTAATCTACCTCTTGGGAGTAAAGCCATCGGTTACAAATGGGTATTTAGAAAGAAATTAAAATCTGATGGAAGTATAGATAAATATAAGGCAAGATTAGTAGCCAAGGGATTTACACAAAAGAAAGGAATAGATTATTTCGATACCTATTCACCTATTTCTAGGATTACAACCATTAGAATCTTAATTGCTCTAGAATCTATTTATAATTTAGAAATTCATCAAATGGACGTTAAAACTGGTTTTTTGAATGGAGATCTAGATGAAGAAATTTATATGGAGCAACCTGAAGGTTTTGTGGTTAAAGGACAAGAACATAAAGTTTGCAAGTTGGTTAAATCTTTGTATGGACTTAAGCAAGCTCCTAAGCAGTGGCATGAGAAGTTTGATAAGATAATTCTAGAATTTGGTTTTAAGATCAATGAACATGGTAGATGTCTATACTATAAAGAAGATAATGGAGAATGTATTATTTTGTGTTTATATGTTAATGATATCTTATTATTTGGAACAAATTTAGAGATAATTAAAAATGTGAAATCTTATTTATCTTTAAAATTTGATATGAAAGATTTAGTAGAAGCTCATATAATTTTGGGTAAAATTAGAGAAAACAACCAAAGGTATTACATTGAATCAATCTCGAATCCTAGAGAAAATGTTAAAAAAGTTTGATTATTATAATCTCAAACTTGTTTCAACTCCTTTTGATCCTAGCATGAATTTGAAGAAAAATAATGGTGTACCTGTATCTCAACTTAGATATTCTCAAATTATTGGATCACTTCTCTATATTGCTAATAAGACTAGACCTAATATTGCCTATGCTGTTGGGAGATTAAGTAGACATACTCATAATCATAGTAAAGATCATTGGATTGCTGTGGAAAGAGTTTTTAAATATCTAAGAGGAACTCTAGATTATTCACTTTGCTTTAGCGGCTTTCCTAATGTGGTAGATAACTTAGATGTTAAGTCTACTATTGGGTATATATTTATGTTAGGTAGAGCAGCAATATCATGGAGTTTTAAAAAACAAATTGCTATCTCTAGAAGTACAACATAATCAGAACTTATAGTCTTAGACACTACATGTATTAAAGCTGAGTGGATTAAAAATTAACTTCTTGATATTTCACTTGTGAAAAATCCTATACCTGCTATTTCCATACATTGTGACAATAGAGCTGTAATAGAACTTGTGAGACAAGCACATACTAATAAAATGATGAATAGGCATATGCAAGTGAGGTATAAATCTATAAAAAGTAGGTGAATAAAAATGTTGTATCTTTGAATTTTGTGAAATTTGAAAAGAATATTGCTGATCAGTTGACAAAAGGTATATCTAAGAGTGTAGTCTTAGATTTATCGAGGGGGATGGGTCAAAGCCCATAGGGAGTCAACTAAGGAAGTAACCCGACTTCTGTGTTTGGAGATTCCATAAAGGAAGTTCAATAGGTAGGAACAATCCTTATAGTGTGACTCGTATTCTAGCACTTTAAAAATGAGACTTTATTAAATTTATTATTTATATTCTCCTGCTCATTCCTAAGATATCAGTGCTAATGTAAATGTGATGGTTAAGGAAGAGTATTTACTCTAAATGAATCCAAGGGGCGCATACTCTCGCAAGATAGACATACATCACTTCTATCTTTGGAGGATTCACCTAAGTGAGAGCGTTGTGAAGCCGCGATCGTGGAAATAGGGCTATTTCCTAAAACTCTCATGAGAATCAAGATTAAGCACATGGCTGCTAATAGTGCTAACCCGTGCCACAGTTATGTATCATACCATATGTATGACATGTTGAATTTTGGTAAAAGGGATTTAGTTCAAGACGTAATTCACTAAGATTCTTTCAGAATGAAACTGTTAACACTAAATGAGGTTCAAGTTTGAAAAAATACCTACACCCATTGTATGGTTTTAAAGTTGCCCATATTATTATTATTATTATTATTATTTATTTATTTATTTATTTATTTGACGGTTTTACAAAGTTTTGAATCTGGTGGGGGATTGTTGGAGATTTCGTAAAAGCTTCAAAAATTTAATTATTTATTATTATATTTTATTATTTATTTATTTATTTCTTTTAATAGTCTTATTTATTTAAATTTTAAATATGTGTTTGGTTTCAAATGCAATAGGTGTGTCTATTCCTAACACCGAGATATGATATGATCATATCTAAATTTGAGATATTTGTTTAGAGGACAAGAGTTCTAAAAGGTGTTAGACTAGTTATTTAGGTAAGGTTGGACTTTTAAGAGAGTTGATCCTAATCTAAATAAGAGGAGCCTTGGATAAGTGATATCCTGTAAAGGATAGAGTCCCATGAAGTAAGACTTTTAAGGAAAGTTAGACATTGATCATTATATAAAGAGGGCACCCCCATGGGTCTAAGTTATGTTCTAAACTAGAGTTATTTTGTGTTAATAGCTTGTGAGATAAAGTTATTGACTTGATCGTCAGAGTGCCCCTGTGTGGACAGGCCACCATGGTATTTCTTATTTTCTTGTGTGTAGATGTTTAGCTTAATCTATTCTATCGCGTGCTCTGCCGCTTAGTTCCCTAGATCTCTACGGAGAGAACTATTTGGTAGTGAGGTCAAAAATCAACACCCACAATTTGGCACCGTCTATGGGAACTTAGTAGGAATAAATGGCCAACATCGTGCGAGGAGGCCGAGAAGGATCATCGTGATTCTTGATTCTTGGTTCTAGGATTTTGACAAGTGGACATCTGAGTCCTTATTTCTTGAAGTCGATGAGTCATGATCTCGGTCGGAAGAGTATCTCTAATATGTTGTTTAGTCGACATGCTGGGAGATCAAATGATATAGGTTCCATCACCTCAGGTTGCCAAGATAATAGAACTTAGGAGCAGTTGTGCGGACATATTTTTTGGGTTGTCCATGTGACGAAGGTTATTAGCCGAAGTGTCACGTGGATGGACCAAGTCGCTGAGATATGATGTGATAATATCTAAATCTGAGATATTTGGATAGAGGACAAGAGTTCGAGAAGATGATAGACTACATATTTGGGTAAGGTTGGACTCCTAGGAGAATTGATCCTAATCTAAATAAGAGGAGTCTTGAATAAGTGATAACCTGTAAAGGATAAAGTCCCATGATATAAGACTTTTAAGAAAAGTTCGACATTGATCATTAGATAAAAAGGGCACTCCCGTGGGTCTAAGGTATGTTCTGAACTAGAGTTATTTTGTGTTGATATCTTGTGAGATAAAGTTATTGACTTGATCGTCAGAGTGCCCCAAGTGGACAAGCTACCGTGGTATTTCTTATTTTCTTGTATGCAGGTGTTTTAATATATTCTGTTGCATGCTCTATAATGCCCCAACATAATTAACAATAAACTCTACTCGTAACAGTATATCATTTGATCAATAATTTGATATCTTCCATTCATTTTGTCTTTGATCATTACAAAATGTGACATATGCAATATATATATATTCATAAATCCTAGATTCTGAATCTATACAATATGACATCGACACAAGAGTAAAAGGAAATTAAAATCACATAAAGAAATGCCCTAATGGCTTACAACTTTCCAAGGCGATGCTTGGTTACAACAAAATGAGTTTAAACTCAATACAAATAAAGCTCGAGGCTTAAACAAATAATTACAACAAAACAAAACCAAAAAGAAGCCATAAGCTCTGAGTTCTCCCAAGTTATGTCCTTGGCGGAGACATATCATCAACATCTGAAAGTTGTTTTTCACATAGGGTGAGCCAAAGCCCAGTAGGAATACTCTAACACAGTATATGAATTTTAGCAAAATCATAAGGTAAATGCACTATGCATTTCATTTTTCAAACATTTCTTGTTTTTCATCTCAAAACAATGTGATGCCAGATTATGAATCAATTCATGAAAATAATCATTTTATATAGAAAACAGGGCAGTGGATACAACACATTGGAAATCTCTAGGTACATGTCTGCAAGTAGGCTATACAAACACTACCAAAGCCATTTTACTAGTACTAACTGAAAGGATCAGCACCTAACTGCACGGGTTTCTAGACTTTCACCATGGACATATAAGCCAACATAATAAAACCACAACCACATCCCCTAAGTAGATTTACCACGGTATTCACCCATTTTTCTCAAAAATGAATACATTTACAATGTTCAATGTAAGATGACGCACAATGCACAATGTATGATAAATTAGTTTAAATTCAACCTAATCCTCAGGCAATGTCTACAACAATCAAGACTATCCTCCACCGATAGTCCAAAATAGATATTTCTATTCAATAAATAAACTCCAATCAAAATATACATTTTCATCAATTTCCATAGGACTGATAATGCATATCCAACTCCACCATCGTCATTAGCATAATCATTATTCCAATTCCACAATATCCAACATCACTTTCCATTTCCCTCTTTACATTTTCAAATATCCAAAATTAGGGCAAAAACCCTATTTTCTTTCCAAAATCAATTTTGAGAAAAGCTTTCCACCATTTCAACACAACTCATCCACAACCATATTTCTACAACCATTTTCAAGAATCAATTTGAAAAACCTCTCTTTTGATTTCAAACCAAACCCTATGTTTTACCAAAGTTTCCCAAACAGATAACCTTCTTGAAAAGACAAATGACTAAGCCAATAATCATAAAAAGAGTCAAAGAAATCCGTACCTCAAAGGAGAAGACCAAAGGAAACAAGAAGTAGAACTCGATGGAGCCAAAAACACTAACTTCTCTGATTATAAAGAAGCCCTTGACGTGCTCTATCTTTTACTCCAAAGGACTAGGGTGAGGAAATATACGGATTGAGAGTATTTGATGCAAAAGCTCAAGAACTAGAGTGAGAGGGAGAGACTAGATTTAGGTTTTGAAATGTTTAGAGAGAGAAAGAGATGAAAAAGTGATCCAAAAAGGCTGCTTCTTGAACTGATAGATGCACAGACCACTCGAGCGAAGGAATGGTCGCTCGAGCGACAGACACAATAAGTGACACCACTCAAGAGAACAAAACCACTGCTCGAGTGCATAATGACCTCTTCCCGGTAGTTCAGACCTGTAAAAGCTCACTCGAGCGCAAGAAGCGCCGCTCGGGCGCAGATATCAAACTCTTAATAGTTTTATAGACTGTAAAAGAATGCTCGATTTGAAGAATGATCGCTCGAGCAAACAAGGAAAATTCTAGGCAACAACACTTTGAAAAAAACTAACTTCCCAATCTATCTCAAACACCAACAAAACTCCCAAAAGCCAAGCTCAATAAACAACAAGATGGAAATGAGTTGAAGAACAATTAAATACACGAGTTCTCAGATCTAAAGCAATAAATGGGTCGGAGTTAAACCAGAATCGTTATAATCTCCCCCTTAAAGAATTTCATCCCTGAAATTTGAAATCAACTTACATAAAAATAAATTGAAAACATTTCCATATCATCAGATTGTAACGAAGATATACCACGTTTCTCAACATCAACTATCAAAGTTCAATCTTCCTCAAAACATATACAATGATTATAAAGTACAACAGTTACAAAATTTTCAACATAAGTTTCAAACATCAATAAATAAATCCGGATACTTCTCACGGACTTCTGCTTCACGCTCCCAAGTTGCCTCCATAACCCCGTGGTATCGCCACAACACTTTAACCAATGGAATAGCCTTACTTTGCAAGACTTGGTTTCGAGAGTCTAAAACTTGCATAGGTCTTTCCTCATACAAGGCATCCTCGTCTACCTCTAACTTGGTCCAATTCAACATGTGTGAAGGATCAGACTCATACTTCCAGAGCATACAAATATCAAACACATCATGAACCCCGAACAATTAGGGTGGCAAGGCCAAAGATAAGCTACCTCCTCGATCCGCTCTAAAATCTCAAAAGGCCCAATAAATCTAGGAGATAATTTCCCTTTTTTTCCCAAATCTCATCAAACCCCGTCTCAGTGATATCTTCAAGAACACATGATCTCCTATCTCAAAAGATAACGGTCTTCTCTTATGGTCGGCATAGCTCTTCTGGTGACTCTAAGTCGAAGCCAACCTCTTAAAGATAAGCGCAACTTTCTCAATCGTTTCCTGGACTACTTCTGGATATAGCATAGATGTGTCACCCACCTCGGCCCCACACACTAGAGATCTGCATGGTCGGCCATACAAGGCCTCAAACGGCGCCATATCAATACTTGCCTGAAAACTATTATTATAGGCAAACTCCACTAACGGTAATGCCTCTCCCACGACTCCTTAAAGTCAAGAACATAACCTCTAAGCATATCCTCTAAAATCTGAATGGTTCGCTCGGATTGCCCGTCGGCTTGAAGATGATAGGCGATGCTAAATGTCAATCTAGTGCCCAAGGCATGATGTAGGCTCTACAACAATCGAGCCATGAAATGAGGATCTCTATCCGATACTATAGTCACATGGACCCCATAAAGTCGAACTATGTCCCTAACATAAAGGTGGGCAAGATAATCTACCGAGTCACTCGTTTACATAGGTACAAAGTGTGCTGACTTAGTTAACCAGTCAACTATCACCCACATGGCATCATTACCCCATTGAGTCCTCAGAAGACTCAAAACAAAATCCATTGTGACATGCTTCCACTTCCACTTGGTTATAGATAAGGGTTGCAACAAACCCGCTGGTTATTGATGTTCGGCCTTCACCTGTTGACAAGTAAGGCACCTCAAAACAAATAAGGCTATGTCTCTCTTCATCTCCCTTCACCAAAACTGATGACTAAGGTCATGGTATATCTTTGTGCCTCTCGGGTGTACTGTAAGGCGTGAATGGTGAAACTCTCGGCGTACCTCCTCTCTATAAGATTTTGGCACGAAAAGACAGTCCAAATACCTCACACTAGAGTCAAAATGCACATTCATGCCATTTTCTGCCTTTCCACCAACTATCTTCATTCTGAAAATCTCTACCTTATGATCACCCCATTGTGCTTCTATAACTCAACTCACTAATGTAGGTTGTGCAACTACAATAAACAAAATGGCCAATTCAACGGAATCACTAAGATGCAAGTCTGTAGACACCCCAATTTTGACCGGCCCTAAGACTTGGGTGCTTTCTTTTAATTACCTGATAATGACAATTAGAATGTGTTTCTCACAGAATCCTTAGTAAGAGAGATGGAATTTGAACTTTAATCCCAACCTTCACCATTATGGCCCAATTGTTTTAAACTACTAAATATTTTATTAGTTTAGTATTTTGTAATTTTGCATAATTTTATGTGTTTGTTCATATTTTTGGTGTTTTTATATAAATTGGTATAAATTATATATTTTATTTGTATAAAATAAAATAATAAAAAAAGTTATATTATTATATTATATGTTTATTATGTTATGTATAGTTATAGTATTATATTATATGTTTAGTATTTTATATAAAGTTATATTATTATATTATATGTTTAGTATTTTGGTATAAATTAGATATTTTAGATATTATATTTTATTATAATAAAATAAAAATAATAAAAAATTATCTCAGCAAACATATATAAATATTTATATATATATATATAATCTTTATATACTTTATATTATTATATTATCTATTTGTTGCCTATATAAAGAAACCAAATGATGAGATTTCAAAAGAAGGAGGAGGCCCAGAAAAGAAAAAAGAAGGGGGGGCTGATCAGAGAGAGAGAAAAATGAAGTGGTGCGAGAGAGTTTGAGAGAAAAAGAATCAGAAAGAAAGAAAATTAGGTTTTTTTTTTTTTTTTTTTTTTTGAGAGAGAGAGAGAGAGAGAGAGAGAGAGAGAGAGGGAAAATAAAATATTTCCTTTGATATTTTTATTTCCATTTCATCAATACACCATTCAAAAACTAACCACTAAAGTTGTAATTCCAAATTTTGGACTAAGAATTGAGAACACATTCCATAGACTTGAGAGTAATCAAAATAAAGTTTGTGACTCAGAAAATTCATCATTTTCCCAGAAGGTGAGTTTTCACAAATTTTCATTTAATTTAAAAATATTATATAATTTGTTTAAATACTTCATTTACTTCTTTTCATAATTGTTTTTTTTTTTTTATCGCCTTAATGGGAAGGCTATACCACCCACATATCTATTGTAATTTAAATATTGTATATAAACTATTGTAATTTATTACTTTAAATAATTTACCCCACCGGATGAATAGTAACCTCTGGCGGTGAATAGTAAAACTGGTAGGTTTCTCTCAAATTTTTCTAGGGCTGTTTTTCAACATCTAAACTATGTGATTTGAAATTGTAAAAGTTGAGGGGTTAGCCACCCTTCCTTCTACTTGTTTACTAACTTGATCCTACTTAATTTTGCTCGCTTTCTATAGCTTAATTTCAGCACTATTGTATGCTATTTAGGGGGCTGTTTAATTTATTTCAACGATTTATGTTTTAAATATCAAGTTTGTTTGTACTAACCAATTAATCAACTTCGCATAATCATCTCTGCAACCTCCCTTTATTCTTTGCTTATTTCAATTAAAAAGTTGTGAAAAATTAAGATTGTGGTTCAAGTATAAGAAAAGAACTCTTCCGTGCTTAATGGTTTAATCTCTTCGGAGGTTCATTACCAAAGGTATAAAACACTCTATGCTTAATGGTTTAATCTCTTTGAAGATTCACTACCAAAGGCATAAAACGTTTTATGCTTAGGAGGTTTATTACCAAAGGTATAAAACGTTCTGTGCTTAATGGTTTAATCTCTTTGGAGATTCACTACCAAAGGCATAAAGCGTTTCATGCTTAGGAGGTTTATTACCAAAAGTATACAACGCTCTATGCTTACTGATTTAATCTCTTAGGGGATTTACTACCAAAGGCATAAAACGTTCTACACTTAATGGTTTAATTTCTTTGGAGGTTCATTACCCCAAATGTATACATGTTCTTATACTAAAGCACAATCTTTTATTTTTCATTTCTCTTTAGTCATCAGTGTGTTTACTTTTAAGGGACTAATTGACCCTTGGAAATCACCAAGAAAGTGTCATTATCACTTATTATCAAGTTTGGATTTCAAGTCATTATCACTCAAGTTTGGGTTTTTCTAAGTCATTATCACTCTTTTGAGTTTGACTAGTCCTTGTTGCACATCTTGAGTTTGACTTGGAATCCTTTATCACTTGTAAATAAGTTTGACTCTTCCTTTGTAATTTCCCCCGAAGATAATAAGATTTGTTTCTCGGGTTAAGTTGATGCTTGTTTCTCTTTATTGCGTTTTGGACTTAGTGGACGTAAATATCACTTTTGCACAAACAGAAGAAAAGATAAAGAAATGGAAAGGTAATAAAAAAAGACTAATAAAATTGGATTACAACCGACATAAAGAACTAATATGATTAATTGAATTCAGTCGGACGTTATACCGAGTTTATTGTGTCAAGGCTTGTCTTACATCAATTCATGATAATTTGATGAATCTTGAAGTGTCTCTACTTCCCTTCTTGAATTCACTTCATGATAGGAGAGATGGGTGGTTGTTTATTCATTGCATTTATTGATCATTGTTCAAATTATATTTGAGATCATCAAGCAATCAACTTGCTAATTGATGGTTTTGGAGATAATTCTAACCCTCTCTTGAGTATTTTTATGATAGAAAAGGGTAAAAACAAAGACAAACATGGCTAGGAATACCCTGTTTGCACTGTTTCACCTCAAGTACAAAAAATAGATTTCCACAAGAAAACAAAGTATTGGATTTATTTGGGGCTCGATTTGGGGCTCGATTGAGTCGTGTTTTGGGGTCAGCAAGGCTCCAATAAATTGCAAAACAATACACTTTTGGTCGAAAGCAGTAACTAGGGGTGAAACAAAACAAATCCTAGCAAGGCAGATAGAATAATTCTAGAGGAGCATCGAGCAATCATTGCATATTATTATTGTAATAAATTAGACAGTCCCTTTTCATTTATTAGTCATTCGGCTTTGTAATAATTATTTATTCGGACATTTGGACATTCGGACCCTCCTTCATGAGGACAAATATGTAATAAGTTGTATGTCTTCCAACCCCCATTCTTTCTCTCTTTTATTTCACTGCTTATGATGGTTAGGTTAGGGACATCATGTTTAATTAGCATTTTCCATGATTTGCATCCATTCGTTTACATGCATAAAAGTTCGGCTCATCATATTATTCAAATGTCAAATTCAAACTCCTTACTTGCATACATGTGCTATCACATGCCTTGAATTGACTCACATGCCATACTAGTAGCCGAACCTTAATTGCACGTTGCATGTGTTGCATTATTTATTAAATTAGGATCATGTATTTTTTTTTCTAACTATTTGCTTTCTTGTTGGACTCACTTTCGGACATTAAGGTAAGCATTTTTGCTTTAGTATCTATTGCATAAGTGTGAATACTGTCATATCAAAACATACTACCATGAGGCTAACTGCTTATTTGATATACCTGTTTGAATGCCTATGGATGAAGGTTAATCACTTGAATTGGGATACTTTGATTCTTGTATATATGAGATCACCATTTTCAGTGATACATATTCAAAACATTTTTTTCAAACCAAACATTCCAACTTTTTGTGAAATTAGTCTATACTTGTATGTTACATATAGAACAAGAGCATATACTGTACATAAAAAACCACATCATGATTAGTAGAGGCCGATCTTTGATCGGGTGAGTGGGGTGTTCAATTATTGACCTTCCCCTCTCATACCTAAGTTTCCGAACCAAGAAAATTTGGTAACGACGAACTAATGGCCTTTGGCACGAGTCATGGGTTTCCTAAATTTTTCAAAAATAAATATTTAGGTGGTGACTTTGAAATCTGGCAAAGCAGTCCATTTTTGGCATTTGATTCAAACATTGATTTCCAAAAGAAATTGCCGGATTTGGACTCTTTTTGTGTTTCCATTGTTTCACATTGCACTTGTGAAATCAGAATCAGAACCAACACAAGTGGAGTTCGAACTATAAGGGCTATTTCATTCTTCTGAAAAGGAGCTCGAAAAGCCGAGCTACAGTTTCTGGCGACTTTGTTGGGGAATTAGAGAACTTGACTCAAACTTCATGATGTGAAATTTTATCTACATAAATATGTTCTTTGCATTGCATTTGCATTGGTGCGCCTAAGTCCCTGTGTTTGCCATCTGTTATTCCTGGACGGTTTACTGGAGGCTTGCCTACAAAGCTTTCCAAAAGGTTGACAGGTCATGGGCTCTGTCAAGTTGGGAACACAACCCTTGGATCTGGATTACCGCTGTACCGCTTGATCCTCCTTTCACTTCTTGGTGTTAGGTGTGAGAGGTATATTAGGTAGTCTTGCTGAGGTACCCTTTGTGACTATTTGACCTAATGCATATAGTACGCTTTAGTGACTATTCAAATTAGGACAGGATGTTACCCATATAGGATGTTATGAAACCACTTGCTTGAAATAGTGCAACCTAGATCATGTCAAAATCTAGGACAAGGTAACCCTACCCCCTCATAGGGGTGTTTTGGTTCTTTTTATGTGGTATGTGTTTTTACAGTGAAATATATAGGGTGGTTCATAGCAGTGGTACAAATGAGCAATCAGTCTGAGAACAAAGTTGAGTGGGGATCACAGTTTAGCTGCGTGTTGTGATTAATTAAGAATTGGGGCCGAAGTGCTGTCCGTTTTTTTAAAATATGTTTTCTTTATTTCTTTTTGCTTGGTAGTTTTTCATCATAGCTTCAGAAAGACTCAATATCCCCCGAGTTGTTTGGACTCGTTCTCGTAGGCTTTGTAAAATGCAAGATCTTATTAATGATTAGCCAGTGTTAGTTTCTCTCCCACCGGTTACTCGACGAAGAAGGAATAGACAATCAGCATCAGTACCAAGCACTCAAAAAACTCCTGTTCACTCACCAACATCTAATTCATCCAGTCCAACAATGGCACAAAACCCAGCACAAAACACAGAAGAAGTTGCTGCCATGATGGTAGCAATCCAAAGGACCATGGATATGGTCAACCAACGGATGGCTGCACAGGATAAAGTCATCGCTGATCTGCGATGCCCATCTGGGGCATCTGCATCTACTATACATCCAGTCCCGGCTGCCCCGCAAAATCCTGATCTCCCTCCACCACTGGAAACTCCTCAGGTCCCAGATCCTCAAGAGATGTTTCCAACAGCTTCAGCTTACAAACCTCCGGTACAACCTCCTACGGGAACCATTACCTTCGATATGAATGAAGTTGATCCAACCATTATCAAAATTGCTAGGCTTGAGAAAGCCTTGAAGAAATCTCAGGGTTTCAATTCAATTCTCGACATTGAGGATGGGTACATTGAGGCTTCAGTCAGGTTGCCAGAAAAATTCAAAATGCCTCGCATCGATAGATTTGATGGGAGCGGGGATCCGATTGTGCATGTCCGCCTGTTTTCAGATATGTTGAGGCCCATGGGTTTATCTAGGGCACAAAAACTCTCATTATTTGGGAGGACCCTGTCAGATGTAGCGGCCATCTGGTACGCCAAGCTGGAGGACTCAACGAAGCGGAATTGGAAAGAACTGTCTGAGGGGTTTGTTAACCAGTACTCATACAATACTCGAATAGAAGTAACAATCAGTGAGCTGGAAGCAACCACTCAGAACCCTAAAGAACCCTTCACTAATTTTGTGGCAAGATAGAGGGCAAAGGCAGCCAGAATGACGAGCAGACCTTCTGAAAGAGAACAAGTCAGGATAGTGGTCCAAAACCTCGAGCCAGACATGTTGCAGAGAATGATAGTGGCACCGTTGTCCACATTTGCTTCCTTACATGAGTTAGGGGTTCAAATTGAGAGCGCCTTCAAAAAGGGCATCATCTACAGAACAAGTGAACTTGCAAAAAAGCCATTCGCTCGGAGTACTAATGCTAGTACTAGCACTATTCCGCGGCCTGCAGATGTCAGTACCATTGCTACATCATCGGCTAAGATAGTCGATCCTTTTGCTGCTGCCACAAACTCACAAACCGCACAAAATAGTCAACCTTGGAACCGAAGATCTTTTACCCCCCTCCATATGAGTCCAACCCGCGCCCTCAAGGTGTTGATGGACAAGGGGCATCTCAAGCCTCTTGATCCTCGCCCTCTCCCAGACCCACTGCCAGTTAGACACGACCCAACCCAATATTGTACTTTCCACCAACAACATGGCCATCATACAGATTCATGCTATCGTCTACGTCATGAGGTTCAGAATCTCATTGACAACAAAGTCATCGCCCCTTCTAAACCAAATGTGACAACCAACCCACTTCCTACACATAACCAAGTTCCTTCCCCCAGAAATATTAACTACATCCAAACACTACCACCTACCTTCAACCTAAGCATATATATTACCTCGTCCCACCTACGAAAACCGGAGGTGGTTATTCCAAAAGGCACGGATATGTGCATGTTGGATCTAACCCTACAAATCTAACCGAAAAAGGTTGTGGCAGGAACAGAGAAAGAGGAGAGTGCATTAAAGACAAGGTTATCTAATATCTGTGTCATAGAAAAGAGGGCTTCGCTTGCAGAGGAGTATGAGCCCAGTTTATACATTGTGGCCATTGATCAACCAAAACCAGTGGTTCTATTGTCGGATGTTCTCAGTGTCAATGCTATTGAGGAAGGCCAGTTAGGGCAACATCAGAATGATTGGCTTGAACAAGGCCTAAATGACTTGGCCGACCTGGAAGAGGATCTAGTTCAGATAGAAAAAGACCTAGCCAACCTCTACTTCTTTGAAGAAGAGGAAACAAGCAGTGTCCAAATAGGCTGGTTGGATTCAAGTCAGCTGGAAACAAACAACGGTTGGTTTGGTGACGAAGAGCTAGATGACGTGGAACAGACCAAAGGGGTCAAGGAGGAAAAAACCGAGACCACATCCATTACTAGTACAGAACAAGTGCTGGAACAATTCCAGCAGGAGAGAATGGAAGAAATTCAAAAGAAGACGGCCTTGCCAGAAACCAAAACCATAGTTGGAAAGGAAAGGTATGTTGTTGAGGGGCGTAATGTGAACATGCTCCAAGTAGAGTCTGATAAAAGCTTGGCCATGACTATTGGAGAGTAGTAGGAAGATAATGATCTGAGTCATGCATACATGGACGAAGGGTGGAAGTCTAATACCCCCGACGATATGTGGTATACGAACGAAATCAATCACATGACCCGAAGTGGTCGGTACTTCAAACCTGTGGCTGTAGATTAACCAGAATCCTCTAACAAAGAGGTTGATAATACCAGAGAGAAGGACTGCGAAGATAACCTGGTTTTGAAACAGCTCAAGAAGATTCAGGCAAATATCTCAATCTGAGGATTGATAATGGCTTCCCGGAAGCATAGGCAAGCACTGCTAGAGGCAATGAATCGCACCAAATTGCCTATCGACACTACAGCTGATCAACTGGTGTCGTTAGTCACATCCGGCGATGTTACGCCAGTGATATCTTTCACGGATAAAGAGCTGCCACCTGAGGGTGCCAACCACAACTGGCCCTTGTATGTAACTCTAGAGAGCCGAAAAAAGTGGATTCCGGTAGTGTTAGTAGATACTGGATCGATGATCAATGTGTGTCCGGCACAGACTGCTTATGCCATAGGTTTGAGGCATGTTGACTTCACACCCACAACTCAAGTCGTCCGAGCTTATGACAATACAAGTCGGGATGTCATGGGAACATTCAAGAGCCATATCCTGATCGGCTCGTCCGAACATGAGGTAGAATTCCATGTAATGAATGTTCTGGCTACATTCAATCTACTATTGGGAAGGCCTTGGCTGCATCAGATAAAAGCTGTGTCATCAACAGTCCATCAGTTAGTGAAATACCCTTTCAAATATGGGATTACTACGGTGTACGGTAATTCGTCGATCCACCCTCGCCAAGGAACTGCCACACCAGTGTTGGAAATCATACATGGGGGAATAAGATGTATTCCTTTCTGGCTTCTCACTAACAGAAGCCCGAGTAGTCCAATCTATTATGGCAGAAGTTGACAGAATCTATGTGAGTGCTCAGTCCATCTACATGATGAACAAATAGGGGCATATGCCTGGATCAGGACTAGGCAGGAGTGGCAGGCAATGAGGTGTTGTTACTAAGGAACTGATTCACAACCCCCACGCTTTTGGGCTGGGATACAAACCTACGGCTGAGGATTGGCAAAAGAAGTGGGCTGAGTTGAGAAGAAGAATTAAAGCAAAGAAGGATCGAAAACAATATGAGTTAGTTCACAAACCAATACGGGGAACCTTAAACGGACGCTTTGTTCGCCAAGGGGAAGATTTCCCCTTTTGTGGATTTTCAAAGCCTTGGTTTGACCAGGAGACGAAGACAATCTATCCTGGGTTCGAGATATTTTTCAGGCACTAGTTACCGGAAGAGGAAGATGAGCAGATGGACCTGAGTACTATACAGGTCAAAGCTGGACTGTAACTGTGAACGTTGAAGAAGAAGAGCTGTTGGGAAAAACACTAACTGACCTACTAGCAAATTCTACTGTCAGAACTGAGTCTGACAACTTGGAGGATAGTTTTACTATCTCAATGATCGGGGATAAACTAGAAGCGGATTTCTCCATACTTATTGTGGATGCATCTGAGGCTCCACACCTAATCTGGAAATTTGAAAAGGGCATCATCAGCAGTTCTAAATCGGATAATAAGTCCAAATCCGATTCCATCGAGTCTGTAGAGTTGGAGTCAGATTCGAGTTCTTCTGAGTTTGGTATTTCCGGGAGTGGTAACCCAGATGCCAAAGTCCTGTCAAAGTCTTCTTTTAGTTTTTTTTTTTTGAGTCAACTGTAACTGAGGACCCAGACGTTACTAATGGGAATGTCGTAGAGTTTGCTTACTTCTCTGTGCCTTTAGTTTGTTGCACTAATCTTGATTTTCAAAATTTTGACTTAAACGAAGAGGAAGAAATTCCTCAGGCTTTGAAAATTTTGGTTGACCAAGAGGAGGAGAGGCGCGTTAAGCCCTACACAGATGAAATCACTACAATTAATGCGGGTACTGAGGAGGATCGCCGTTTGGTCCAGATCGGATCCACGTTGTCTTTAGAGGAACGCAAGCGTTTAATTGCTTTATTAAAAGATTTCAAAGATGTTTTCTCGTAGTCCTACAAAGACATGCCTGGAATAGATCCTAAGATTGTACAGCACCGAATCCCTCTTAATCTCGAGGCCCGACCAGTTAAATAGAAACTGCGCAGAGTTCGCCCAGATTAGGCATTAAAGATCAAAGAGGAGGTCAGCAAACAGATTGATGCAGGTTTCTTGATGGTATCTGAATACCTGACTTGGTTGGCTAATATCGTTCTGGTTCCAAAGAAGGATGGCAGAATTAGGGTCTGCGTTGACTTCCGGGATCTAAATAGAGCAAGTCCGAAAGATGATTTTCCATTGTCACACATCGATGAACTAGTTGACTTCACAGCTGGCCATGCTTTGCTTTCATTCATGGATGGGTTTTTCGGGTATAATCAGATTTTGATGGCACTGGAAGATAGAGAGAAAAATGCTTTCACCACGCCGTGGGGTACCTACTGTTATAGAGTTATGCCTTTTGGACTGAAAAATGCTTGAGCTACATATCAGCGGGCCGCAACCACCATTTTGCACGACATGATCCACAAGGAGGTTGAGGTGTATGTGGACGATATGATCGTCAAGTCTAAAGAGTGAGGAGGTCACTACACCGCACTGAAAAAATTCTTTGAGCGGATCGAGGAGTATAGACTGAGGTTAAACCCACAGAAAAGCACCTTCGGGGTAACTGCATGAAAAATGTTGGGATTTCTGATTACACAAAGGGGAATTGAAGTAGATCCCTCCAAAATCAAGGCCATTGTAGAAATGCCACTACCAAGGACTGAAAAGGAAGTGCGCGGCTTTCTGGGTAAGGTGCAATTCATAAGACGGTTTATCTCAAAATTAACCTTGACTTGTGAACCATTGTTTGGTCTATTGAAGAAAGGAAAGAAATTCCAATGGGATGATCGGTGTCATTTTGCCTTCGAGCAGGTTAAGCAGTACCTTCAGAATCCTGCTGTATTGTCGCCACCAGAATTGGGGAAACCACTGATCTTGTATTTATCAGTAACAAATTCAACCATGGGGTGCATGCTAGCGCAAGAATCAAAAGCGAAGGTGGAAAGGCCATCTATTATCTAAGCAAGAAGATGCTAGAATATGAAACTCGCTACACTCCTCTCGAGAAAGCTTCCTTAGCTTTGGTTTGGGCAACGAGGAAGTTGAGACACTACCTGTTAGCTCATTCTGTAATTCTAGTTTTGAGCTTTGATCCCATCAAATATCTCTTTGAGAAACCAGCACTTACAGGTAAGCTAGCTTGTTGGTTGCTTCTTCTCTTTGAAGTTGACCTTAAGTATGTCACGCGCAAATCAGTCAAAGGGAGAGCTGTAGCGGAATTTCTAGCGGATCACCCAGTAGAAGGAGATGATGAAGCAGTGAAGTATCTATTCCCAAATGAAGACATCCCTGCAGATAGAAGAGGAACCATGGACAATGTACTTTGACGGAGCATCTAATCAATATGGTTATGGGATCGGTGTGTTACTCATAGCACCCGCTAATTCACACATACCTCTAGCCTTCAAACTCCGGTTTAAAGTATCCAACAATGAAGCAGAATACGAAGCATGTATTGCTAGTTTGGAAGCTACCCTAGAACTAGGGGCAATAAGATTGGATGTTATCGGAGATTCGAATTTGGTTGTGTCTCAAGCTAACGAAGATTGGCGGGTTAAGGAAGAGAAAATGAAGGTTTATCATCAGGCCCTAGATGTGTTAATTCCGAGGTTTGAGAAATTGACATTCACGCATTTGCTTAGAGAGAACAACCGATTTGCTGATGCGTTGGCAACTTTATCCTCCACGGTGGACATTCCGCTTGGAGTGAAGATATGCCCGATCATTATTGAACAGAAGTATACGCCGACGTATGAGACCATCACCGTGATAGATGACGTTCAAGACACGAATCCCTAGTATTACGACATCTGGAATTTCCTGGACAAAGAGGCGTACCCACCAGGGGCAAGTGCCAAGCACAAAAGGGGAATACGGTGTCTGGCCATCCAATTCATCATCTGTGGAAACAAGTTGTACAAAAGAGGCCATCTGGGAATGCATAAGTTGTGTGTTGAGGAAGGAGAATCAAGGCGCCTTATGGAAGCTATCCACGGAGGAGAGTGCAAAGCTCACATGAATGGTGTGATGCTAACTCGGAAAATCCTTAGACAAAGCTACTACTGGTCAACCATGGAGGAGGACTGTATTAGCTTTGTACGGCGATGCCACAAATGTCAGATCCATGCCAATCGCATAAACATTCCGCCATGGAAACTCTACAATATGACTTCACCATGGCCTTTCTCAGTCTGGGGAATTAACGTTATCGGTGTAGTCATGCCAAAGGGGTCAAATGGGCATGAGTTCATTTTGGTAGCAATCGACTACTTCACAAAGTGGGTGGAAGCCCAATCTTATGTCGTTCTAAAGGCGTTGCATGTGGCTAAGTTCATCAAGAACAACATCATCTGTCGGTATGGTGCTGTAGACCGCCTGAACTCGCTCCGCGCGCGAGGGCTCGAATTGTAGTTCTAGCTACTACAGTTTGGACTCCTGTCACGGTTTTGAATCTAATCTCACATAGTGTAATGTAAGACTGATAAATCACCAAAGAGTCTAAATCTGGCAATTGGTTTTGAAAAATCAATTCTGAATCAAAAAATGCCAAACATGGATTGCTTTGCCAAATTTCAGAGTCGCCACCTAAATATTTTATTTTTGAGAAATTTAGGAAACCATGACTCGAGTCTAAGGCCACGTGTCCGTCATCACTAAAGTTGTCTCGGCTCGGGAACTTGGGTATGAGAGGGGAAGGTCCTGAAATGAGCACCCCCGCTCGTCCGATCAAAGGATCGGCCTCTACTAACATGATATGTTGTTTTTGAAAACACATGTGTTCTCATTCTGGTTTATTAGCTAACCTTTACTATGTGATGCGTACAACAAACAAATATAGACTCAATCACGCGAATTAGAACAAAACAACTCATGTTTGTTTTTTAAAGTGGTTTGAAATTGCTACTCGCAAGTAGGCTAAAACGCGGATTTGCCACCCTCAAGTGGGCTTAGAAAAACATGATTTTGCCACTTCAAGTGGGCTTAAAACTCACAATCATCGAGTTATTCCAATTCAGGAAATCAAACCTTCATCCACAGGCATTCATGCTGTTATAGCAATTAAGCAAATAGCCTTATGGCAAGCATGCTAAACATGGCAGTCACTTACACACATGCAAGGATGCTAAAGCATAAACACTTATAGTGTACTCCGAGCCAAAACAGAAGCTAGTTGGAAATCATGCATGATCCTAGCTATGTTAAGATGCCTAATGCAACACATGCAAAAATGCAACTAAAATAGGCTCGGCTATCTAGAATGGCATATGAATGCAACACTTGATAACATGCTGTTAAACATATATTCAAGAAAGCGTATTGAAATACGATGCAGTTTGTATGATGCGCCAAGCCCGGTGCATGCAAGACGAATGAATGATGCACGCATGCAAAGTATAAGGATGCTAATTGAAACATGTCCTAAAACTAACCATCAAAAGCTGGTAAATAAAAGGGAAAAAGATGTGGGGTTGGAAGACATTCACACACACACGCACGCTTATTACAACATTTGCCCTCTCGACGGAGGGTCTGAATAATAAGCTAACTAGCTACACCAATTAAACTAATTATTACAAACCAACTAATTAACTAACTATTCCTAGTTAACTAATTATTACAAAACAAATTGATTAATTAAGCGCATTAACTAATTAAGTCCCAAACCGACGAACTAGCTAACTAAGTAAAGCAGTTAAAAAAAGTCCTTGGGGCGAGGGTGCATGCATGCTCGATCGCCTCGCTCGGAAATCCATTACTATGCCCAGAATTGCCTCTGTTTGCATTTGATTTGATCTTAGAACACTGCACAAACTTCTAGAATGCTTCTGCTCTAACATGGGGACCTTCTGGTGGGTTGCCGACCAGAAAAGGTGGCTATAGACCACCTGTAAAACTGGTTGTAGACCAGAAAAACTGGTTGGCCAGCTACTTTTACTGGTCTGCCAACCAGAAATTTTGGCAAACTCCAGTTTTGCTGCAATAGAGAATAACAAGGGGCATAGTAGTGTATTTGCAAGATATGTGTGCACAACCACCTTCCCTATCATTTCTCAAGCTTAAGGGAGTGCGGTACACGACTCCTGGGTCCCCAACCGAGCATCGCAATGCACGATGGCCGAGAAGCCAAGTTTGCACAAGTCAATGTCAATGAATGCACAAATAACACATAAGAGCCGCCGCCTCTATCATGCATGATCAAGAGGGTCGGCGACCAAGAAATGAGGCGCGTTTCATCACTTCAAGTATGAAACGACCCCTCGTTTCTCGTGTTTGGATCAACACCCGATCCAAACACAATGCAATGCAACAACATTCCAAACACAATGCAATGCAACAACATGCAAACACAATGCAATACAATAACATGCAAACAAGATGCAATGCAACAACATGCAAACAACATGCTAATGTGGCATGCACAAGGTTCTACCATGTGAACAATGCATGCATGGCATGTTCGGAGGCCAAGAACATCAAAGCTAGTAAAGAGTATCATACAAGAGGCATGCAATACAAAGCTTAAACAATTAAACCAGCTCTAGACAGAGCTCCACCATGCCAAAACAAAGGCCAAAACATGCTGAAAAGGGAGTCGAAATGCTTATACAAGCATGCATACACATTGGCTCACAAACAAGGCATGAAGACACAACTCTCAAATACATTGAAGGAGTGGAAAATGTGAGAGTGTGGCAATGAAATATGCTCTAAAATCATGTAAGAAATGATGTCAAATCATCCAAACAAAACAAGCATAGCATCCTAAGGACCTTGAATCATTAGGCTAGTTAAAGCTATTGCACTACAACCATGCATAACAAATCCCATATGACCCAATCTACTCAAAATAGAGTTGAGGCATGCTATATCAAGGCCAAAGGCATGCTCAAACATAGGCTCAAGAGAGAAGGAAAGCATGTTCATTCATTGGCTCATAAACAAGGCACAATGCATAACAATCAAGGGCAATGAAAGAGTGATAAACATGGGAGTATAGCAAAGACATAAGCTCTGAAATTACATTCCAAATAATGCCAAATCATGCACATATCACAAATGAGGCATGCTAGAAGACTCAAAGCTTAAGGCTAGCAAAGGCACTTGTACCATAGCCATATCAAGCAAGCCCCGAAGGACCAAGATGACTCAAAATAGTCCCAAGGCAGGTCAAAACAATGCTAGAAACATGCCAGAACATAGCCAACATATGCTAGAATAAAAGGCCAAAATACCAAGTAAGCTAGGCCAATGAGCATGATTACACTACAAGTGTAAAAAGCAAATGAGGGATGCTCTAACCAACCAAAAATAGAGTTGTATCATGGCAAAATAACGCCAAAAACATGCTGAGATGGAAGCCCAAAGGCTTAGGCAAGCATGCATACGCATTGGCCCATAAACAAGGCACAAAGCACAACTCACAAAAGCTATGAAAGAGTGGAATATGTGAAAGTGTGACTGTGCTATACACACTGAAATCATGTGAGAAATGAGGCTAAAGCATGCAATCATCACAAGTAAGCTTGCAAGAGGTCTTTGAAACTCAAAGCTAGTGAGCAAGATTACACTAGGGCTATACAAAGCAAGGCATGCATGACCAAAACCACCTAAAATAGAGCTTAAGCATGGCAAAACATAAGTAAAAGCTTGCTGGAGTGGAGCCAAAAACATGCTAAAATGGTGGTTCAAAGCATGATGCATGTAAAGGCTATATGGAGGATTACACTACAAGTACATGAAGCATGAAAGAAGCAACCAAACCAACCCAGAACATAGCTATATCATGGCAAAACAAGGCCTAAGACATGCTAAGATGGAGCCTCAAGAAGATAGAAAAACATGCTCTTTTGATGAGCCATAAACACAAGCAAACAAGATAAGAGGAGGGGGGACAACCCCCATCCATTTGGGGCCTCAAAACACACTTTCCACCACTTAAATTCCTCTGGAATTCAGTGGTTAAAATGCTAAGAGAAAGTGATCTCCAAGGCCTAAAGAGATGGCACAAAACAAAGCCAAATAAGGCACAAAAGGGAGTAGACCACCCCCAACACCAAAAAGGCCTCAAACAAACACTTTAAGCACTTGAAAATGAAGCTTTTTACAGTTGAAAGCTAAGCCAAAAGAAGCATGTAAATATGGCTAAGTAAGCAATTACAACAAAGCTTTAAAGAGGATAAAGACTCACCCTTGAAGAACAACTTCAAAACAGTAACTTCTGAGGCAAAAACCAAGCTTTTGAGCTTCAAACAAACCTCTAAGTACCTCAGCTCAAGAGTGAAGGTGTTTCACTAGGTGCTTTAGTGCAAAAGTGTGAAGAAAAACCACTTTAAGGCACAAACTAGTGCAAATATATATATATAGAGAGAGAAATCAAGATAGAGATAGATATGTATAGCCCTAAGCAAATTTTTCTAAACCTTGAACAAGAGCGAGGAGGCTCCCTTATATAGAATTCATGCCTCAAGCTTGTTAGACAAGTTAGAGGCTTGAAGCAATCCCTCTATACACGTGTATGGAGGATACTTTCTGTGCCCAATAGCTGGCACAGCTGGCAAGGAAAATATCTGCAAAAGTAGAAAAAAGACCATAGACTAGTTAAAGTGGTTGACTGACCACTCCCCCTAGTCGACCGACCACAAAAAGTGGTCTACATGGGAGAAAACTGGTTGACAGAGGAGAAAAGGAGTCTACAAAGAGAGGAGAAGGTGGTGGCAAGCTGTAGACCACTTAGGCTGGTCAACCGACCACCCACCCTAGTTGACCGACCACCAAAAGTGGTCTATAGGGACAAAAAGTAGTCTACAGGGGAAAAAACTGGTCTACACACCTGTTCCACTCTCCAGGCAAAGGATAACAAGGTTTGGTTAAAAAACAAACCAAAAAGGAAGCAAGGTAAGAGTCAGCAAGGCGAGGCACTCAGCCAGAAGCCTCGAAAACTAGTCTATGGGTACAAAAAGTGGCCTACGAGAGGGAAAGGTAGTCCACGGCTACAAAAAGTGGCCTACAGACCTCTGCCTCCCTCTAGGCAAAGGCAGCAAGGCATGGTCCAAAAACCAGGCCAAGATGAGGAAGTTAAGAGGTCCTGAGACAAGGCGCTCGGCCGAAGGCTCCGGAAACTTGAAACGAGCACAAACATGCACAATCATCGAGTGCTCACTCGATGACGTCTGAGTCTTAAGGTCTGTAAAAAATGGGGTGTCTACAGTTGCCTCTCTTTGATAGAACTCAAAAGTCATGAAATGACAAGAGTGAATGTCAAAGCCCAGAGACGACCCATTTTTGACAAGGCCGAAGACTTAGACAAACAGGCAAGATAACAAAGAGATGCGCCTGCAGGCAGGGGCAATATGCAAATGACATGCACAACGCAGAACATAACTTATGATCATGCAAAGAGGGCTATCATGAAACATCTAGATGTAAATGTTATGCAAAGAAATGCTACAACAAACTCGAACACAAGCAAATAAGTAAACACGCCACGCGTGGGAATTACAGACCGAACTACATTTCATGCAGAAAGGATGTAAGGAAATTATACAATCTTAGTGAATGTGTGATAGATACACAAAGCGAACGTGTGATAGATACACAAAGTGAGCATGTGTGATAGATACACAAAGTGAACGTATGATAGATACACAAAGTGAACATATGTGATAGATACACAAAAGGTGAACGAAGTGTGATAGATACACTAAGTGAACATATATGATAGATACACAAAAGTGAACAAAGTGTGATAGATACACTAAGTGAACATGTGTGATAGATACACAAAAGTAAACAAAGTGTGATAGATACACTAAGTGAACATGTGTGATAGATACACAAAAGGTGAACGAAGTGCGATAGATACGCTAAGTGAAGAGAGTGTGATGGATACACTATATGAACAAAGTGTGATAGATACACTAAGTGAAGATGTGCGATGGATGCACAAAGTGAGCATGTGTGATAGATACACAAAGATGAATATGTGTGATAGATACATAAAAATGAACATGTGTGATAGATACACAAGGATAAACATGGGCGATAGATACACAAAAATGAACAAAGTGTGATAGATACACTAAGTGAGGAGAGTGTGATAGTTACACTAAATGAACAAAGTGTGATAGATACACTAAGTGAAAATGTGCGATAGATACACAAAGTGAGCATGTGTGATAGATACACAAAGTGTGCATGTGATAGATACACAAAGCGAACGTGTGATAGATATACAAAGTGAGTATGTGTGATAGTGTACACACCCCATTTTTGACCGTCCTCAAGACTTGGACGTCACCGCTTGAACACTCGGTGATTATCCATGTTTGTGTTCGTCTTGAGTTCCCGGAGGCCTCGGCCACATGCCTTGCCTCAAAACCTCTCGACTTGCCTGTTTTGTGTCTGATTTTGCACCAAACACTTGTGTTTTGCTTCTGAGGGACAGGGAATGGCTTGTTGGCCATCCCCACACCCCATCGGCCATGGCTTGAGGCCACTGGCTATGTTTTGTTGCCACCGGCCATTGGTGATGGCCGACCGACACTATTTTTGGTTAGCCGCCCATTGTTTTGGCCAATTTGTCATTTTTGGCTGGCCGATCACTATGCATCTACTTTTGGCAGATATTTTGTGCCAGCTATGCTAGCTAGCACCCACTTTGCACCCCCTCCATACACGTGTATTGAGGGATTTCACTCTTGCTTAGCTTGTTTTGTAAGCTTTGCAAGAGTGATCCTCTATAAAGGGAGGCCTTCTCCTCCCTTCTCAAGGGTTAGAAGGTTGAGTTCCAGAGGTCTGGATTAGGGTTAGGGTTTGTTTATCACCTATCTCTATATCTCTCTCTCTTTTTGCCTTTGTGTGTGTATAAGAGTGTTTGTGTCTTACTTTTGTGCATAAACACCTAGTGCTACACCTTACCTTAGTTTCTGAGGTGCCAAAGGTTTGTTTTCAAAAGTTTTGAGCTGGTTTTGAGCTAAGGAAGGCTACTGGAGCTCCATCCTTGAAGGGGTCCACAAGGGTAAGATTCTTGCTCTTTATTTCCCATTGTTACATAGTGTTTTAACCTACCTTGCATCTATTTTTAGACTTTGTGTATAACTAATAAAAGTCTTTTTTTTAGTGCTCTAAATAGTTTTTTAAGGTCACTTTGTTGTTTGGGGTTGTTTGACGCCTCTTAGGCCTTGTTTGGTCCCCATTTTGTGCTATTTTGGTGAGCTCCGGGACCACCTTGTTTAGGCCTCCTCACCACTGAAATCTTGAGGGATTTCAGTGGTGAGGATGGTGGTTTGAGGTCCTAAGAAGGAGAGGGACATCCCCTCTCCTCGTTGTCTTCAAAATGTGTCATTTTTGCCTCATGTGTGAGCACCATTCTTGAGTTCATGTTGGCTATGTCTTAAGTGTTATTTGTGCTAATTTTTCCATGATATAGCACTTTTTTTACTTGGTTTAGACACACCATGCTTGCCTTGCATACTTGGCTTGTAATGCCATGAATTGCCTTAAGATGTGCCTAGCATTTAGACTATCATGCTTACTTGTTTTGGCTTAGCTTTGTGAAGCTTTTATGCATGTTTTAGTATGCTTGAGGTCTGTTTTTGGTTGCTTGGGTCATCCATGCTTTGCTTTGTATAGCTACCATGCAATTCCCATTGTGAGCCTTGAGTGTTGACCCCTCTAGCATGCTTTACTTGCTTTGTTTCAGTGGTTTGGAACCACTTACCATGTCATTTCAGTCCATATAGCATGCTTGTATACTTGTATTTATGGCTCCTTTGATGTTTCAAAAGGTTTGTGTGTTATGCTCCATGATTGGTTCATTTTGCATGCCTTTAGATTTAGGCCATTTAGATGCCATCTAGGTGTGCCCTTGACCTTGTTTTGGTCTTCCTTGGGGTGGTTTTGAGTCCCCTTGGCCCTTTGAGGCTTGGTTGGCATGGCCATGGTTTAAGCCCCTTGGCTTGCCTTGAGTTTTGGACATTATCGCATGCTATGCTTGTCTTGTTAAGTTGGTTTGGCACCCTTTTCTAACATGATTTTCAGAGTGTTATATGCATACTATTTGCCCTTGTTTATCCCTTTTAAGTGTGCTTAAAAGTTGCTTCTTTATGCCTAAGTGTTGGACCATGTTTGCATGCATGTTTGTATGTGTTTTGGCCTTCATTTCCTTGGCATTTGGCCATTGATTTTGGCATGCTTGAGAGCTACCCATGTTAGTGTAAGTCCATCCCACCATGTTATTGCATGCATGGCTTGCATATTGTCGCATGCTTGCTCCATTTTACCTTGTGTCGCATGCCATGTGTAATTGCATCTTGTTGCATTGCTTGAGCTACATGACATGTTGTTGCATGATTAGGTTGTAATACATTTGGCATGTATTCCCCCTTTTTAGCCACTTAACATGTTGTTACATGTTTGTGTGTTGTCCATGTTGCATGTTTGCATTGATTGCCCTCATGTTCATAGTGCATACTTAGCTCACATGCCTAGGTTGCATTGCATCTTGCACGCATGCCTTGCCTCTTGAATCACCATGATAGAGGTTGGATCCTTATGTGTTTGTTCGATTTGCATTACATTTGAAATTAAAATGCACAACTTGGCCTCTTTGGCCATCATGCATTGGAATGCGCGATTAGTGGTCCAAGGGCCGAGTACCAAACTTCTTTGAGTCATGAATGCGATAAGGAATGTGGTTGGTGCAAACATTGCTTGAAATGCATTGCCATGCCATGTTTTGCCCTCTGCTGCTGTCAAAACAGGATTCTGCAGGCATAGGTGGCCGACCGACTACATTCAGTGCCGGCCGGCCATGAATTGGTGGCCGAGAGTTCAATATATGGTCGATGACCACTTCCCTTTGGCCGGTGAACCATTCCTCATGGCCGGTGACCTTTCACAGTGTTCAAAAAGCATTCCTTGGGACTCGTGCAGTCTTCAGAGGAGATAAACAGTGAAAACAGAGGTAGCCTCTACATGGTAGTGAATTTCCGAGCGAAACTGAGCGCGCATGCATTGGACCCTCTTCCCGAGGTTGTTTACTGCTTTATTAGTTTAGTTAATTTGCTTAACTAGTCAAGTGGTCTGTAATTATTTAATTAGCTTGTCAGTTGATTAAATTGTATTTTTTTTTTTGGTCCCTCCGAGCGAGGGCGAATTTGTAATAAGTGTGGGTGTGTGTGTGTATGTCTTCCAACCCCCACTTCTTTCTCCCTTTTACTTACCTGCTTTTAGTGGTTAGTATTAGGGCATGTTTAATTTAGCATCCTTATGCTATGCATGCGTGCATCCATTTATTTGTATTGCATGCACCGGGCTCGGCGCATCATACTAACTACATCGTATTTCAATTCCAAGTTGAATACATGCTATCTGTTGCATTTCACATGTCATCTTAGAATAGCCGAGCCTAGCTTAGTTGCATCTTGCATGTGTTACATTAGCCATCTTAACATGAACTAGGATCACGCATATGATTACTAACTAGTTTCTGTTTTGGCTCGAAGTACTCGGTAAGCGTTTATGGTTTAGCATCCTTACATGTGTGTGAGTGACTGCCATGATAGCATGCTTACCATGAGGCTATGTGCTTATGTGATATAACTGCCTGAATGCCTGTGGGTGAAGGTTGGATTGCTTGAGTTGGAATAACTCGTTGAAATTCGTGTTTTAGCCTACTCGCGAGTAGCAAATTTCAAACCATTTTCCAAACGAGCGGATATGCAATGCTTTGTTCCAAATTAGGCGATCTAGTCTATACTTTTGTGTTGTGCACATCACATAGTAAGGTTAGCTAATTAATCGGAATAAGAACACATAACGTTTTCAAAACTAGATATCATGGTCAGTAGAGGCCGATCTTTGATCGGGCGAGAAGGGGTGCTCATAGCTGACCTTTCCCAATCGTACCCAAGTTCCCGAGCCGAGGCAACTTTGGTGATGACAGATACGTGGCCTTAGGCAAACGAGTCAGGATTTTCTAAATTCTCCCATAAAAAATATTTAGGTGGCGACTCTGTATCTGGCAAAGCAGTCCATGTTTGGCACTTCTTTCAAAACAATCTGTTTTCTAAAACGATTTTATGAATTTGGACTTTTTGGTGATTTATCAATCTCGCATTGCACTTTGCGAGATCAGATTAAGAAACGTACCTATTTGAGTCCGAACTGTAGCATGAGACCCACGGGCGCGTCTACAAATAAATACACAAAGCAAACGTGTGATAGATACACTAAATGAACGAAGTGTGATAGATACACTAAGTGAACATGTGTGATAGATACACAAAAGTAAACCAAGTGTGATAGATACAGTAAGTGAGCATGTGTGATAAATACACAAAATGAATAGAGTGTGATAGATACACTAAGTGAGTATGTGTAATAGATACACAAAGGTGAACGAAGTGTGATAGATACACTAAGTGAACATGTGTGATAGATACACAAAAGTGAACGAAGTGTGATAGATACACTAAATGAGCATGTGCGATAGATACACAAAAGTGAACAAAGTGTGATAGATACACTAAGTGAGCATGTGTGATAGATACACAAAAGGTGAACGAAGTGTGATAGATACACTAAGTGAACATGTGTGATAGATACACAAAAGGTGAACAAAGTGTGATAAATACACTAAGTGAACACAAAGGTGAACGAAGTGTGATAGATACACCAAAAGAACATGTGTGATAGATACACAAAAGGTGAACAAAGTGTGATAGATACACTAAGTGAACATGTGTGATAGATACACAAAGGTGAACAAAGTGTGGTAGATACACTAAATGAACGAAGTGTGATAGATACACTAAGTGAACATGGGTGATAGATACACAAAAGTGAACGAAGTGTGATAGATACACAAAATGAACAGAGTGTGATAGATACACTAAGTGAGTATGTGTGATAGATATACAAAGGTGAACGAAGTGTGATAGATGCACTAAGTGAACATGTGCGATAGATACACAAAACATAATCAATTTTAAACGGAACTTTTCTGAATGAACCGCACATCCAATATCGCCTGGTTGTGCCAGCTCCAAATGAATCGAACATACAATATCGTTCATTTATAATAAAGAAACTTGATAGGTACAATGCAATACAATGCATGATGTTTAAGGAATGTAATAAACAAACATAGCAGCGGTTTAGAAAGCACCTCACGGGGTGAGTGGCGATAAACCACTCTACTCTGGTGGGGATCTCCCCTTGTGTTCTTCAAACACTTACCTTGCGTTCTTCGAACTCTTTCCATCAACTCACAGTATAAAGGTTCTGAAATGCCGACAAGGATTCTTCACATAGAACACTTTGGATGTCACTTTTCTTCCTGACTATATTCACAACTTTCCCAATTCTCCAATGGGGTGACAGACTAGATTGGTTCACTATCCAGAATTGAGGTGTATACACACTATCTCAACCTATGGGGCTTCCATACAGATTTCAAGCCGGGGATACACCCTTGGGTATTTAAACCAGACTTTAGTCTCGGAAATCCCAAACCTTTGTGTTCTAGGCAACAGCCATTCGAACTCTAGTTTCCACCGTCGCAATTGGTCTCTTAGGAACTCATTGCAAACACAACCGAGATGCCTCTGCCAAGGACTGGTTTTCGGGAGGAGCACTTCTGATCGCCATTCTGGCTTGAAGCAGGCCTGTTCTTGAGCTTGAGGTAGAGGCACACTCATACTCCGCAGCATTGACAAGGCTTGAAAAGGTACATCCGGAATGCAATCTCGGAACTTTCTGAAGTTGAAACAAACTCAGATGCTCCAAAATTTCCCTCTTTTCTTTTGCTTTGCAGTCTGGAACCCATATAGCTTCAAATAGCTCCTTGTTTCACTATTCTCACATGACCTGGGTTGAACCTTGCAGTTTTATGAAAGAACAAATCCTATTTTGCACATATGTGGAGAATGGCATAGCACTCTGAGCACAAAACGACTCATTTTTTAAATTGAGAAATGAGAAATGAGTTCTCAACTGGGTATTGAGCCTACGACTAACCACAGCACACCACGACTCAACAAAGGAAAAAGAAAGGTAAAACAACCTAAACACATCTATTGACACTCGAAATGACTCAAAACAAGAATTGAGACAAACAAAACAACAGACACGGCACTCAGACATGCACCACCAGTGGGAGACCTCTCAGTTCACGAAGAGCCTGTTTCTTCGGGTATTGTTTCCCACCATTTCTTATTTGTGATTCTCATATCTATTGACACTCGAAACGACTCAAAACAAGAATTGAGACAAACAAAACAACAGACACGACACTCAGACGTGCACCACCAGTGGGAGACCTCTCAGTTCACGAGGAGCCTGTTTCTTTGGGTATTGTTTCCCACCCTTTCTTATTTGTGATTCTCACATTACTCTGGCACTCAATCTCTAGTTTTTTGAAAAATCCCTTTTTCTCACTTTTTCTCTCAGCACACATCTCTCTATTCTTCAATCTCTCTTACTTTTTATCCCTCCCATGGGTAGTTGATGGATAAACAGGAAGTCATGGGCTCTTGCCCCTAGTATTCTACTAGATGCTTCTTTTTCCGCTCATAATAGTGAGCTTCTCCCATAGAGGGGTTACGACAGGATGTGCAGTAGATCCACAACTGACAACGGTTGACAACGCCCTTCGCCAGTATGGATGTGATCAGACCTATCTAGATGAGGGAGTGGAATATCCTGATCCATTCCATTTCGTGCTTCGTACTTAGCTTGATACCTCGCTGCTTGGAGGATGAGAGAGCTTTCTGCCCTTTGCTGTTAGCTTCAGTGGTGCCCTTTTCTGGTAAGTAGAATGCCATTTTTGGCAAGTAGAGTGCCCTTTTTGGCAAGTATGTTGACAATGAGGAAAAGACAGAAAGCCTGACTCAACTGTGCCCTTAGTTCATCATTTTGACCATTTTTTTTTTTGGCTTTCTACTAAAACAATTTTGACCAATATGAGAGTTAGATTAATATGCTTGTTCGATTTTTTGATTTGAAATTATGCAAGTTAAGCTATGAGTACTGAAAATTTTTCTTTTTTGGGTCCAAGAAGTGGTCCGGTTTTGGAAAATATGAAATAATTTTCGAGAGAAAATTAGTCAACCTCATTAAAAATTCTCAAAAACTGTTTTTACAAATGGCCACTGCTCTACCAACACAGAATTTACTCTTGAGATGCACAACCTCAAATCCAAAACAATGAAAAATTGTCCCTTGTCTAAATGACATTGCATGGCAACGGAGAGTTGCCCCTTGTTTGAATAGCACCGTAGCACACTATATGGCAATGGAAAGTTGCCCCTTGTTTGAATAACACCGCAGCACACTGTAACCAGTTCTCAATGTGACAATCACCACCAAACACTCGAATCTGAGAGAGAGAAGACAAAGATGAGAACCACCATTTAGACAGACGATCGATTTGGAAGTGTTTATGGCTGGACTTCATAATGAAGTTGCCTACGTATCCCAAACATGGGAATCAAGCCTGACGTAGTTCCAGGTTAAGGTACACTCGGGTATTAACCTCTCCTTTTGTGCTCTAACTTTTGCTAAGGCCGCCCTTCTGGGTTTTCGGCCTAGCGAGCTCTGTTTTTCATTTCTTTTCTTTTTTTTCTTTTCTTTTTCATTTTTTTCTTTTTTTTTCATTTTGTTTTCCTTTCTTCTTCTTTTTTTCTTTTTTCTTGCTCTAACTTTTGCTTGGGTCACCCTTCTGGGTTTTCGACCCAGCGAGCCTTTCAAGGGTAAAAGTGTAACTTGTCCATGTTGAATGGTTTTGAGTTCTCGAAGCCATCTGAATCCAGGAGAATGGCTGTTGTTCGATGAGGATGTAGGAGTCCATCTAGCAGGGTCTAAATTGCTCCCAGTGTTATGGATAAGAACTCAATTGTCCTTCAACAAAACTTTCTTCTTTCCTCCATTATGGGATTTGGCATTCTTGCCGATCTTCGTTAGCTTGAGAAATGTCCCAATTTTTGACTCTTCAAGCACATCTGACATTTTTTTGCCCCTAGTTGAAGGGCTACTTCTGATCTAGCTTTACAAGCTTCCTTTGATCAATCTGATCTTCTTGATCTAACTTTCTTGCCCCTAGTTCGAGGGCTGCTTCAAATCTGGCCATGCAAGCCTCTCATTGTGGTTGACCGTTAAATATTTTGAATCAAACTTCAAGGTTTGAAAGCAAAAGAGGTCGAGTCTCAAGGCCGAGAGTGATCCTATGCTGCACAATCTCGAGAGCGATTCCATACATGTCTTCGCAGGACCATGCAAAACATTTTTTGAAATCTTTTAAGAAAGCGACTAGTCGCTCGCACTGAAGACAATGTAGAACCAATCTGGACCAAGCTAGGATCCTTTCCAGTACTCACATTAACAAGCATGACCTCATTCATGAAGGGCTTAGCACGCCTCTCTTTCTCTCAGTTGATCAAATTTTTACAAATCCCGAGGAATTCCTTCCTTTTTGTTTTCACCACAGTATTAGAAAAGTTTTGAAAAACTTAGGTCAATGTAATGATTTCAAGGCACAGAAAAGGTAGGTGAAAAGCACTGCCGTTTTATTCGAATCTTCTGGCATAACTAGCTTCAAGGCAGAAACAAACTCAAAAATGTGAAAATCACTGCTGTTTCATTCAAATCTTCTGGTGCAACTAGCCCCACGGCAGAAACAGACTCAAAAGAGTGTAAAAAACAAACACAAAACAAGCAAGTGATGCTCAAGGTAATACGCTCGAAAGCACCTAACTCCGACACAACAAGACTGACTCGATACGACAAGATAGACTCAACTGACTCAGTACAAAAAGACTGACTCAAAACAACACAACAAAACTGACCCAATACCTAAGTCAGAAAGCACAATAAAAAGTAATTTGCCCATTGCTCAAAACAGTGCATGCCATCCCACTGCATCTGGAGTAAACTGAGCACCATCCGCAGGTGGTTCATCTCCCGATCACATCACATTATCCCCCAAGTTCACTAATCCCGTGTCGATAGACTTTGCAAGACTGGTGCGGCGATGACCTTGTTGTCAATCAGATCTTGTATATCATGGCGAAGACGAAAGCAACTGTCAGTGTCATGACTGGTTTGTTGATGAAAGGCACAGTACTTAGCCGAGTCATGCTTTGGAGGGAAAGGATCAGGTAGAGGCCGTTGTTCTAACAATTTCAGATGTCCTTTCCTGAGTAGGACCCCTAGAGCTTTTGACAAAGGCATATAAAGTGAGGTAAAAACCCTCTTGCCTCGGGGTGGATATTTGGCTGTTTGTGAGCTGGCTCCGGACGCACCAGTGAATGGGGTGGCTGTTTTTGGTGTGGTGGTGGTGACCATTCCAATTTCAGAAGATCTTGCAGCTGCATCACCACTGGTGGTCGCATTCAAACTGCGTGTATAACGCTTCTTGGGTGACACCCTTTCGTGACCAATCAAACCTTGTTCCATTGCGTCTTCAATCTGTACCCCAACCTCGTGTAAATCTACAAAGGTGGGGAGGGGTAAGATGATCATTTTCTGCATTAAGTTAGGCTGCAGGTTGCGTACAACCATCCTTATCTGATCTTTCTTGATCGACCTGGTGGTCATTGTAGAAGCTTTGGCCCTCCAACGGGTTACAAAGTTAGAGAAGCCCTCTTTTGGCTCTTGCCTGGTTGTCTCAAGATCACGAGTCGTGACCTCGATTTGCGTGTTGTATAAATACTGGGCAACGAAGGCCTCAGCCATCTCCTCCCAACTCTTCTTGACAGAATCTTCCAACTTCGCATACCAGATAGCCGCAACACTCGACAGGGTCCGGCCGAAGAGGTAAAGCTTTTGCAATCTGGAGAGGCCCATTGGCCATAGGATATCCGAGAACAACCGCAGATGTACCATAGGATCTCTGGAACCGTCGAAACGGTCTATATGAGGCATCTTGAACCGGTTCGGCAACGTCACCGCTGAGTCGGTGTATCCATCCTCTATGTTCATAATGGAATTAACGCCTTGAGCTCTTTTGAACAGCTTTTCTAGCTTGCTCACTTTTAGCACTGTTGGATCCACCTCAAATTCAATCGGTGTGTCCACTGGATTAGTCAGTGCTTTGGACAGTTGGGGTAGAATTGGGGGTGGAACTGGCCCCGTTGGGACGTCTGTATTTTCCTGGACGTTTGCAGTCTCCCCGGGTGTGAAAACCCTAGGTGGGGGTGGGGGTGGGGGCGAATGCGAAGCAGATGCTTCAGCTTGTTGTGGTGGATGCTGCTGCTGAAGCCTGGCAATCAACTCTGCCTGTTGAGCTACCACTTCTGCCTGATGTGCAATAACCTCTGCTCGGCGGGCAGCATCCCGATACATAGCTTGCATGGTTTCTTAGAGTTGACGCATCATGTCCTCCATATTAACTGAAAACTACGGATCTGACTGAATAGATGTGTATTCCCTCTCTGAGGTGGAAGTAGATATCTCTGCCCAACTGCGCACAGGTGAGGTGGATAATGACCGCTGATTTGAAGACTGTTGAACTGGTGATCTGTACCTAACTGGCCTTTTTACCCTACCTCTGGCGAAAGAACACTGATTGCCCTTGAACTGAATCTCTGACCTGACAAAGTCTATCAGCACAAGTCCAATGAACCTGGGGGATATCGGAGCCTTCTGAAGCTATGGTTCCAGGACTACCTAGCAAAAGAGAAAACAGATAGCACCTCAGCCTGATTTCACCAAAACTAATATGAGCAAAGCTGAATGACTGTGCCCCCTACAGAATTATGCCCAAAATTCTGCCTGTAAACTAATACCCTCAGGCCAATACTCAAACTTACAACTGATACATACAACCTGTAGAGACGCACTCTGAAAGCACATACCAAGCAAGTAAGAGCCAAAACACCCCTATGGTGGCGTAGGGTTTCCCTGTCCTATTTTGTTAGGAGCTAGGGTTTCACTACGCACACAGCGGTTTCAAATAACCTACATTCGAGTAAGGAACCTGTCCTAGTTTGGAACAGCCTCTAAGGCTTCCGATATGCAACTAGGTCGAATGGTCAACAAGGGTGCTGTAGCTCGGCTTTTCGCGCCCCCTTTCAGAAGAATGAAATAGCCCGTACAGTTCGGACTCCACTTGTGTGTTGGTTCTGAATCTGATTTCACAAGTGCAATGTAAAACAGTGGAAACACAAAAAGAGTCCAAATCCGGCAATTATTTTTTGGAAAATCGATGTTTGAATCAAATGCCAAAAATGGAATGCTTAGCCAGATTTCAGAGTCGCCACCTAAATATTTATGGGAAATTTAGGAAACCCGTGACTCGTGGCAAAGGCCATTAGTCCGTCGTTACCAAAGTGTCTTGGTTCAGGAACTTAGGTATGAGAGGGGAAGGTCAATAATTGAACACCCCACTCATCCGATCAAAGATCGGCCTTTACTAATCATGATGTGATTTTTATGTACAATATATGCTCTTGTTCTATATGTAACATATAAGTATAGACTAATTTCACGAAAAGTTGGAACGTTTGATTCCATGTTTGTTTTGAAAGAAATGTTTTGAATATGTATCACTGAAAATGGTGATCTCATATATACATGAATCAAAGTATCCAAATTCAGGTGATTAGCCTTCATCCACAGGCATTCAAACAGGTATATCAAGTAAGCATTTAGCCTCATGGTAGTATGTTTGATATGACAGCAATCACACTTATGCAATATGCTAAAGCATAAAAACTTACCTTATGTCCGAAGCGAAGGCGAGTCAAAAGAAAGTAAACAATTAGAAAAAAAATGCATGATCCTATTTAATGCGATATGGCTAATGCAACACATACAACGTGCAAGTAATAAGTTCGGCTACTAGCATGGCATGCGAGTCAATTCAAGGCATATGATAGAGCATGTATTCAAGTAAAGAGTTTGAATTTGACATTTGAATAATATGATGAGCCGAACTTTTATGCATGTAAACGAATAGATGCAAATCATGGAAAATGCTAATTTAAACATGATGTCCCTAATCTAACCATCATAAAATTTGGTAAATAAAAGGGAGAAAGACGTGGGGTTGGAAGACATACACATTATTACAAATTTGTCCTCACGAAGGAGGGTCCGAATGTCCAAATGCGCCCTCACGCAGGAGGGTCCGAATGTCCGAGTGTCCGAATAAATAATTATTACAAAACCGAATGAAAAATAAATGAAAGGGGCTGTCTAATTTATTACAATAATTGATGTAAGGCAAGCCTTGACACAATAAATTAAATTATAACGTCCAATCAATTCAATTAATCATATTGGTTCTTTATGTCGGTTGTAATCCAATTTTAACCAATTTTATTAGCCTTTTTTATTACCTGTCCATTTCTTTATATTTTCTCCTATTTGTGCAAAAATGATATTTACATCCACTAAGTCTGAAATGCAATAAAGGAAAATCAGTGTCGACTTAACCCGAATAAACCTTATTTTCTTCAGAGGAAATCACAAAGGAAGAGTCAAACTCATGTACAAGTTAGGGATTTCAAGTCAAACTCAAGATGTACAACAGGGACTAGTCAAACTCAAAAGAGTAATAATGACTTAGAAAAACCCAAACTTGAGTGATAAGGACTTGAAATCCAAACTTGATAATGAGTGATAATGACACTTTCCTTGGCGATTTCCAATGGTCAATTAATCCCTTAACAGTAAATAAACAGGTGATAAATTCTTCGGGGGAAATTACAAAGGAAGAGTCAAACTTATGTACAAGTTAGGGATATCAAGTCAAACTCAAGATGTGCAACAAGGACTAGTCAAATTAAAAAGAGTAATAATGACTTAGGAAAACCCAAACTTGAGTGATACTGACTTAAAATCCAAACTTGATAATAAGTGATAATGACACTTTCCTTGGTGATTTCCAAGGGTCAATTAGTCCCTTAACAGTAAACAAACAGGTGATAAATTCTTCGGGGGAAATTACAAAGGAAGAGTCAAACTTATGTACAAGTTAGGGATTTCAAGTCAAACTCAAGATGTGTAACAAGGACTAGTCAAACTCAAAAGAGTAATAATGACTTAGGAAAACCCAAACTTGAGTGATACTGACTTAAAATCCAAACTTGATAATAAGTGATAATGACACTTTCCTTGGTGATTTCCAAGGGTCAATTAGTCCCTTAAAAGTAAACACACTGATGAATAAAGAGAAATGAAAAATAAAAGATTGTGTTTTAGTATAAGAACATGTATACATTTGGGGTAGTGAACCTCCAAAGAATTTAAACCGTTAAGTATAGAACGTTTTATGCTTTTGGTGGTAAATCCCCTAAGAGATTAAATCAGTAAGCATAGAACATTGTATACTTTTGGTAATGAATCTCTTAAGTATAAAACGTTTTATGCTGTCGGTAATGAATCTCCAAAGAGATTAAACACTTAAACATAGAGCGTTTTATACCTTTGGTAATGAACCTTCTAAGAGATTAAACCATTAAGCATGGAAGAGTTCCTTTCTTATACTTGAATCACAATCTTAATTTTTCATAACTTTTTAATCGAAATAAGCAAAGAATGGAGGGAGGTTGCAGAGATGATTATGCGAAATTGATTAATTGGTTAGTACAAACAAACTTGATATTTAAAACATAAATCGTTGAAATAAATTAAACAGCCCCCTAAATAGCATATAATAAAGCGAGCAAAATTAAATAGCCGGGGTTACTATTCACAGCCGGAAGTACTATTCATCGCCGGGGTTACTATTCACCGCCGGAGGTACTATTCATTGTCGGAGTTACTATTCACCGCCGGAGGTTACTATTCACCGCCGGGATAGATTATTTAAAGTAATAAATACAACAAGTTATATATAATATTTAAATTACAGCCGATATGTGGGTGGTGCAGCCTTCCCATTAAAGCGATAAAAAAAAGTTATAAAACGAAGTAAATAAAGTATTTAAACAAAATATATCACATTTTTTAAATTAAATGACAATTTACGAAAACTCACCTTTTGGGGAAATGATGAATTTTCTGAGTCACAAACTTTCTTTTGACTACTCTCAAGTCTATGAAATGTGTTCTCAATTCTCAATCCAAAATTTAGAATTAAAACTTTAGCGATTGTTTTTTGAATGGTGTATTGATGAAATAAAAATATCACTCTTCAGACTCTTTCTCTCCCTCAGAATTCCTCTCTCAGAATGCTTCTCACAGAATGCTCTCTCAGAATTCCTCTTCCTTCAGAATTCTTCTCCCCAGAATTCCTCCATCTTCTTGTTGAGCCTTTGATTGCCTTATATAGGCAAATTATAATTATAATAATAATAATATAATAATATAATATATATATATATATGCAAAGTTGCCTGATGTTTGATGTCGGTCTACCGGCATCAAACGATTTATTTTTTTATTATTTTTATTTTATAATATATAAATATAATATAGATATATATATAATATCGAAAATATCTAAAATATATAATTTATACCAAAATACTAAACATATAATATACTAATATAATTTTATATAAAATACCAAACATATAATATAATAATTCTAAACACATCAGATAATTTGTTTTATTATTTTCTTTTATATAAAATACACCAAAAATATGAACAAACACATAAAATTATGAAAAATTACAAAAATACTAAATTAATGAAATATTCAATATTTTAAAATAATTTGGCCATAATGGTGAAGGTTGGGATTAAAGGTCAAATTCCATTTTCTTTTACTGAGAATTCTGCGAGAAACACATTCTAATTGTCATCATCGGGTAATCAAAAGAAAGCGCTCAAGTCTTAGGGCCGGTCAAAATGGGGGTCTACAGGTGTCTCGGCAACAACCGAGGTTTGTGTTTCCATCGTGGCAGAGCCCGTAACCGGTCAGCCTTTTGACATGCTTCTCAAAGCAAGCCTTCGGCAAACCATTTAGGAATAGCAGATGGCAAACACTGTGACTTAGGCGCACCAATGCAAATGTAATGCAAAGAAACACATAAGTGTAAACAAAACAACATATCATGAGGTTCGAGTCAAGTTCTCTAAATCCCCAGCAGAGTCACCAGAAACTGTAGACTACTCGAACTCGCTCCGCGCGCGAGGGCGCGAATTGTAGTTCTAGCTACTACAGTTTGGACTCATGTCACGGTTCTGAATCTAATCTCACAAAGTGCAATGTAAGACTGATAAATCACCAAAGAGTCCAAATCCGACAATTGGTTATGAAAAATCAATTTTGAATCAAAAAGTGCCAAACATGGACTGCTTTGCCAGATTTCAGAGTCGCCACCTAAATATTTTGTTTTTGGAAAATTTAGGAAACCCTAACTCGTGCCTAAGGCCACGTGTCCATCATCACCAAAGTTGCCTCGGCTCAAGAACTTGGGTACGAGAGGGGAAGGTCCTTAAATGAGCACCCCCGCTCGTTCGATCAAAGGATCGGCCTCTACTAACATGATCTGTTGTTTTTGAAAACACATGTGCTCTTGTTCCGGTTTATTAGCTAACCTTTACTATGTGATGCGCACAACAAACAAATATAGACTCAATCACGCGGATTAGAACAAAAAAACTCATGTTTGTTTTTGAAAGTGGTTTGAAAGTGCTACTCGCAAGTAGGTTAAGACGTGGATTTGTCATCCTCAAGTGGGCTTAGAAAAACATGATTTTGCCACTTCAAGTGGGCTTAAAACTCACAATCAACGAGTTATTCCAATTCAGGCAATCAAACCTTCATCCACAAGCATTCATGTAGTTATAACAATTAAGCAAATAGCCTCATGGCAAGCATGCTAAACATGGCAGCCACTTACACACATGCAAGGATGTTAAAGCATAAACACTTACAGTGTACTCCGAGCCAAAACAAAAGCTAGAAAGAAATCATGCATGATCCTAGCTATGTTAAGATGCCTAATGCAACACATGTAAAAATGCAACTAAAATAGGCTCGGCTATCTAGAATGGCATATGAATGCAATGCAACAACATGCAAACATAATGCAATGCAATAACATGCAAACAAGATGCAATGCAACAACATGCAAACAACATGCTAATGTGGCATGCACAAGGTTCTACCATGTGAACAATGCATGCATGGCATGTTCGGAGGCCAAGAACATCAAAGCTAGTAAAGAGCATCATACAAGAGGCATGCAATACAAAGCCAAAACAACTAAACCAGCTCTGGACAAAGCTCCACCATGCCAAAACAAAGGCCAAAACATGCTGAAAAGGGAGTCCAAAAGCTTATACAAGCATGCATACACATTGGCTCACAAACAAGGTATGAAGACATAACTCTCAAACACATTGAAGGAGTGGAAAATGTGAGAGCGTGGCAATGAAATATGCTCTAAAATCATGTAAGAAATGATGCCAAATCATCCAAAAAAAACAAGCATAGCATCCTAAGGACCTTGAATCATTAGGCTAGTCAAAGCTATTGCACTACAACCATGCATAACAAATCCCATATGACCCAAACTACTCAAAACAGAGTTGAGGCATGCTAAATCAAGGCCAAAGGCATGCTAAAACATAGGCTCAAGAGAGAAGGAAAGCATGTTCATTCATTGGCTCATAAACAAGGCATAATGCATAACCCTCAAGAGCAATGAAAGAGTGATAAACATGGGAGTATAGCAAAGACATAAGCTCTGAAATTACATTCCAAATGATGCCAAATCATGCACATATCACAAATGAGGCATGCTAGAAGACTCAAAGCTTAAGGCTAGCAAAAGCACTTGTACCATAACCATATCAAGCAAGCCCCGAAGGACCAAGATGACTCAAAATAGTCCTAAAGCAGGTCAAAACAATGCTAGAAACATGCTAGAACATAACCAACATATGCTAGAATAAAAGGCCAAAACACCAAGTAAGCTAGGCTAATGAGCATGATTACACTACAAGTGTAAGAATCAAATGAGAGATGCTCTAACCAACCAAAAACAGAGTTGTATCATGGAAAAATAACACCAAAAACATGCTGAGATGGTAGCCCAAAGGCTTAGGCAAGCATGCATACGCATTAGCCCATAAACGAGGCACAAAGCACAACTCACAAAAGCTATGAAAGAGTGGAATATGTGAGAGTGTGACTATGCTATACACATTGAAATTGTGTGAGAAATGACGCTAAGGCATGCAATCATCACAAGTAAGCATGCAAGAGGTCTTTGAAACTCAAAGCTAGTAAGCAAGATTACACTATGGCTATACAAAGCAAGGCATGCATGACCAAAATCACCTAAAATAGAGCTTAAGCATGGCAAAATATAAGTAAAAGCTTGCTGGAGTGGAGCCAAAAACATGCTAAAATGGTGGTCCAAAGCACGATGCATGTTAAGGCTATAGGGAAGATTAAACTACAAGTACATGAAGCATGCAAGAAGCAACCAAACCAACCCAGAACAGAGCTATATCATGGCAAAACAAGGCCTCAGACATGCTAAGATGGAGCCTCAAGGAGATAGAAAAACATGCTCTTTTGATGAGCCATAAACACAAGCAAACAAGAGAAGAGGAGGGGGGACAACCCCCATCCATTTGGGGCCTCAAAACACACTTTCCACCACTTAAATTCCTCTAGAATTCAGTGGTTAAAAGGCCAAGAGAAGGTGATCTCAAAGGCCTAAAGAGATGGCACAAAACAAAGCCAAATAAGGCACAAAAGGGGGTAGACCACCCCAAACACTAAAGAGGCCTCAAATAAACACTTTAAGCACTTGAAAATGAATCTTTTTACAGTTGAAAGCTAAGCCAAAAGAAGCATGCAAAGATGGCTAAGTAAGCAATTACAACAAAGCTTTAAAGAGGATAAAAACTCACCCTTGAAGAACAACTTCAAAATAGTAACTTCTGAGGCAAAAACCAAGCTTTTGAGCTTCAAACAAACCTCCAAGTACCTCAGCTTAAGAGTGAAGGTGTTTCACTAGGTGCTTTAGTGCAAAAATGTGAAGAAAAACCACTTTAAGGCACAAACTAGTGCAAATATATATATAGAGAGAGAGAAATCAAGATAGAGATAGACATGTATAGCCCTAAGAAAATTTTTCTAAACCTTGAACAAGAGGGTGGAGGCTCCCTTATATAGAATTCATGCCTCGAGCTTGTTAGACAAGCTAGAGGCTTGAAGCAATCCCTCTATACACTGTGCCCAACAGTTGGCACAGCTGGTAAGGAAAATATCTGCAAAAGTAGAAAAAAGGCCATAGACCAGTTAAAGTGGTCAGCCGACCACTCCCCCTAGTCGACTGATCACAAAAAGTGGTCTATAGGGGAGAAAACAGGCTAATAGGGGAGAAAAGGGGTCTACAAAGAGCAGAGAAAGTGGTAACAGGCTGTAGACCACTTAGGCTGGTCGACCGACCACCCATCCTAGCTGACCGACCACCAAAAGTGGTCTACAAGGACAAAAAGTGGTCTACAAGGGAAAAAACTGGTCTACACCCTGTTCCACACTCCAGGCAAAGGATAACAAGGTTTGGTTCAAAAACAAACCAAAAAGGAAGCAAGATAAGAGTCCGCAAGGCGAGACACTCAGCCGGAAGCCTCGAAAACTAATCTACGGGTACCAAAAGTGGCCTATAGACCTCTGTCTCCCTCTAGGCAAAAGCAGCAAGGCATGGTCCAAAAACCAGGCCAAGAGGAGGAAGGTAAGAAGTCCCGAGACAAGGCGCTCGGCCGAAGGCTCCGGAAACTCGAAACGAGCACAAACATGCACAATGATCGAGTGCTCAATCGATAACGTCTGAGTCTTAAGGTCGGTCAAAAATGGGGTGTCTACAGGTGCCCAATGAGATAATCTCAGATAATGGCTCGTATTTCAAGAAAGAGGTGATAGACCTGCTTGAGAAATATAACATGGCTTTCCGTAAGCCATCAACATACAGGCCGCAGACCAATGGAGCTGTTGAGGCTGCAAACAAAAACATCAAGAGAATTTTGCAGAAAATGGTTGAAACCTACAAGGACTGGCTGGAGAAACTTCCATTCGCACTCTGGGGTACAGAACATTGATCCAAACATCTACTGGAGCAACCCCTTATTCTCTTGTTTATGAGATGGAAGCTGTTCTGCCAATCGAGATTGAAGTACCGTCGCTAAGAATTATGGTTGAGTGTTAGATAGCAGAGGCGGACTGGTAACAAAGTAGATTTGAAGAATTGATGCTGTTTGACGAGAGGAAGTTGAAGGCATTATATCATATCCAAGGTTACCAGCATAGAATTGCGAGGGCTTTTAACAAGAAAGTCAAATCCAAAAATCTCAAAGTAGGAGACATGGTGCTCAAAGACAACCGAGCCCCCATCCATGACCCTAGGGGCAAGTTTAGACTCAATTGGACTGGTCCTTATATCATCAAGTCAATCTGGTTTGGGAGAGCAATTTATCTTATGGATTTGGATGGCCTGGAGTTTTCTCAACCGATCAACATGGACAAGTGGAAGAAATATTATACCTGAGAGGCTCGCTAGGCCGAAAACCCGAAAGGGCGACCTAGGCAAATGTTAGAGCATAAAAAAAAAATTTAATTAGAAATAAAGAAAAACTGAGCTTGCAAGGCCGAAAACCCGAAAGGGCAACCTTGGCAAAAGTTAGAGCGCAAAAGGAGAGAATACATACTCGAGTGAACCCTCTCCAAACTATGTAAGGCTTGATTCTCATCTTTGGGATACATAGGCAACTTCATCCTGAAGTTCGGCCATCACTATTTTTCAACCCAACTGTCCTATTCATCTGGTTTAATCAATCTGTCATTCTCTACCGTTTGTCGACTTGATTATGATCTTTTGATTTGGGGATGTACAGCCTTAGAATTAATTCCGTATGTATCCAGTGGTGACCAATTCTGAAACAAAAAAAAAAAACAAAAAAACAAAAAAACAAAAAAATGTTTTGAAAAGTTTTAATTCAATTTGTTTTGTTTTTCTTCTCAAAACTTTACCGTTTACAACACAAAAGGAAACTTTTCAATACTCACTTTAATTTTATTGATTTATCACAAGTACATTCTCCAAACCAAAGTTGATTTTACATAAAAACCTGAAAAGAAAAGACAAAGCAATAAACTAAGGGCATAGATGAGTCAAGTGTCAGTTCTCCGTCTCTTTTTCATGCTTGTGGAAGTTCCTGTAACCGAGGTCGGCCTAATTTATTCCTCATCCTCGAGCTAAACCAAGTATTCGTCAGGAATGATGGAACTGAAAGTAAGGGCAGGGGCCAGAAATTCTCTCGTATTCCAAGCACTGAGGTACCGAGGCAAGTACGAACCACGAATGGGAAATGAAGCTGGGTACTTTACCCCTTCATCTGGACAAATCTGATCATGTTCAAATTGGCGTCTGAACCTGAATGGAAAATAGAATACACAGTGTATAAGGCCAATCAACTGTATACCTGGTTGCCGGGACATGTTATAACTCATCTTAGCCAAGTTAAGCCAAGGGCTACACCAAGCAATGTTAGCCGCAAATCTGCTGTGCATCTAGTCACACCACATTCCCTCTGAGGAGAACTCCACTAGCTGTGGTCGAAGAAAGTAAGTCCTGGCCGAGTACTCGGGGCAAAGATCCACCACTTTTAGCTTATCCATCAACTATATCTGGGAAAAGGGATGAAAAATAAGAGAGATAAAAGAATAGAGAGATGTACGTTGAGAGAAAAGTAAGAAAAGGGTTTTGAGAGGAAAAAAAAAAGAGATTGAATGCCGAGTGATGTAAGGATCATAAATAAGGAGGGTGGTAAACAATACCTGGAGAAGTAATGGACTCCCCGCAAATCGAGTAGTCTCTCCCCATTGAAAAGCATGTAAGCCCGTCAAAGTCTTGGCTAACACTACGCCCATACAACTCTTACCCTTCTTAAGGCATTGGGCTACTTTAATCAGTTTAATGCTAACTCCACCACGACTAGGGGCAAGAAAGAAGTGTGCGAGTAAGCATAAGCAAAGGGCATGCTGACGATAACCTCGCCAAAGGAGGTCATCTTTGTCACCGGTGATGGAAAACCGAATAATCAAATCTAGAATACCTAATTCCCCATTGTGAGCCAAGGATCGAGCTTCGTGTAAGGTAAGCCCACACATTCGTCCTAAAGCTTGAGCATGGCCAAAACAGGGTTGAAGCATGATTTCTTTATCACGTTGAGATTCCATCAATGCTTAAAATTCTTTAAGTGTTGGACACATCTCTTGTGAACCGAAACGAAATATATGTGTGATTGGATTCCAGCACCGAGCAGCGACATGGAGAAATGGAAAGCAAAGTGAAGTGCGGCTCAACGGAAAAAGAGCATTTAGGCTGAAACCACAAAAGTTCATCTTTTCCGAGCCATCCAATGTGGTTATCCAGTCTTGGAGCCTATTGGTGGGCAACATCTCCATTTTGAGAGAAAAATGTAAAATCTTGCTCTTCTGCCAGAAACAACATTATGGGAGTACCATTTATAGAATTTAGATGGAGTAGTGATAACAGCCTTTAGTGGTGGCTGGGCCAAACATTGTGTTGTAGTTGTGGAGTGCACTCCCAGAAGATTCCTTTTGTCCTCTTGTGTCCTTTTGTCCTCTTGTGTTGTGGTTGTATTTTGAGTCTTGTTCTATTACCAAGTCTTTTGTTTTAGTATGTTCAAGTTGTTTTCATTATGTTTCTCTTGTTATCAAGTTGTAGTTTTTTCATTTTGTCTAGTTGATATTATTATCTGATTCATGAACCAATTCAAGCGCAAGTGTTCTTCAAAGATTATCATGCAAGTGTTATCTAGTCATCATATGCAAACACGATAAAAGATATTTGCAAGAAGAGATCATCCACAATAACACTTGATAAAACTAGCGGGTCCAACCCCGATTATTGTTTTACAAAATAAAAAACCAAAGAGAAGTCTTTCAAAAAGAAAAAAGTGTATCTGAAGCTAGTGTTTAAACTACAAAGCAAATATAAAAAATAAAAAAATAAAAACAAAAGGGGTTTTTGGTTGGGGTTTTAGTTTATCTAAAAATAAAAATAAAAAAAGGGTTTTTTTTTTTTTTTTTTTGAGGTTTTAGTTTATCTGAATATAAATAAAAAAAAAAGGTTTTTATTTATCTGAAAAAAATGAATAAAAAAAAAAGCATTTTATTTTTGTTTTGTTTTCGTTTCTTTTGTCCCGATAGGTCGTAATTTATTTTGTGTATTACAGTCACAATTCAATTCAATTCAATTCAATCGCGCTATCTTACGCATCACACTGTCTTGTGCAATTTCAAATTCAATCATGCTATCTTGCGCATCAATTTCAAATTAAATCGCGCTTTCTTGCGCATCGCACTGTCTTGTGCATCTCAAATCAATCGCACTATTTTGCACATCGCACTACCTTATGCACTCCCAAGGTCTAGGAGACCTTAAATCCTCTAGAGGTGCAATTCCTTTGGTGTTTGTCGTGCCTGAATGACTTCAGGTGGTCTGGTATAGCCACCTGCCTGTGTTTGCAATGAGTTCCTAGGAGACCAACTGCGATGGTGGAAACTAGAGTTCGAATGGCGATGCCTAGAGCACAAAGGTTTAGAATTTTCGAGACTAAAGTCTGGTTTAAATACCTAGGGGTGTATCCCCGGCTTGAAATCTATATGGCAGCCCCATAGGTTAAGGTAGCGTGTATGCGCCTCAATTCTGGATACTGAACTAACCTAGTCTGTCACCCCATTAGAGAATAGGGAAAGTTGTGAATACAATCAGAAAAAAAAAAAAAAAAAAAAAAGGCATCCGCGGCTTCTGCGTATAGAGGTTACCCCTAATCATTCTACTATACCTTCTTCCGTTCACGCGAAACGCGTTTGGATTTTGACTTTACCTTTCTCTTTTCACGTAAAACGTGTTAAGATTTGATGTTTATCATTTCAAGTTCACATACTCCTCTCACGTAAGACGCGTTTAGATCTCAAGTTCACATACTTCTCTCGCATAAGACGCGTTTGGATCTCAAGATCACATACTCGTCTCACATAAGATGTGTTTGAATCTCAAGTTCACATACTCCTCTCACGTAAGACGCGTTTGGATCTCAAGTTCACATACTCCTCTCGAGTAGGACGCGTTTGGATCTCAAGATCACATACTCCTCTTGCGTAAGACGCGTTTGGATCTCAAGTTCACGTACTCCTCTCACGTAAGACGCATTTGGATCTCAAGTTCACATACTCCTCTCGCGTAAGACGCGTTTGGATCTCAAGTCCACATACTCCTCTCACGTAAGACGCGTTTGGATTTCAAGTTCACTTTTCTTCTCTCGCGAACGAAGCGTTTGGATCTCACATTCACTACATCCAACACTTATGCTTTCATTTAGTGTCACATCATTGTCTTGATTGTATTTCATTACATGATCATAAGTTATGTTTTGCATTTCATTACATGATCATAAGTTATGTTTTACATATCATTCTGCATCTTGCCCCTGAACTACGTAGGTTTGATTCCTTGCAAACGGGATATGTAGGCAACCTTCTGATTCAACCACTTGCATTTGCACATTTGTTTGTTTGTCCAAGTCTTATGGCCTTGTCAAAAGGGTCGTCTTCGGGCTTTGACATTCACTCACGTCATGAAATGACTTCGAGCTCTGTCAAAGAGGGGCAACTATAGACACCCCAATTTTGACCGACCCTAAGACTTGGGCGCTTTCTTTTAATTACCCGATGATGACAATTAGAATGTGTTTCTCACAAAATTCTCAATAAGAGAGGTGGAATTTGAAATTTAATCCCAACCTTCACCATTATGGCCTAATTGTTTTAAACTACAAAATATTTTATTAGTTTAGTATTTTGTAATTTTGCATAATTTTATGTGTTTGTTCATATTTTTTGGTGTTTTTATATAAATTGGTATAAATTATATATTTTATAAGTATAAAATAAAATACTAAAAAAAGTTATATTATTATATTATATGTTTAGTATGTTATGTATAGTTATAGTATTATATTATATGTTTAGTATTTTATATAAAGTTATATTATTATATTATATGTTTAGTATTTTGGTATAAATTATATATTTTAGATATTTTATATATTATATTATATTATAATAAAAGAAAAATAATAATAAATTATATGGATGTCGGTCAGCTCTCGGCTGTCGACATCAACCTCAGTAAACATATATAAATATATATAATCTTTATATACTTTATATTATTATATTATATATAGATATATATTAATATATTATCTATTTGTTGCCTATATAAAGCAACCAAATGGTGAGATTTCAAAAGAAGGTGGAGGCGCAGTAAAGAAAAAAGGAAGGGGGGCTGATCAGAAAGAGAGAAAAATGAAGTGGTGCGAGAGAGTTTGAGAGAAAAAGAATCAAAAATAAAGAAAATTATTTTTTTTTTTTTTGAGAGAGAGAGGGAAAATAAAATATTTCCTTTGATATTTTTATTTCCATTTCATCAATACACCATTCAAAAACCAACCACTAGAGCTGTAATTCCAAATTTTGGATTGAGAATTGAGAACACATTCCACAGACTTGAGAATAATCAAAAGAAAGTTTGTGACTCAAAAAATTCATCATTTCTCCAAAATGTGAGTTTTCGCAAATTTTCATTCAATTTAAAAATGTTATATACTTTGTTTAAATACTTCATTTACTTCTTTTCATAACTATTTTTTTTTTATCACTTTAATAGGAAGGCTGCACCACCCACATATCTACTATAATTTAAATATTGTATATAAACTGTTGTAATTTATTACTTTAAATAATTTATCCCACCGGATGAATAGTAACCTCCGGTGGTAAATAGTACCTTTGGCGGTGAATAGTAACCCCGACGATAAATAGTACCTTCGGCGGTAAATAGTAAAAGTGGTAGGTTTCTCTCAAATTCTTTTGGGGCTGTTTTTCAACATCTAAACTATGTGATTTGAAATTGTAAAAGTAGAGCAGTTAGCCACCCTTCCATCTACTTGTTTACTAACTTGATCCTACTTAATTTTGCTCGCTTTCTATAGCTTAATTTCAGCACTATTGTATGCTATTTAGGGTGTTATTTAATTTATTTCAACGATTTATGTTTTAAATATCAAGTTTATTTGTACTAACCAATTAATCAATTTCGCATAATCCTCTGCAACCTCCCTCCATTCTTTGCTTATTTCGATTAAAAAGTTATGAAAAATTAAGATTGTGGTTGAAGTATAAGAAAAGAACTCTTCCATGCTTAATAGTTTAATCTCTTCGGAGGTTCATTACCAAAGGTATAAAACGCTCTATGCTTAATGGTTTAATCTCTTTGGAAATTCACTACCAAAGGCATAAAACGTTTTATGCTTAGGAGGTTCATTGCCAAAGATATAAAACATTCTGTGCTTAATGGTTTAATCTCTTTGGAGATTCACTACCAAAGGCATAAAGCGTTTCATGCTTAGGAAGTTTATTACCAAAAGTATACAACGCTCTATGCTTACTGATTTAATCTCTTAAGGATTTACTACCAAAGGCATAAAACGTTCTATACTTAATGGTTTAAATTCTTTGGATGTTCACTACTCCAAATGTATACATGTTCTTATACTAAAGCACAATCTTTTATTTTTCATTTTTCTTTAGTCATCAGTGTGTTTACTTTTAAGGGACCAATTGACCCTTGGAAATCACCAAGGAAAGTATCATTATCACTTATTATCAAGTTTGGATTTCAAGTCATTATCACTCAAGTTTGGGTTTTTCTAAGTCATTATCACTCTTTTGAGTTTGATTAGTCCTTGTTGCACATCTTGAGTTTGACTTGGAATCCCTTATCACTTGTAAATAAGTTTGACTCTTCCTTTGTAATTTCCCCCCGAAGATAATAAGATTTGTTTCTCGGGTTAAGTTGATGCTTGTTTCTCTTTATTGCGTTTTGGACTTAGTGGACATAAATATCACTTTTGCACAAACAGAAGAAAAGATAAAGAAACAGAAAGGTAATAAAAAAAGGCTAATAAAATTAGTTAAAATTGGATTACAACCGACATAAAGAACCAATATGATTAATTGAATTCGGTCAGATGTTATACCGAGTTTATTGTGTCAAGGCTTGTCTTACATCAATTCATGATAATTTGATGAATCTTGAAGTGTCTCTACTTCCCTTCTTGAATTCACTTCATGATAGGAGGGATGGGTGGTTGTTTATTCATTGCATTTATTGATCATTGTCCAAATTGTATCTGAGATCATCAAGCAATCAACTTGCTAATTGATGGTTTTGGAGTTGATTCTAACCCTCTCTTGAGTATTTTTATGATAGAGAAGGGTAAAAACAAAGACAAAACATGGCTAGGAATACCCTGTCTGCACTGTTTCACCTCAGGTACAAAAAACATATTTCCACAAGAAAACAAAGTATTGGATTTATTTGGGGCTCGATTGAGTCGCGTTTTGGGGTCGGCAAGGCTCCAATAAATTGCAAAACAATACACTTTTGGTCGAAAGCAGTAACTAGGGGTGAAACAAAACAAATCCCAGCAAGTCAGACAGAATAATTCTAAAGGAGCATCGAGCAATCATTGCATATTATTATTGTAATAAATTAGACAGCCCTTTTTCATTTATTAGTCATTCGGCTTTGTAATAATTATTTATTTAGACATTTGGACATTCGGACCCTCCTTCGCGAGGACAACGATGTAATAAGTTGTATGTCTTCCAACCTCCATTCTTTCTCCCTTTTATTTCACTGCTTATGATGGTTAGGTTAGGGACATCATGTTTAATTAGCATTTTCCATGATTTGCATCCATTCGTTTACATGCATAAAAGTTCGGCTCATCATATTATTCAAATGTCAAATTCAAACTCCTTACTCGCATACATGCGCTACCATATGCCTTGAATTGACTCACATGTCATACTAGTAGCCGAACCTTAATTGTACATTGCATGTGTTGCATTAGTCATTAAATTTTTCTAACTATTTGCTTTCTTTTTGGACTCGCCTTCGGACATTAAGGTAAGCATTTTTGCTTTAGCATCTATTGCATAAGTGTGAATGCTGTTATATCAATACATACTACCATGAGGGTAACTACTTATTTGATATACTTGTTTAAATGCCTGTGGATGAAGGCTAATCACTTGAATTGGGATACTTTGATTCATGCATATATGAGATCACCATTTTCAGTGATACATATTCAAAACATTTTTTTGAAAACAAACATGAAATCAAACGTTCCAACTTTTCGTGAAATTAGTCTATACTTGTATGTTACATGTAGAACAAGAGCATATACTGTACATAAAAACCACATCATGATTAGTAGAGGTCGATCTTTGATTGGGTGAGTGGGGTGTTCAATTATTGACCTTCCCCTCTCATACCTAAGTTCCCGAACCAAGAAACTTTGGTAACGATGGACGAATGGCCTTTGGCACGAATCATGGGTTTCCTAAATTTCCCAAAAATAAATATTTAGGTGGCGACTCTGAAATCTGGCAAAGCAGTCCATTTTTGGCATTTGATTCGAACATCGATTTTCTAAAAGAAATTGCTGAATTTGGACTCTTTTTGTGTTTCCATTGTTTCACATTGCACTTGTGAAATCAAAATCAGAACCACCACAAGTGAAGTCCAAACTATAAGGGCTATTTCATTCTTCCGAAAGGGAGCACGAAAAGCCGAGCTACAAAGTCAAACTCACCAATAGCTCCCAATATCTCTCATTCTGGATAGCAATGCTAGCTACACTACCTACTGACTTCCTACTCAAAGCGTAAGTAACTACATTGGCCTTCCTCGGATGGTAGTGCAACTCGAAATCATAATCCTTCATAAACTCCATCCACCTCCTTTGTCTCAAATTCAAATCTTTCTGTGAAAATAGATACTTCAAACTTTTATGATCAGAAAATATCTCAAATTTCTCACCATATAAGTAATGCCTCCAGATTTTTAAGCCGAAGATCACTACCACTAGTTCTAAGTTGTGAATTGAATAGTTTCTCTTATAGGTTTTCAACTACCGTGAACTATAAGCTACATGTAGACCGCCCCGAACTCGCTCCGCGCACCCCCCTTTTCGGAGAGGGCGCTAATTGTAGTTCTAGCTACTACAGTTCGGACTCCTGTCACGGTTCTAAATCTAATCTCACAAAGTGCAATATAAGACTGATAAATCACCAAAGATTCCAAATTTGGCAAATCATTTTGGAAAATCGATTTTAATCAAGAAGTGCCAAACATGGACTGCTTTGCCAGATTTCAGAGTCGCCACCTAAATATTTTATTTTTGGGAAATTTAGGAAACCCTGACTCGTGCCAAAGGCCATGTGTCTGTCATTACCAAAGTTGCCTCGGCTCAGGAACTTGGGTACGAGAGGGGAAGGTCATGGAATGAGTACCCCCGCTCGTCCGATCAAAGGATCGGCCTCTACTAACATGATATGTTGTTTAGAAAACACATTTGTTCTTATTTTGATTATTAGCTTAACTTACTATGTGATGCGCACAGCATACAAGTATAGACTCAATCGCAAGAATTGGAACAAAACTTCTCATGTTTGTTTTTCGAAAAGTGGTTTAAAGTTGCTACCCTCAAGTAGGCTAAAGTGCGGATTTGCCACCCTCAAGTGGGCTTAGAAAATAACATGATTTTGCCACTCCGCAAAGTGGGCTTAAAACTCACATTTCGATGAATTGTTCCAATTCAAGCAATAAAGCCTTCACCCACAGGCATTCAAGCAGTTAAGCACTTAAGCAGTTAGCCTCATGACAAGCATGCTATCATGGCAGTCACTTACACACATGCAAGGATGCTAAAGCATAAACACTTACAGTGTACTCCAACCCAAAACAGAAGCTAGTTAGTAATCAATACATGATCCTAGCAATGTTAAGTGCCTAACGCAACACATGCAAAATGCAACTAAATGGGCTCGGTTATCTAAGATGGCATATGAATGCAACACTTGATAACATGCTTTGAAACACGTATTCAAGTAAGTATTGAAATTCAATGCAGTTTGAATGATGCGCCGAGCCCGGTGCATGCAATACGAATGAATGATGCACACATGCAAAGCATAAGTATGCTAATTGAAACATGCCCTAAAAGTAACCATCAAGAGCTGGTAAATAAAAGGGAGAAAGACGTGGGGTTGGAAGACATTCACACACTCACGCACACTTATTACAACATTGTGCCCTCTTGACAGAGGGTCTGAATGAAATGGAAGCTAACTAGCTATGCTAATTAAGGTAACTATTACAAATTACTACATAGATCTATTAGCTAAGCACGTTAACTAATTAAGTACAGAACCAATGAATTAACTAGCTAAGTAAAGCAATTAAAAGGCCTTGAGGGTGAGGGATGCATGCATGCTCTATTGCGTCCTCCCGGAAATCCACCGCCTTGCCTCAAGATGCCTCTTTTTGCACACCTTTAGACCTCTGAAAATTGTGCCAACTTCCAGGTTGATTCTGACCCATCTCAAGAACATGCTGAGGGATGATTGGCCAGAGATGGTGGCCATTGGCTAGCAATGATGGTCGATCGGCAGGCTTTGATGGCCGGTCGGCCACTGATTCCCTGAATTTCCTCCTTTTGCTGTAGTAGAGCACAAATAGAGGCATGTCAGTGTATTTGCAAGGAAATGTGTATACCACCACACTCCTTATCATTTCTCAAAGCTCAAAGGAGTGCGGTACTCAACTCTCGGGCCACCAACCGAGCATCGTAATGCACGATGGCCGAGAAGCCGGGTTTGTACAAGTCAATGAATGCACAAATAACACACAAGACTTAAGAGGCCTCCACCCTATCATGCACAATCAAGGGAGACGGCGACAAAGAAATGAGGCTCGTTTCATCACTTCAAGTATGAAATGCCCCTCGTTTCTCATATTTGGATCAACATCCGATCCAAACACAATGCAATGCAATGCAACACACACGCAAACAACATGCTAATTTTGACATGTTAAGATGGCATGCATGAGACTCTATCATGCAAGTAATGCATGCATGGCATTGTTAAGGGGCCAAGGGCACCAAGGCTAGTGAAGAGAATAACACTATAAGCATGCATCATAATGCTCAAACAACCCAACCAGCTCAAAACAGAGTTACATCATGCCCAAAACAGTGGCAAAACATGCTGAAATGGAAGCTCAAAGGACTAGACAAACATGCATACATGTTGAGCCACAAACAAGGCACAATGCTCAACTCTTAAGGTCATTGAAAGAGTGATACATGGAGTGCAATGGCATATGTTCCAGCACTGAAATGTCATGCTAAATGACTTAAATTCATGCAAACAACCCATGTAATGCATGTTAAAAGGCCTAAGCATCAAAGCTAGTGGAGTGTATTACACTAGAGGCCTGCAAGACAATGCTCAAATAACCAAACCAGCCCCAAATAGAGCTTATGCATGCCAAAACAGTGGCCAAAATGACCTGAGATGATGGCTTGAAAGGCAAGAAAATGATGCTTATGTAATGACTCACAAACAAGGCATAAAGGTACAACTCTCAAGAGCACTTAAAGAGTGAAAAACATAGAAGTGTACAACACTATATGCTCTGAAATAACATGCCAAATGATGCCAAAACATGCAAATACCTCAAGCCAAGCATGCAAGATACCTCAAAACTCAGAGTTATTCAAGGCTATTGCACTATAAGCATACATAACAAGCATCATACGACCAAGAAGCCTCAAAACAGAGCTAAAGCATGTTAAAACAAGAGTAAAAACTTGCTGGAGTGGAGCCAAAACATGCTAGAATAATGGGCCAAAACACCAAGTATACTAGGCTAGTGAGCAAGGTTTACACTACAAGTGTAAGAAGCATGCATGAGGTGACCCAACCAGGCCAAAACAGTGTTATGCCATGCTAAAATAAGGCCAAAAATAAGCTAAGAATAAGTCAACACATGCTAGAAAAACATGCTCAATCATTAGGCCAATAAGGTAAGCAAACAAGACAAGAGGAGAGGGGACCACCCCCTCTCATTTTGGACCTCAAAACCACATTTCTATGACTAAAAATCCACTAGATTTCAGTGGTTAAAAAGCCAAATAAAGATTGCCTCAAAGGCCTTAAAAAATGGGACCAACCTCAAGCCAATAAGGCACACAAGAGAGTAGAACACCCTCAACACCAAAGAGACCTCAAACAACCATCTTTAACACTTAAAAACAAAACTTTTTGTAGTTGAAAGCTAAGCCAAAAGAAGCATGCAAAGATGGCTAAGTAAGCAACAAAAACAATGCTCTAAAGAGGGTAAAGACTCACCCTTGAATAACCCCAGCAAAAGCAGTAACTTCTGAGGCAAAAACCAAGCCTTTGAGCTTCAAACAAACCTCCAAGTATCTCAGCTCATGAGTGAAGGTGTTTCACTCGGTGCTTTAGTGCAAAAGTGTGAAGAAAAACCACTTTAAGGCACAAACTAGTACAAATATAGAGAAAGAGGGATATGTATTGCCCTAATCCAAATTTTCAAAACCTCTAAAAGGGGAGAGGAGCCTCCCCTCTTATAGAAATCCAAGTCTCAAGCTTGTTGGACAAGCTAGAAACTTGGTGCAATCCCTCTATACACGTGTATGGAGAATGCAACCTATACTCACCAGCTGGCACAACTGGCAACAAAAATATCTGCAAAAGCAAAGAAAAGGGCCTCGGAAAAAAAATGGCCAACTAGCCATTAAAGGAGCCGACCGGCCATCGGTGAGGCCAACCGGCCAACACTGATGGCCGATGGAAAGAAGGCATGGCCGATGGGCACAGGGCCTGGCCGATTGGTTGTAGGGCTGGCCAGCAGGCCACCCCCTTCTCTCAAAAACAAAGTCACAAGCTCTTGGTCCACAACCAAGCAAAAAACAGACAAGTTGAGAGGCTCCAAGGCAAGGCGCACAGTCGAGACCTTCAGGAACTCAAAACGAACACGAGCATGGATGATCATCGAGTGTTCAAACGATGACGTCCACGTCTTAAGGACGGTCAAAAATGGGGTGTCTACACTACCACCTTTCCTTCTTACATCAACACACAACCCATGCCTTCCTATGAGGCATCACAATAAACTGAATAACCCAAACCCCTCTCCTGAATAATCAACACAGGCATAGTGGTGAGTCTAACCTTAAGCTCTTGAAATGACTTTTCACAAGTCTCACTCCACACAAACTTCAACCCCTTCCTGGTCAATCTAGTCAATGGTGAGGCCAATCAAAAGAAATCCTTTATAAAACATTGGTAATACTCGGCTAAGCCCAAGAAACTTCAAATCTCAAAGGCATTCTTAGGTTGCTCCCAATCTTGCACTGCTTTTATCTTAGAAGAGTCAACAGTCACTCATTTCCCTGATACCACATGACTTAAGAACTTAACTTCTTTTAACCAAAACTCGCACTTCCCAAACTTAGCATATAAACAATAGGCTCTAAGTAACTTGAGTGCAACCCACAAGCAATCCTTATGTTCCTCCTCAGAGGGTGAGTAGATCAAAATGTCATCAGCAAAGACAACCACAAAGCGGTCTAAAAACTCATGAAAAATTTGATTCATCAAATCCATAAACGAAGTCGGAGCATTGACTAGCTCAAAAGGCATCACTAAGAACTCGTAGTGGCCATACAGCGTACGAAATGTCATTTTCTAAATGTCTTTCTCTTTCACCCTTAACTGATAATATCTCGATCTCAAGTCAATCTTAGAAAAGCAACAAGACCCCTTTAACTGGTCAAACAGATCATCTACATGAGGTAATGGGTACTTAATCTTAACAGTTACCCAGTTTAGCTTCTGGTAATCAATACACAATTGCAAGGTGCCATCCTTCTACTTAGCAAAGAGAGTCAGTGCTCCCCAAGGCGATGTACTAGGGCGAATGAAGCCATTATCTAACAGCTCCTAGAGTTGAATCTTCAACTCACACAACTCGGCGGATGCAAATCGATACGATGCCATGGAAATCAATGTCGTTCCAGGCACTAAGTCAATGGAGAACTCAATAGCTCGGTGGGGTGGCAAACTAGTAAGATACTCGGGAAAGACATTCGGGTATGCGCAAACTACTCTCTATAATTTAACTTGGTCTAGATCACTCTCATTACCCAAGAGTGTTGCAAGAAGAATGCTGCAAGAAGAAAACTAAGCTCGCTCCTACCACATGGGTCATAAACTGGCGATAAGACTCTATTAGCTCGGTCTTCCAAAAAATAAAAATAGTCACTACTCGAGGTGCACACCGTAACTCTTTGACGGTAACAATCTATAACCGCACAATACAAGGATAACTAATCCATATCCAAATTGACATCAAAACTCGACATGTCCAACAATACCAATGCAAAAAGAAGTTGGCGCCCGACAACCTCTATCTCACAACTACGACATCCTCGATCAAAGTTAACCTTACACCCAATAGGGACTCTACCCTGAGCGAAGATGCTAACTGTGCCACTTCTAACTCCAAAATTGATACGAATGTAGATGAAATGAAAGAATGTGATGCACCAGTATCAATCATCACATCAGCAATCGAATTAAACAACAAGAAGTTACCTCTCAAAATAGAGGGTGTTGGCAACTAATCCAGTGTAGTAACAACATACACATACCCGATAGGTCTCTGTTCCACTTGCTCACCCCTTGGAGCGTAGGACTAGTAAACTGATTGAGCTAAAGAGGCTCCTTGAGTGGCCCTCAAGGCCTGTACTGATTGAGTAGGCTAATGGCTCTGTGTTTGCCTCAAACCTGAAGCACCAAGTATGCCACCTATCTGGGAACAAAACCTCTTCAAGTGCCTCGACTTCCCACACTAATAACAGGTAGGCGGCTGCCCTTTTCCCAAACTCTGGCTCTAAAAAAGAGCCCGAGCTGTGCTGATTGTTGCCCTCTTTCTCTCTGCGGGCAAACTGGAGATTTGTGGCCTATCTGGCTACACTTGAAACAAGTGATCCCACCCTAACTACCTCTTCCTAAACTAGAACTCGATACTGGAAAAGTGGATCTAAACTATACTACTTGGGACTGTTGTGGGGTGGAACCCCTCTACCTCTTGTTGTCCCGTGCCTTCCTCTGAACCTTTTGACTCATTTTCCTATAACCCCTCATCCTCTCCTCCTCTACCTGAATCACGGTCTCTAAGTGAGCTGCTGCCTCCACAAGATGACCGCAATCCCTAATCATAGACCCAGCCACCTTAAATAGGAGGTCGGTCCTCAGTCGCTTCTCAAACTCTACACAACGGCATCCCTCCGTCGCCACAAGTTCTGGTGCAAATCTAGAGAGGCTTGTAAAAGCTGCCTTAAACTCTGCTACGGGTGTGTTCAGCTGCTTGAGTTTCAAAAATTGATCCCTCAACTTCTCCCTAACAGTGGGAGATAGAACTTATCCTGGAAAACATTGACAAATGCCTCCCAAGTCACTCCAATGCACCCACGCGCATACTTCTACCACTGACCTGCATCTCCCTTCAGTTGGAAGGATGCCAAAGTCACTCTCAAACCATCATCCTCAATGCTAAGCGTCTCGAACGTCTTCGCTATCTGTTCTAGCTACTAATCCACCTTCAGTGGCTCCTTAGGATCCCCTAAAAACTCATCCAGATTCGACTAGCAGAACTCCCTTTTCAGAAAAGATGGCCCCGTCTCAACAACATGAGTCTGGACTTGATTCTTAGCCTTAAGAATGTCCATGGATTCCTTCAAAGCACCAGCCATTTCCTCGGCCAAAGCACCCATGGCTTGTTGAGCTGCTAGCTCGGCCACGTTAGCCTGACTATCTTCTTCCTCTTGCACCGAAATTTTATTTAGTAATGGCACCTTTTGTCGCCTAGGCCTACCATGGCTACCACGTCCACCACGTCCACGTCCACATCTTGACATCCTAATAAAGGTAATGCAATAGATTAGCACATTCACAAATGTGCTGAAGCTAATTCACTCACGTCCTAATACGATAGACAAAAATTAATTCAATCCACATAAGCACCTAATCACATAAACACAAACGAACTTCCTTTCTAGATAGTAACAGTCTCGCGACATTGCCAGAGTTCCAGTTAGAAATAGCAGTGATCAAGTGCTCTTCTAACAGGACTTCTAGAAACTCTTAGACCCAATCAATATCTAAGAAATTAAATCCCATACTCATATAATCACTTTAGTATGTTATCACATAGCATACCAGGTCTACTTCTAACATTATCTAACAAAAGAACCCATTGCAGTAAAAACCATATCCCACGATCCCAAAGTATTCAAACACACCAGCTTTAATACAAAGTTGTAATGCCCCCAAACATAATTAACATTAAACCTTACTCATAACAGTATAGCATATGACATCAATACAAGAGTAGAAATGAAATTAAAATCACATAAAGAAATGCCCTAATGGCTTACAACTTTCCAAGACGATGCTTGGTTACAAGAAAATGAGTTTAAACTCAATACAAATAAAGCCCAAGGCTTAAACAAATAATTACATCCAAACAAAACCAAAAATAAGCCTTAAGCTTCGAGTCCTCCCAAGCTATGTCCTTGGCGGAGGCATATTATCAACATCTGAAAGTTGTTTTCCACATGTAAGAATACTCTAACACAGTACTTAAATTTTAGAAAAATCATAAGGTGAATGCACTATGCATGTCATTTTCCAAATATTTCTTGTTTTCCATCTCAAAACAATGCAATGCCAAATTATGAATCAATTCATGAAAATAATCATTTTACACAGAAAACAGGGCAGGGGATACAACACATTGGGAATCTCTATGTACATGTCTACAAGTAGGCTATACAAGCACTACTAAAGCCATTTTACTGGTGCCAATCGAAAGGATCGGCACCTAACCACACGAGTTTCTGGACTTTCACCAAGGACACACAGGCCAACATAATAAAACCACAACCACACCCCTTAACCAGATTCACTACGATATTCACCCATTTTTCTCAAAAATGAATACATTTACAATGTTCAATGTAAGATGATGCACAATGCACAATGTATGAGAAATTAGTTTCAATTCAACCTAATCCTTAGGCAACGTTTACAGCAATCAAAACTATTCTCCATCGATAGCCCAAAATAGATATTTCTATTCAATAGATGAACTCCAATCAAAAGATATATTTTCATCAATCTTAATGGGAGTGATAATGCATATCCAACTCCACCATCATCATTAACATAATCATTATTCCAATTCCACAATATCCAACACCACTTTCCATTTCCCTCTTTACAATTTCAAATATCCAAAATTAGGGCAAAAACCCCATTTTCTTTCCAAAATCAATTTTGGTAAAAGCTTTCCACCATTTCAACACAACTCATCCACAACCATATTCATACAACTATTTTCAAGAATCAATTTGAAAAACCCCTCTTTTGATTTCAAACCAAACCCTAGGTTTTACCAAAATTTTCCAAACACATAACCTTTTTGAAAAGACAAATAACTAGGCTAAAATTCATAAAAAGAGTCAAAAAAAAATTCGTACCTCAAAAGAGAAGACCAAAGGAAACAAGAAGTAGAACTCGGCAGAGCCAAAAACACTAACTTCTTCGATTAGAACAAAGCCCTTGATGTGCTCTATCTTTTACTCCAAAGGACTATAGTGAAGAAATGAACGGATTGAGAGTATTTGGTGCAAAAGCTCAAGAACGAGAGAGAGAGAGAAAGAGAGAGAGAGAGAGAGAGAGAGAGAGAGTAGTAGATTTATGGTTTTGAAATGTTTAGAGAGAGAAAGAGTTGAAAGAGTGATCCAAAAAGGCTGTTTCTTGGACTGATAAACGCACAGACCGCTCGAGCGAAGGAATGGTCGCTCGAGCAACGGACATAATAAGTGACACCGCTCGAGTGTACACTGACCCCCTCCCAATAGTTCAGACCCGTAAAAGTTCACTCGAGCACAAGAAACGTCGCTTGAGCGCAGATATCAAACTCTTAGTATTTTTATAGACTGTAAAAGACCGCTCGAGTGCAAAAATGGTCGCTCAAGCGAACAAAAAAAATTCTGGGCAACAACATTTGAAAAAGACTAACTTCCCAACCTATCTCAAACACCCCCCAAAACTCCCAAAAATCCAAACTCAATAAACAACAAGATGGAAATAAGTTAAATAACAGTTAAATGAATGAGTTCTCAGATCCAAAGCAATAAATGGGTTGGGTCTAAACTAGAATCGTTATATGCTCTCTAGCTAAGTTCCCTAGATCTTTGCAGAGAGATTTGCTTGGTCGTGAGGTCAGAAATAACACCCATATGTGGGATTCTGTATATTCTATAGTTACTTGTTGTATCTTAGGGGGTTGGTTCACAGGTACAACCTTTGTAATTTCATGGTGTACTCATAGCTTGCCTAGTTCCTATTTAGAAGGCTGTAATTTCTTAATGGCCGCAGTTTCTACTCCTGCTAATAGTTTAGCATGTTATCGACTTAGTGAAATCCTCTATTTCGTATACTGGAAAAAGAAATGATCCGTCGAGTGGTTCTTTTTTGTAAAAAATACCCTAATTGCGATCTCTTTCCTAGTACATGGAAGATTAAGGATATCAAGTCTAGTACACCGACTAAGAGTGAGTGAAGTCATGGGATGTTATCTCCTGAATTTTGATGGGGATTCCAATAGAAATCCTTCCGTCTCGTTTGTGATTGTGAGTTGAATGAATAAACAAATGAAATCAAGAAAAAGATTGAAGAATTTTATTATTTCTATTATTTATGCTTTGTAATTCAATTTATAAATCCGAATCTGTTTTATTTTTGTTTAAATACACTCATTTTATACAACAATCTTAAAATAAATTGTTTGTGTTTCTAAAAGAAATTAAAAAAAAAACAAAACAAAACAAAAGATTCTTTTTGCAAAGTATCTTCCAACAACTTTATTTTTTTAGAAAAATAGAAGTTTTGTTCTCTTTCTTTAAAAAACAAAAAGAAAAAAAAAGAAAAAAGAAATGAGAGAGAGAGAGAGAACAAGTTCTGGATGATTCATAGTCTTGATTTTAGTTTTATTTGCCTAATTGCTTTCTAGTTTTGATTGATATAACTCTTGGGAATTAAAATTAATCTAGTTACTTAGAGTTATTAGTTTGTTTCCATTAGTTGTTTGTTTAGTATTTTGTCTAACAATTTATTTATTGCATAAGGTTGCTAGAAGTGGAAAACAAAAATTAGTTTAATTGCATACAGCTCTTTAATTTTATATTAGTTGTTTGGGTCTTATTTTGTTATTATGCTAAATTTCTTTATAGGTATACTTATGCAAAAGGACAAGAAAAAAAAAATAAGAACAAAACACAACTTTAATTTGGATTACTAACAATTTTGTAATAGAGTTACCAAAGCATGGGAAAAAAGGAATTTTGCACTTTCAGTTTTGTGGACATTTTTCTGGACACTTTTGTGGATTGGTTTTGTTTACATATTTTGCTAGCAATTTTTATTGATTATTTTTTGGTTGTAATTTTTAATTGCTTGCAAGTTTGGTAGCAATTTTTATTGCTTGTAATTTTGGTAGCAAATTTTTTGCTTGTAATCTTTTATTTTTGGGACTTGAGATTTTATTAACCTAGTGTATCCCTTGCAAAGTTAGTTTTGAATTTGTTTCCCTTTGACAACGAGTCAACAATATTTTGGAAGTTTTTTCTAAGGTTAATTGGGTTTTAAGCGGGACTATTGTGACCCCTCCAGTCTTCTTAGAAACTTTCATGACTTTGTTTGATTTTTGATGTTAGTGGTGAGATTAATTTTGAATTCTTTTTCAGTGTTTTGGCATTTTTTAGTGTTAATTTGTTTTATAGAAAAACAAAATAGTTGAAATTTTGTTGTGTTTTTTAGAAATGGAAACTATTACCGATGCTGCTGCAACTAGTACTAGAGTGGTGAATGATGATGGGAATCTAAATCTCATATCAACTGGATTGCCAACCCCTGTAGTTAACCCTATGGTTAATCCTATTGTGGCTCATATTTCTTTTCTGGGGGGATCACTCAATTATCATGAGCGCTCGGAGAAGTTCACCGGCAAGAATTTCAAGAAGTGGCAACAAAAGATGTTGTTTTACTTAACAACTCTCAACCTTGTGACGTTCTCAAGTGAGGAACCACCAGCCATGGAGGAGAATGAACAAAATACACAGAAGCTCATGGCTTTAGACACTTGGAAGCAGTCAGATTTCCTTTACTGAAACTATGTTCTCAACAGCTTGCCATATACAATTTTCAATGTTTATTATCCTAAGAAGTCGGCAAATGAGTTGTGAGCTTCCTTGGATAAGAAATACAAAACCGAGGATGTTAGGGTGAAAAAATTTGTCATTGGTCGATTTTTAAATTTCAAAATGGTGGACTCAAAAATCATCATTAGCCAGATCCAAGATTTTCAAGTAATTTTGCATGAGATTCATGCAGAGTGAATGTTCTTGAGTGAATCATTCCAGGCAACTGCTTTGATAGAGAAGCTGTCTAATGGCTGGAAAGACTTCAAGAACTACTTTAAGCACAAGCGAAAGGAGATGGCAGTCGAAGAGCTCATTGTTAAGCTCTGTATTGAAGAGGATAACATGAAGAAAGAGGGAAAGTACCCTCACTGTCAAGGCCAATGTGGTTGAGTATGGCCAGTCTTCTGGGGTTAAGAAGAAGCAACTTATGAAAAAAAAGGCTTGAAATTGGAACCTAGAGGTGGTGTCTCAAAGTGGCCGGTCTACAAGCCGCAAAAACCTATTTATGGGTTTTTTCAAGAAGTGCTACAATTATGGAAGTGATAGGCATTAGGCTGTTGGCTGTCGCAAAACGAAGAAGCCATACAAGAACAAGGCCTAAGCTCACATGGCAGAAATGGAAGATCTTTCCTAAAATGTAGATGATATGCATCATTTTGTTGTTGTCACTAAAGTGAACTTGGTGGGATCTAATCCAAGGAAATGTTAGATGGACACTGGGCCACTCGCCACATCTATGTAGAAAAGAGGATGTTTACAACCTTCGAGTCGATTACAAACGGCAAGAAGTTGTTAATAGAAAATTTTGCAACCTCGACCATCAAGGGAAAGGGAAAGTGGTCCTGAAGATGACTTTAGAAAAGGAGCTAACTCTGAATGATATCCTGTTTGTGTCGAACATTCGCAAGAACTATATCGCCTCAAAAATACAGATATAAAATAACTCACTATAATGCCCCCACTAACATTCATTCTCATTAGGTAATGTGGAAGCTTAATTAATTACAATCATTCAATACAAGAAACATTTCTGAACCCATATTCCATTCATTAACACCCCTTAGGTATTACAAATCATATCACATGTATTAATACATTCATTAATTCTAAAACATGAATCCATAGCATGTGATCACTAAGAAACCTCATCTAAACTACTACAAGTTTATGCCTTAAAGGCTGCAACTTCCAAGGCATAGCCTGGTTGTATTAACAAGAGTTAAAAAAAACCCAATACATGTAAGCCCTTGGCTTTATAAAAGAAAGTAAACAAAAATAAGCTTCAAGATCCAAGATCCAAGATCCTCCCAGGTCATCACCTTGGTAGAGGCACACCATCAGCACCTAAAAATGTTTTTCCACATTGGGTAAGCTAAAAGCCCACTAGAGATAATCTTAATGGCATGTATGATACTTAACAATGTCATATGGTGAATGCAAATAAAATGCCATGATGAAACATGGGGTTTTTTTTTTTTTTATCTTTGAAACAATGCCATTCAAGAGTTCCAAAATGCACAATTCAAACACTTCTTCAAATTAGAAAACAGGACAATAAATATAATGCTGTAAATTCCAAGGGCTAGTGTCTGCAAGTAGGCTATAAAAGCACTACCAAAAGTTACTTTACTAGTTCCTAATTGAAAGGAATTGGCACCTAACTACGCGAATTTTCAGATTTTCACCATGGGCCTATAACCAAATTAATTATCCACAACCACACTCGTTACACGGATTCACCATTTTATTTACCTTTCTTTCACAAACCGAATTTCCAAGAATTCTCAAAGTGCACCATTATAAAACCAATGATTCAATGATATGTTCTGTGAAATGCATAAATTATAAATATTTCAATTCACCTAGTCCACGTACAATTTCTACCACATGGTAATGCCATCCTACACTGATAGCCAAAGACAATGATTTTTAATTCAACTATTATAAGATAACCAATATAATACATAATCCAAAGTTTTCAAACTTTTCAATCCATCTAGGGTTTTGAGAAAAATTGGGGTTCCTCCTTGAATATAGTTTTCTCAAGTTCCATAGCCACAATTAATTAACAAGGAAAAGTTGAGAATCCCCCTTCATTTATGCATCAATATATATAATCAAAACCCTAAATTTCCAAATATCTCCAACTATCAAAATAGTATAAAATATCATGCACATCATTAAGAAAATCCTTACCTCAAAGCAAGAAGAGGAAAGAGATCATGCCCAAAAATCCGCAACGATGAAAACTTGAAATTTTCAGATCAAAATGATGCAGTCCACCTTTTTATCTCAAGCACTAAGGGTAGGAAATGAACGAAAATAGATGAAAACCAAGGTTTGATAGTTTGGTGGCTAAAAAATGGTAGAAATAGGTGTGATGGAGAAGATAGGAATGAAAAAGTAACTTATAGGTTGGGCCATTGCAGGCGCGAACTACAAATCGTAGAAGCAAAAGACATAATTGCAGGCGCAACCACTAACACCCTAGGCGAAAGCCCAAAGTCGTGACGTACCCTCACGGCCCTATGTGGGCTACGCAACTTTCCCGGGTAGGGGACTTGAAAGTGTGTTTTGGTTGTGGGCGTGAACTTACCTTGCAGGTGCGACGTGAACATCGTGAACGTGACCATACAGATCGTGGCCTCTTTTATGACCTATCATGGGCCATGCAATTTCTTCAAGCCTAAGCACCTAAAGGTGGTTTTGGTCGCGGCCTAATCATGACTCCTTACAGACGCAACCATGCCTCTAGAGCAGGCTGTCTTGAATCCAAATCTCAAAATCAAGGTTTCTTGCAACAAAAAGACTTCAAAAAAGCAACCAAAAAAAACCTCAAACAAGTGTGAACTTAAAAGAAAAGAATAATAAGGGTTAGGTCTTAACCTGGGTCATTATAAAAACCTTGTCTTGGGGTCCCTCCTAAGTAAGCATGGTTTCCACATGGTTTTTGAATCTGATAAGGTCGTATTGACCAAAAGTGAAGATTATGTGAGAAAGAGGTATATGTCATGTGGTATGTTTAAATTAAATGTAATGACTATTATCCTTAAGATTAATGAGAAAACTTTTATTTCTGCTTACATGCTTGAGTCTTCTTATTTATGGTATGGTAGACTAGGTCGTGTGAATTTTGAATCTTTGTATAGATTAATAAATTAGATTACATACCATCTTTCAAGATTAATCTACTTCATAAGTGTGAAACTTATGTATAAGCAAAGTTAACTAGGACTTCATTTCATTCTATTGAAAGAAGTTCCGACCTTTTGGACTTAATACATAGTGATGTGTATGACTTGAAGTTCATACAATTTTGAGGTGGCAATAAGTATTTTATTACTTTTGTTGATGATTGCACTAAAGATTATTATGTGTATTTGCTTAAAAGTAAATATGTAACTACTGAAAATTTTATTCTTTTTAAAAATGAAGTTGAGAATCAACTAAACTAAAAGATTAAGGATTTGAAAAATGATTGTGCTGGTGAGTACGAATCACCATTTATTGGCATTTGTGCTCAATACGGGATTATCCACCAAGCGCCTTACTCTTCTCAGTCAAATGGCATTGCTGAGTGGAAGAATATGACGTTGAAGGAAATGATGAATGCTATGTTAATTAGTTATGGATTGCCATAGAACATGTGAGGGCAATCAATTCTCTCTGCAAATTACATTCTAAACAAGGTATCTCATAAAAAGGTGGACAAGACCAAGTACGAATTATGAAAAGGCCACAAACCTTAATATAAATTCTTACGCATATGAGGGTGTATTGCAAAAGTAGCGGTGCCTACACCCAAGCTAGTTAGAATAGGCCCGGAATCCGTGGATTGTATATTCATTGGTTATGCACAGAATAGTAGTGCATATCGGTTTCTTGTGCACAAGTTTGATATTTTAGATATACATAAGAATATCATTATGGAGTCATGGAATGCGTCTTTCTTTGAAGACGTATTTCCTCTCCGAACCCAAGAAGGGGATCCTAGTTCCTTAAAGCAAACTGATGAAGTTGCTAGTGATAGTGATCAAGTTGAGGAGTTAGATGAACCAAGAAGGAGTAAAAGGGTTAGGACTTCCAAGTCCTTTAATCCAGACTTTTTGACTTACATGTTGTAGAATGAGCCTTGGACTTTCCACAAAGCAGTGACTTCTTTAGAAAGTCTTTTGTGGAAATAAGCTATCACAAGTGAGATTGACTCCATCTTATAGAATAACACCTAGGAGTTGATTAATCTATCCCCATGTAGTAAGTCTTTGGGTTGTAAATGGATCTTTAAAAGAAAGATGGGGCTAATAGGTCAATTGATAAGTATAAAGCTAGCCTAGTTATCAAAAGGTACGTGGAGCGTGAAGGCTTGGATTATTTTTGTCACGATCCAAACCCACCCCTATAGGTTTAGTGCCATAACCGGCTAGTAATCCTAGGATTACCAAAGGCCTCTGAACCAATTAAGCAAAATACAAGGGCTAGCGGAAGCAAATACAAACATACACTGTCCATAGAGCTGAGTAGACATACATAGGATAGAAAATTTCAAACTTATATTTATATATATATATATAATACCATTAGAACGTCAGTCTTACATCATCATAGCTACAGATAGACCCAAAGAAACTGACCAAACAAACAAAAGAAAATAACTTAAACTTGCATCATGTTCACAAAACTCGATCACAAAACATTTCGGAACCTCCTCGAAGGCACACCGATTGGCTAACTCAAATAGACCTCTAGGCAAACCTCACTGAGCTTGGTCCCACGCCTGATCACCTACATATATATTATATATATCTAAACAGTGAGCTGGGGCCTAGTAAACAACAACAGAGTAAAAGGTTATGAATAATGTCCAATTCAAATCAAAAAATTAGAGTTCATATCAAAAACAGATTCAGATTAACATACTCATACATATTTCATAATCAGTTATACGTGGTACATCCGTTGGCTATCAGATCAAATTGGTCATAAGACCCACATGCATAGTCAATATCAATGACCATAAAGGTCAATATCTTGTGCACAAGTAGCCATGGTATTGTTACCCTCAGGTGAGGGCCACGTGAACATAGGCCTCAGTATTGTTACCCTCGGGCAAGGGCCACATGAACATAAGCTATGATATTGTTACCCCTGGGTGAGGGCCACGTATATATTGGCCACGATATTGTTATCCCCGGGCGAGGGCCACGTGAACTAAGGATGCTACAAATACATTTCAAAAAAATGGACATTCATTCATGATTCATAAAATAGCATTTTATAAAATGGATCATAGCTTATCATTCTGAAAACACTTGTAATCAACATATCTTTACAAAGTTATTACTCACAGATAGCTCCAATAGCATAAAAGTCAAAACAGTTGGATCAACGATCTATGGCGTGTGACCTACACAAACACATAATGGATACACATTGAAACACACATTCAGAAAGCACTTAACTCATTACATTTCGTTCTTAGTGTGTTTCTAAGTCTTATCCTCATTATTGTGTCTTAATTAAGGCTTAGGAATGCCTAAGATGCAATGAGAATACCAAAAGGTGATTCAAAACACTTAGTTAAATTTGCTGAAAATAGGATCTTCACTCGAGCGCAACTTCCTTCGCTCGAGCTAAGGTTCAAAAATAAGGGTGATCGCTCGAGCGCAACTTTGGTCGCTCAAGCGGTCTATAAAACTCTACAAAAGTATTGGTTGCATAATTTTTTTGTTCGATGGTCGCTCGAGCGCAAGACTGAGTAAACAGAGTCCTCGCTCGAGCGCAACTTTTGTCACTCGAGCGGTGTGAAAAATTTGTAAAACTTCTGGGAGTATGAATTTTACACTCGAGCCAACTTTCGTTTGCTCGAGCGGAAGTGCAAAACAAAGAGTGGTCGCTCGAGGGCAGAATTTGTCGCTTGAGTGGTGATACAGAATTCTGAAATTTCCAGATTACATGTCCAGCTTCACATCTCAATTCTAAGGTAACAAAACATGTTCTTTTGGGCCAAAGCTTAAGAAAACACTTATAAATTCATAAAACTTCATGATTTGAAAGCCATTTCGCAAAATTAAGCCCAAAAACTTTGCCAATTATACCAAAACCAAACTTGAAACTTTCAAGATATAACATGCATGTAGTAAATTGAATTCAAAGCCTCAAAATCATAATCAAATGAGATGTTTAGTTCAAAAACATGTTAAATTCTCAAACCCAAGGCTAAAAATAAACATGCATGTGGAAATTCTTGTAAAAACAACTTCAAAACTCATGATATGCACATGCGTGCATGATATGCACATGCATGCATGAATGGTTCCCAATTCTTGTCTTTAAGCTCAAATCCCATGCTAATGCACCTAGTTCACTTAATTTCACATACTTAACAACTCAATTACATAACTAAAAGGTTGAATTCTTACTTTTAAGTCTTAATTTGCAAGAATTCCAAGTTGTTCTTCCCAAATTTCAAGTCTCTAGCTTAGTTTAAGCTAATTCCTTAATTTTCCTTCTTTTGGTCTTAATTTCTAGCTCTCCCCCTTTGTCACGTTATGTTGAGCTCAAAATGAGTGGAGAAAATGTGTAGAATGTAATAGAAGTGGCCTTATATAGGCTTGGTTACACTTAGATAATTAATTGTAGTTAGTGCTAATTATTTTATTCTAAATATTTGATTCTGAATCAAATTCTAATTAAACCTACCATAAACTTCTAAAAATTATAAACAACACATAAACCAAGTCAATTCCATGATCAGATACCAATAAAGCCCTCAATTCACTTACCGAATTGGAAATACAGACAGATATTCCTACCATGAACTGATATAAATGCAAATAACATATAACACATGCAATTAACGTTGAATTTCCTCTTAATTACTTATTACACATTCTTAATCATGGTTTAACAATTAATCACAAGTCGGGGTTGTTACAATTTTGATACATACTCACTTATGACATGGATAACATCCATTCACATGGTGACTGCGATAACAATTTTGCGTCATCTAGAGATACATCAAATGGATGTTAAGATAACTTTCTTAAATAGATATTTGAAAGAAGAAATCTACATAGAGTAACTTGAAGGGTTCTCAGCTCCAAGGCAAGGGAAGAAAGTCTATAAGATTGTCAAATCTTTATATGGTTTGAAGCAAACTCCTAAACAATAGCATGAGAAGTTTGACAACGCCATGTCATTAAATGGGTTTAGAATCAATCAGTGTGACAAATGTGTTTATGTCAAACACACTGACAGAGTTTATGTCATTTTGTATCCATACGTTGATGACATGCTCACTGTTGGTAGTAATGATGATTAGAATTACCAAGAATTTGTTAAACTATAAGTTTGACATAAATGATATGGGTGTTGAAGATATTATTATGGGTATTAAGATTACCATAAAATCTGGTGATATTGTACTTTCACAGTCTCATTATGATGACAAGATACTTGAGAAGTTTAGTAAATCAGATACGAATGTATCAAGGACACCTGTAGACTTGAGTCTGCACGGTGTCTCTTAACTAGAATATTATTGGGTTATTGGAAGTTTGATGTATTTGATGAGTTGTAGCAAGCCAGATATAGCCAACTCGGTTAGCAAGATTAGTAGATACACAAGTAATCCTAATGTTACTCATTGAAAGGGCATTGTGCGGGTGTTAAAGTATTTACACTACACCCGGGATTATGGGCTGCATTACACCAGACATCCAGCGGTACTAGAAGGTTGTAGTGACGCAAATTGGATATCTGATATAAAGGATTCAAAATCCACTAGTGGATATGCGTTCACCTTTGGAGGGTAGCCGTGTCTTGGAAATCTTCTAAGCAAACGTGTATATCGAGATCAACAATGGAATAGGAGTTTATTGCTTTAGACAAAGAAAAAAAAAAAAAAAAAAAAAAAAAAAAAAAACTGAATGGCTCTACCATTTCATTGAAGATATTCCACATTGGCCGAAATCTATGCCAGCTATATGTATACATTGTGATAGCCAATCAATTAGCTATTGGACATGTATAGAGTAATTTGTATAATGGAAAGTCTAGATATATCCGCCGTAGACATAATTTCATACGACACCTACTATCTAATGGGGTTGTCTCCGTAGACTATGTAAAGTCTAAAGACAATATTGCGGATCTATTAACCAAAGGATTAAATTGAGTGTTAATAGATAAGTTGTCAAAAGGAACGGGATTGAGGCCTTTAGTAAAGGGTGTTACCGGAATGGAAACCCAACCAAATTGATTGGATATCCTAAGATCTAACTTCAACGAGACGACCTAATTGCGTGTAGCGGTGGTATGTCACTAAGGACATGAAACTTCCTACCATTCCTTTAATCAATGATGTTTGTGAGTGTTAGGGTTAAACTAAGCTTTTAATGACTCTTGTTTATTGAGCAATCAAACAAGGTATAACATGATACTCAATAAGAGTCACCTATGTGAGTGTGAAATAGGGCCGCTTCTTTAAGAATTAATAAGGCCTAATTCTTTAAACCCTCATTGAACTAGGCGAGTGTTCAGAGCTAAACAAAACACAATAGTGAGAACAAAACGATGGTTGGAGTAATACCTATGTGAGGTTTGTTGTCTCTGTTTACACAAACGACAAAACAATTCAAGACTTCGTGTTCACTATTAAGCCAATAAATTCTATAGACTTTCACTAAGAGATGTTCATAGCCAAAAGTTACCTTCTCTGATGCAAGGGTTATTCAGTGTACTCTCTCTTCGAGTCTTTGTTATTGAGTATTGTCCATTTTTCATTATTCGGTCAATTTTTATTCATGTGGGGAATTGTTGTGATTTTTTGGTGACTTTAATGTGAAATTAAAATCAGTCCCAACAACAAGTTGATATGGGTCCAAGTGGGTCTAGATTTTTTGTAGTGAGATCTTTACACCACAAAAAAAAAAAAAAAAAAAAAAAGACCAAAAACCATGAAGAATTGAATGAGAAATTGTCTCATAAAGTTGGCTTCATAAATGAGGTACTAGGGAATGTATCAGACCACCTATCCCATATTTATTGTAGAGGAAAGTATTGATGGATATTTAAATACCTTGTTTTACCTAAGGGTGTGAGCCTTTTGGGACATCCAAAATTTTCAAATAAAGAGAGTTATGGATGCTTCAATGATGGGCTTGGACCAAGACTATGGTCTAAGTTAGTTATGCAAAAAGTGCCACACAAGCGTGCACGCCGCCCGGACTGAGTGGGTTCAGATCCGTGGATTGTGGATCTTGGACTTGGGCTTGAGGCTGAAGGCTTGCTGGATTGGATAAGGTATGGGCTTGGGCTGGGATGGTGGCCCACTTATCTTGTTCTTTTTCTGACTTGGGTCATATGGTGAATGTTGTAGAACCTTGTAACTTTTGTATTGAATGTGATTAAATCCATCAGTTTTGTAGGATTAATCACCGTATTTGTTGCTGGCCTTCATGGATGAAGGCTCATCATCTCTACTCCATTGTGTATAAATAGAGACCATGTTCTCTTAGTTTTCTTTCCGGAAATTTTTCTTACCTTCTTGTTATTTTGTCAGTTTGTCTCATACAATTCTTCTAGTGTGAAAAAGTGTTATTGTTATTCTATTCGCCAGAGCTATCCAGAAGGTGCCCTTGTTGTAGCTGGTTACATCCATCGTATCCTGTGAGATTGATGTCCACGTTTCTCCAGCACCCATTGATGAGATTGCGAATCTGTTTTAAGAAAACTGCGTGATACACAGGTTTCGGTTTGCCTCCCTTTATATTTTGTTTATTTTATTTCCAGAATTTGCTTTGTCTTATTTCTCTGCTTTTAAGTTGTAACTTTCAGTTTTTATGCCTCATTTGGAAATATACTTTTTTAGTAACTTTTTTTGACTTTTTAGCTAAATATGATGTAAAAAAAAAAACTAGTATGTTTGGCATATTTTATAGCTTTTTACGAAAATATGTGCAAAAAGTAGAAAGAAAAATGAATCTTTGATTTTTTGGTATAGGTTGTTGGCCTTTTTGACTTTTTTAGTAACTTTTTGACTTTTTGACTTTTTGACTAAAAAAGACACTTGCCAAACGAGGCCTAAATCTATTATCTCTGCTTTGTAATTCAATTTATAAATATGAATCTGTTTTATTTTTATTTAAACACTCCTTTTATACAACATGAATGAAATGTAATTAAGAGTTTGATAAACGATAGCAATTTTTTTTTTTTTTTTTTCTGACATTTTACCCTATTGTCAACTAAAATTTGACAACTGGTTAATTTAATAGAGGCAACAACAATTCAGCTTAATTTTTTTTAAATAATTTTAAATTAATGACAAATTTTATGAACATTGTTAATTAAAGTCTTAAAATTTTAATGTATTTGTAATTATTTTGTGAAATTCCCGTTGAATTGTAATTTTTCCTTTTTAATATGGGTTAATTATAGTTTATTCATTTTTATTTTTATTTTTTTGGGTGGGTTTTTGAATTTTTTTTCCACTTTAGCTCATCATGTTTCAAATTTTTTTTTTTCAATTTACTTCTAAAACTTGTCTCTGTTCAAAATTAAATAAAAATATATTATTATATTAAAATTTGAGTTTATATTAGATGTGCGAGTTATATATAATAAAATATTAAAAAAAATTCCAAAGTAAATCCCCAGCTTTTAATTTTATTAATCTAAACTTTTGATTTGTTTTTAATTTAAACTAATTTTTATTTTCATGAAGTAAAAATTCACTTTTTCTGACAATTTTAGTTAATGGAAAAAATCAAATGGTTCAAATTGAAAACAAATTAAATATTGGTGTTTAAATTGATGAAATTGAAAAATTAGGATTTATTTTGTAACAATGCTCAAATCTTGTGAATTTTTTTTTTTTTTTGTAATTTCACCTAAAATATTTTTATACCACGTGATTGTCAATATTTTTTTTTTTGGTCTAATTTAAACATAAACTAATTTTTGAAATAAATTTAAAAAAAAAAACTTAAAATATAAAGGACCAAAATAATAATAATAATAATAATAATAATAATAATAATAATAATAATTTAAAGACCGAATTGAGAAAATTGCCAAACATTAAAGTAAGAGTGTAAGTTACCATTTTAATATTTAACGAGGGAAGACAGAATGACAAAGTAGCTCTTTAAGGTTTTTTGGTTTATTGTTTTTGTTTTGAGATTTCAACTATTGAAATAAAATTTTATTTTAATGGGTTTTAAAAATATTAGGATTAATTTCACTTAATTATCATCTAATATCATGTTGTTCCTCTCAATTTTAAAACCAAACGTTTAAAAAAATTACATTTTACCACAATCAACAATCATTGAATATTATCGTTCAAACTAAATGTATGGTTTTAAAATTTTAAAATTAACAAAATGACGAAAATTGTTAAAAATCTTTAAAATATGATTCCCAAATTCACGGCTAATAATGTGATAGGATGGTTAGGTTTTAAGTGATTAATTTTTAGGATAAATTACAAATACACCTCTTAAGGTTTGCTTAAAATACAGATTCACTCATATAGTTTGAAAAATTACAAACACTCTTTTGTCATAATTTTTATTTAACAGAATTAATTGAAAAAATAAAAATAGTAACTGCTCTTCTACACAGTAATAAAATTACCTGTATTATTATTTGAAATAAATTTATGATATCATTAATAACTGTTAATCTACTTTATGATTTCTTAATAAAAAAAAGTTCATTTGTTATGAAATTCAAAATTTCAAGGAGTGGGATTTAATTTCTAAAATTACAGGAGGTAATTCATATTTTAAACAAGTATCAACGGGTATATTCATAATTTATCCTAATTTTTAAATCAATCAATAATTGACATAGGCCTATTTTGAAAAGTAGACATTTTAACCAAAGAATCAAAAAGTCATTATAAAAAAATAACTCTTCTTTCTATTATTTATGTAAAAAGTTAAATCAATAAAAACAAATCAAATTTCCCAAATATGCATAGAATAGTCTACATTTAAGAGTATCAAGTTTTTTGTCGAAATTGATGTTTATTGCAAATTGATATGGTTAAAATTCTATTAAATTTAAAAAAATTGAAAAAATTACTATTCAATGTAATTTTTAAAAAATATGTACAAAATTATTTAAAAAATTACAATTTTAATTATTAATATTGATAGAGTTTAGCACTAAATGTAATTATTTTGTAGAAATACACTAGTGTGTAATTTTCCTTCAAATTTTTTAGCTTAAAAGAGTATGTAACTGTAAACTATGCACCGTAGGTAAGTTATGACATCTGTAGGTTTTTTTTTTTTTTTTTGAACTCAGAAAAGAGGATTTACAAAAAAGGTTCTAAATCGCGGTATCGGGTAACGTAACGGTATCGATCGCGGAGTATCGGCATTGGTAGTATCGATCGATACATATCGGGAATCCGATGTCGCGGTAGTGAAATTTTAAAAATCATTTCAAAGGTTTTTCAACTTTTTCTTTCCCGTATCGGTCCGAACCGGTGAATATCGGCCCGTCGCGGCTTGTGTAATGCTTACAGGCTGATACGTACCAGGACTCGGCCGATACGTACCGGGACTCGGCCGATACTCTTGCGATTTTCAATCTCAGTGGTATATCAGCCTGTATCCGTCACGGTACCCCATTTTTCCGATACGTATCGGCCAATACGTAGCGTATTAGCCGATATTTAGAACTATGTTTACAAGGCAGGCCGTAAGGCATGCAACAAAGCCACGGAAGGGTTAGACACCATTGGCAAGACAGACGGCCAGAGAAAGCCTCATTTGCAAACCCAATGGGCAGCCCCATTAGCTGACCTAAGACTCCATTGAAATAAGAAATTTCTACCACAAGCTAGAACTCTGATGTCCTCAATAATTGGAGCACATTCCTAGAGGGGATCATTTTTAGACGCGCACAACATGATAATAGCCTTGTTGTCACCTGCTATCTCGACATTAGAAAGGTTTAGAGCTTGGGCCATAAGACACACCCACCTGATCGCGCATAGCTTCCCCTTGTATAGCAGATCTGATCTCAATTCTCTGGACAACCCCATCTACAAGCAGACCATGGTTATCCTGAAACAGAACTACAAAATCGATGCCTTTGACGACTCCGACTTAAACGCGACATCGCAGTTGGCTTTAAGTTATCCCTGAGAAGGAAGATACCAAGCAATAAAAGGGTGAGCACCATGTAAGACACCATTACTAGCCTCAGAAGTACAAAGAACAGAGATGCCCTCAAATTCCCTACAAGCTCGATCTGCTATAGATATATAGGGGTGTAAATTTGGCCTACGGGCCTATGGCCACCCGAAACCCTCTTGTGGCCTGATGCGGCTCGGCCTGGCTAGGCTTGTCCAGGCCCCAGCCCGAGCCCAACTCGAGATCTTGGGCCTGAGCTGTCTGTTTCGAAACTTGGCCCACTAGGCTTGGCCCGAAGCCACACCCGTCCGCCTACTCAAGGCCCAGCCTACCCAAGACTTATTGTCATTTTTTATGGAAAAAAATAAAATTTTGATAAAAAAAATAAATAAATAAAAATAAAAATAAAAATAAAAAAATGGTCATGCTGGACCCGAGGTCCGAATACCCTTTGGGCCTCGACCTAATTTTTTGGCCCGCATGCCAACCCTGCTAGAATTTTGACAGGAGCCCGTGTGGCCCGACAGTGAGTCGAACTAGGCCAAATTTACACCCCTATATATATAGTCTCAAACGGGTCCACAGGGGAATGGTTGAAAGTCCATGCATGCATTCCTAGTCTTCCAAATGTGCCAAGCCATCCATATTCATTACTACAAATGTGATAACTAAATTTTTTTCAGTCATAACTAGAAAAATAATAATAATAAAGAGCTATAACAAAATTGTGACAACTCAAAAGTCAGGAACATCAGATAATATATTAACTATTGAATACAGGGTTTATCTAAGGTTACAAGAGTAGGAAACGTCACTAATGAGTCCTTTAGCTAACAACCAAGCAAGATTCCAGAAAAATCGAAGAAGTCAAAATAGCATCCCTTCTAAGTCCAACCACCTTAGATAGCAAAGCTACATTTTTGACAGATCTTGACAAGGTATTAGCACAAGGCCTACTTGAGTTGACAAAGTATAAGGATATGTTACAAATGTTATATATATACAAATTACAAAATCATGTCTTAAATACAACATGGGATCTATCACTTATAATCTACAAACACATTTAACATAACTAGTTCCTAACTCTCATAGGATTGTCGTACGTCTTTAAATACTTCAGCTTTGCCTTCGACCGGTCTAATAGTCTTCAATACTTGGCATGAAACGCCATGAGCTTTGATGCCCAGTAAATGCATACACAGCTCGTCCCTTTTTTCCAATCCAATACACCATCATATTTACAGCAAGCAAGTAGTGAAGCATGATATTCAAGTCAATAACAGCAATTTTAATAATAGAGGAAAGGAACATGTCATTCAAATAGATAACAAAGGTTATAATGTCAGTGGCTAGTATTCTAGAAATCCCCCAAAGAAATTTCAACCTCCCAACCACAAGAATTGGACACCGGACTATTCGGAACTCCCCCTTTTACTACTTTGTTGCGGAACTAACATCAGATGCCTGCCAACGGTTATATACCGCGTAGTGCCAACCGCAGGGCCTCAAAAGGGACAGCAAAAAGAAAAAGGTTTTATCACTCAGAATCCAACCTTATCCTTCCAAAAAAGTTTTATCCTCTTGAATGTCTCATTCGGACCCAACATTATCTCACCAATCAAACCATCGCAAAGAGTCTGAATACGTCCGTTCCATTCTAGGGCTTACGCGATAACCGCTTGCGCAAGACTTAACATTCAATTAGGGAGCACATCTCATCAATCCATACGTAACACATTATCATCTCTTCATATTCAAGTGATTGAAAACCCAATACCACCCCCAATGAAGCTTTTTGTTGAGTTAGATGTCTTAAATTAAAGTTAGAATAACTTAACAAGATAGTAATATCTACATAAGTATGAGCATCATCAATTGAAGAAGATAAGGAACATAACCATAACACATTCAATATCATACCAAGACATAATCATGTACTAATAAGCATATTCATGAACACATGAGCATAAATCACCCATGCAAAATTAAATTTCCAGATTCAGTAGCATTTAAAGATTAAAATCAAAAGGGCTATTTCAAATCTTTCCCGAACCTAGCCTTCTTATGGTTCGTAGAAATTTAATCTAGTTTTCAAAACATGTTTTAGAAATGTGATAGATTTTCTATATTTTTAGTTATTTAATAAGAAATACTCCAGTGCTGTCTAGATTCGTCGACCGTTATGAAAATTAGATTATCTTTCAAACCGCTCACTCTTTTTCAATGAAACCAATTTTACTTGAAAGATAACTCTTTAAGTAAGATTTTAACATAAAACTGAGGTCCATAAGTTTTTTACAGACCTTTCTATAATTTTCAAAAGTTGGATGTAAAACAGATTTTTCTAGCACAGTTCTTGAAAATAGAAATTTGGTGAGAAAAGAGGTCAACTAGGAAAAATTTTCCACTTATCTTGTGATGAAAACTTGCTAAATAATATGTATTAAACTCAAAAATTTAAGGTGAAGGTGTGCCTTTGGAAATTTTGAGAGTTTGATATAGAAAAGGATAGTCTTATACCAATTAAGAGAAATACAAGAAAGGCAGAATCAAGGCTCAACTTCTTTCATTTTTAATATAACAATGCCATCAAAACACATATGAAATGAATGTTTAAAACTTCTAAGAGCATGTATTTGAAAGGAAAAATAAGAGCGAGTTGTGTTGTAGCTTACTTGATTGCCTAGTGAAGTGTTTGGACAATTTCTTCTATTTTTCCTTTTCTCTACCAGCAAAGCTCTCTTCCTTTCTTTTTGCTAGGGGAGAGGTCCTATTTATAGAAAAAAATAAAATAATTGTGGTGGAAAGTCTAAAAAGCCCTTGGTTGGAATTGGATAGAAGAATTTGTAATTGGTTGGAATGGAATGAAATGGAGGTTGATTAAAAAGATTAATTATAACTTGGAACATAATTTAGTCCTAGTTTGGTCAAGGTAGAACTAGATTGAAAGTTAGTACAAACATATCTCCATGATTTGGAGATTTAGTCAAAATTCTTCATAAAATCAATGATTCTTGTCCCAAAAAGTACACAACAAAAGGTTCCTCTAGGGTGGCTGGCCATGTGGGCTGATTTGAGGGTATTAATTTTATTTTTTTTTCTTGTATACAAATGTTGGAAATTGCAAAATATGGTGTATAAAATAAGTGTAAAGGTACAAATGTATATTATATATAATGGTTGCTAGTTTGGGATCAGCATGTGATTCAAGAAGAATATGATGACCAAAATCTTAATTTATGAATTTGAATATTTAATTAAGTGTAGTATTTAATATATTTAAGGTTTGGAAATTTAAATCGGTTAAAGTTTATCTGTTTTGAATTAAACGGCGAATTGTATTGAGAACCGGAACCCTAGGGTTTCTTATATGGAAAATATACTTATAAAATTAATTTAATTGTTATTAGGGTTTTGGAAATAGTTCCTAAATTTCGGGTTCAATCAGGGTTTTCGAGTTTTCGATTGGCACGCATGCTCGATTCTATAACTAGAATTGGAGACAAATAAGGATTGGAAGGTCTTTATTGAAATAATTCAAAAGTAAGGGACTTAATAGGTTTTATAAAGGTTAGGGGCCTTACAAAAATACCACATAGGTATTAGTTTAAAAAATATATACATAAAATAAAAAAATACCACATCGGTATAATTAAGTATTTTAAATCATAATTAAAATAATAAGGGTAAATTACAAATACACTTTTGAGATTTGCTTAAAATACAAATTATCTATATGATTTTGAAAATTATATCCCACCCACTAAAATTTTTAATTTCAGAACAAATAACCCATTTTATTAATAAATCATCAACTCAATTAACAGATTTTAATGATGTAAAAAAAATTAATTAATAATTCAGGTAATTTTATTATTGTATATGAGAATAGTTAAGAACTTTATTTTTTCAATTAATTCTGTTAAATAAAAACTTATGCCAATGGGGTATTTCTAATTTTCCAAACTATAGGAGAAAATTCATATTTCTTAGGGGGTGTATTTGTAATTATAATAGAATAAATTACGAATACACCCATGAGGTTTGTTTAAAATGCGAATTACCCATTTCATTTGGAAAATTACAAATATAACCTTATCAAAAAAAATTATTTAATAAAATTAACTGAAAAAATGAAGTTTTTAATTTTTTTCAGATATAATAAAATTACTTAAATTATTAATTGAAATAAATTCCTGACATAATTAAAAAATTGTTAATTAAATTAATAATTTATTAATAAAAATGTTTATTTGTCATGAAATAAAAAACTTGAAAGGATGGAATATAGTTTCTAGAATTACAAATGATAATTCGTATTTTAAACAAATCTTAAAAGGTGTATTTTATAATTTATCCATTATAACAACAGAATAATGTTAGAAACCTATATATTTAACTCACAAATTCCCCTATAATGATTTGACAAATGAATTGAATCCTTCATCGTTGGGTGTGTAAGTAGATTACAAGTCAGTTTATTGGCATTTTAGCTTCTTTTTTTTTTTATCATATCAACTCTATACTTTTTTACACGTTTTTTTTTTTTTTTAAAAAGTTTTAAAAATTAAAAAAATAACTTTAATCTACTTTCTAAAATAGATTATAATATATCATTATCAGTAAAAATAGGGCAAATTACCTACACCTCCCTTGGGGTTTAACAAAATTATAAATTCCCCCCCTCCTCCCTAGGTTTCAAAAATTACATCTCACCCCATCGCAATTAACGTTGTTAATGGATATCATAAATTGACTAAAATGCTTTTTTGACAAATAAAGGCAAATTACCTATAGCCCCTTGAGATTTAGCTAAATTACAGATTCTTTCCTAAAGTTTAACTAAATTATAGATTTTCCTGAGATTTAGCTAAATTATCACTTTTAATAAGTTATGAAATGCAAAATTAAAATGGAAAAACACTTATCACACTACAAAAAACTAAAGTTTTAGATATCAAAATTTACGGACAAAATTATTTTTAGGGGATCAAATATTTTTGTTGCGAAAAGTGTCGTCATTATATTTTTAGCAACGAAAACTGAACATTAGTGATTAAGTATTATCTTTTTGGTATCAAATTTTTTATCTGAAAAAATAAACCATTTTGAGACCAAATTATTTTGTCCCTAAAAGTCTATTTATTATTGACATTTTAGAAATTTTATCGCTAAAAGCTTTATTTTTGACTTTTCAAGGCGATCTTTTGGCGACTTATCCTCACGACGATAGAAATTAATTTCTAAATGTCTTTTACAACAAAATTTTCACTTTTAGAGATAAAAAAAATTGGTCTATAAAACTCTTATATATTGTAGTGTCAAATGGTAAACATATCATAAAATTAACAAATAATTAAATAAGTTAAAAACACAAGAAATAGCTTGTCAAAAAATTCTTGAAATATGTTTGGTTTGATTTTGAGAATTTTTTTTTAAATTAAAAATTAATTTGGTTAAGAAATAAAAAATAAAAAATAATTATTATTTTTGTATAATTAAATTAGTTTTTATTTTTTTAAATTCTAAATTTTTTTTCTAAACAACAAATGAAACATGGTTTCAAACTCTGTGTTTGGTCGTGTTTTCAAACAATGATTCTACACCCATATTCCAATATGATGTTTAGAGCGGATTCTCAAATCACATTTCCACAACTCTTCAGAAAATTCTGTGTGAGGCGCGTTTTTCAAATTTGGCGTAACTGGTCGTCCTACCAGATGTCCTACCGGACGTCCCATCGGTCGTCCGGCCAGTTGATCGGAACAGTGTAATTTTTTATTATTATTAATTTTTTTTTTTTTTTGCAATTGACATATGTTAATTTTTATATATTCGAAAAAAATATTTTTCGAATTTTTAAAAAAAAATTATGTGCTTTAATAAAATTTTGAGTTATGTGTTCGGTTATGAATTGTAAGTTTTTATATCAAATATCATATGTCACATCAAAAATTTCCCACTCAATTCAAAACTCTTTTCAAATTTTTTTTACCAAACAAATTTTTCGCATTCAAATCATAATTCCAAAATTCATAAACTCAAAATACAACTCATACTCTCAAATCATATTTACAAAACTCTACCAAATGCAATTTTTTTTTCATCTAACGTAATTTTTTTGTAAACTTTGTTAATTTATCAAACAGATTTTAGCATGGACAATATCGTTCATCAATTTATATTTTAGCGATGTCAACTAACTATTTTTAACATTTAGTTAACGGTAGGAATTAAATTATTATGTGAATATAAACTTAAAGAGGCAAAATATAATTTCTGAAATCTCAGAAAAAATTTATAATTTAATTAAATTTTAAGAGAGGTGTAGATAATTTACCCGTAAAAATATATGAATTTTTGAGAGGTATCAAATATTTTTATTATTAATAATAGTAGTAAGAAATTTTGTAGTAGAAGTTGCGGGTGGATGTCATCATAACTGTTTTAACTGTAGATTTGCCGCTTTGCGTGATGTCTTTATCCACAGACATCTTTCTCTCTCTTTCTGTCCTCTGCGTATATGCATGTGCTGCTTCTATCCTAGCGTAACGTATGCTTTAATCACGTGATCAAAGAAACCAGGTGTCATGCCATCAGCTATTACAAATGCTACTCTTCTTCACGCATTTAAACACAGTAGCGGTTGAGTGTGTAATTTAAATAAATAAAAATTAAATTAAATATTTATTATATAATGTATATGTTTAAGTGATAAAAAAAATTTTTTATTAATTTTAAGAGAATCTATATGCCAAATCTTATATGAAACTCCAATAATTAAATTTTATCTTAAATTTTTGCTCCACTTCATATGTCAAACATGACATGAATTTGACAAAAATTAAGGGCATGACATGCTTCTCTCATGTCAAATCTTTAATTATAGTACTTTTTTTAGAAATAAAATAATATTTTAATTCATCTTTTAAGAGTAAAATAGTAATAAAATTTAGTATATAGGTTAGAGAGTTTCAAGAGATGTCAAATTGACATAGGCTTGATTTGGAAACTGAGTTAGTTTTTTAATTTTTTGATTTTTTTGGTTATTTTAGTCTGGAATTAAAAAGTCTGATTTGAAAATGATTTTTGCTTTTTTTAGCTTTTTTGACTTTTTTTTAAGAGAAAGAATGTAATGATTATGGGTTGTATGTAATATTTTGTCTTATTGAAATTAAAAACTTATTTTATTTTTTGTAGTTATTTTAATCCCAAACCCACGTCCCAAACAATGCCATATATTAAGGCCAAGTTTAGCATAACTTAAATAATACAAAAAGTCAAAAAGTCACTATCCTATTTAAGTCACATCATCTTATTTAAATCACATCACCTCTCTAACACATCACATCAAACCTAACCCAAACCCAACCCATATAAACCAATAAGTCAAAAAGTGCACTTTTTTACACAAGCTTTCAATTTAATTTAACATACTAAAATTTGGCATATGATGCCCTCAAGTTCAAAAGAATGGCTTCAAAACACCCATTAAAGTGTTCTCTTATATAATAATATTGATAGATAACAATATCTACGTAAAATTTGTTATATATTTGATTAAAATATGTAGTTTTATATATACAAAATCTATGCAAACATAAGTATTATGTGTAATCAAAATTCACCCAACATATGAATTCTATCATGTAGAATATTTGAATTATAAAAAAAAAAAAGGATGTATTTTTTTACATAAATTATGTAAATATATATTTGCCGGATTATGTATATACGTATATTTTGTGAACTTTTTTTTTTTAATAAATTTTAAAAAAAAAAAATCAATTAAAGATACCATGGTAGAATTTTAAAAAAAAAATGAAATGTTTCGTTTGTTTTGACGTAAATGTTTTTTTCAAAAATATTTTACTCATTTTTCGTTGTTTGGTTGAACAAAAAGTAAGAAAAATATTTTTGCATTATTTTTTCAAAAATGACTTAACTTGAAAAATTATGTAAGTCAATTTTTACAAAGTTGACTCTCACTCACTACTTTTTTAACACATTTAGCTTCTAAATAAATATCTTAACTCACTAAAAAGTCATAAATGACACTTTATTGAATTAAAATTTCTCTTTTAGATAATAAAATATTTTTGTTTCAAGTGTGATGTCCCGAGTCTCGAACCCAACTTGAACTTACATATTTGGACTTATTATTTTATTTTTCGGAGCCTTGAATGATGTACTAGCATATCTTAAATTTAGATTTCTTTTCATATTTGAGTAGTTTTCACTATTTTGCTCTTTTCGCCCTCCACACATTGAATCTTTATGTGAAGTCAGAACTATTGAAAAGATTGTTTATGGGGCTTCAATTTAGGCATAAGAAGGGCCCAAAACGAAGTTCGGATGAATGAGTTATAACTCTTTAAAATTTAGATTGGCCGCAAGTGCGGAGAGTTGGCTGTAGGTGCGGTGGTAGTTCAAAATCTGGGTTTCCCTTCTGAAAAATCTGTAGGTGCAGGAAATTTCTCCGCATGCGCAGTGGAGGTTTTGCAGGTGCGGCCGAAGGCTTCATACGTGCAACCAAGCGTGCTTTTGTCTCGATTTTTATGCCCTTTTGCCTCAAAAACCAACCTTCTCTCTCTTTTTTCTCATTTTTATGATATCTCTTTCTCTTTCTAAAACTTTCTTCTCTTTCACTTTCTCTCTAAACTCACCCATTGTTTCACAAATCTCTTCATCCTCCAATATCAAAGAAGATTTTGCTGCTAGTTCCTTATATCAAAATAACGAGCGTGTCAAGGGCATTGTTTTGACCGGGGGGAGATCGATTTTCAACAAATTCAAAATTTGGGATATTTGAGCTTTGATATTCTCTTCTCTTCAAGAGACAGGAATTTCTTTACTTCTTTTTAATATTTTGCTATAAATAGATATGTGGTAATTTTTATTGCATATAAAACATGGTTTTGGAAAGTAATTTTGGAAGGCATTTAGATGAGGTTTAGGGTTTGGAGGTGAATGGGTTTAATCTTGTGTTTGGTGTTGATTATGATAGTATTTTGCTAATAGAACATGGTTGTGAAAAATTAATTGAAATGCCCTATTTTATTTACTTAATCAATAATTTTGGGAAATTAAATAAAAGTGATGATTTTTAGTAGTCGTTGAGCCACATGAGTATTTGTGAAACACAATGGCAAGTTGGAATGGAAGGGAAATTAAAGTGTTGTTATGAATTTAGATAGCTATGATATAATGCTAAACCGAGTTAATGGAAACAAATTAATGTTCACTACAAGAAAAAATACATTTGGCGATTAAATTTTTAGTCGCCAAAAGTCGGGTTTTAAGTTTTCCTGACTAAATTTTTTAGTCGCTGGAAAACTGTCGCGAAAGGTATTGGCAACTAAAAAACTTTTAGTTGCCAAAAACCAAGTCTATAGCGACTAAAATTTTCGTCGCCAAATCTCATTTATATTTTTTAAATTATACATTTGGTGACTAAATTTTTAGTTGCCAATAGTGAATTATTTTTTTTAATTTATACATTTGCCGACTATTTTTTTCGTCGTCAATACTGAAGCTTTTGGCGACCACCCATTTTAGTCGCCAAAAGCTTATTTCAAAAAATAAATAAATAAATAAAATTACTCTCTGCTCTTCCCAAGTTTTGAACCACCAACCTCTCACATTCTAAACCTTTAGCAACACATTCTCTCCACTATGCCACAATAATACCACATGAATATATATATGCAAAATATATTATTTATATAGTACATTGACCCGTATTAATATAAAACTATATATATTAACATAATTATTTTTATTCAATATAATTTATGTAAAAAATAAATTATTTATTTAAAAAAAAAGGAAGCCACTTTTGGCGACTAAATTTTTTTTAGTCGCCAAAAACCTTAGTTTCGGCTACTACCAATAATTTAGTCACTAAAAAAATTAATTTTCGCTTAAAAATAACCACTTTCGGTGACTAATCTTAATTTTAGTCGCCAAAACCTCCACTTTTGCTGACTAAACTGAATTTTAGTCGCCAATTGTCCACTTTTAGCTACTAAATTTTTTTTAGTAGCCAAAAACCTTTACTTTTGGCTACAAAATTTTTTTTTATCAGTAAAACACCTATAATCAGCGACCACACTATTTTTTGGTCGCCAAAACCTATACTTTTGGCTACTAAATTTTTTTAGTCGCCAAAAACCTTCACTTTTGGCTACTAAAATTGTTTTAGTCGATAAAACCCATATAATCGGCTACTAAACTGATTTTTAGTCGCCAATAACTATACATTTGGCTACTAAACTGTTTTAGTCGCCAAAAGTCTTCACTTTTGGCTACTAATTCAATTTTAATCGCCAATTGTTCTACTTTCAGAGACGAAATTTATATTTTTAGTCGCTAAAACTGCTTTTTCTTGTAGTGGTTGTATAAGTGTCGAACATTATAAATAATGGAATTTGGTTTTGAAAATTTAAAGAGAGGGTTATGCATGTCTTAACAAATTGAAAAATGAAAATCGAAGAAAAAAGGAATTAAAGGGTGGTTATGAAACCAGAATGTGTTGATTGTTGAGGATTGGAACTAATGAAGTGGTTAAAGAAGTTATACAATATTAAAATTGTTGAGGTAAGCCTAATTAAAATTTGGTATTATTGGAATTGTGGAAGCAGTATGATCACATTGTTTAGGTTATGAGATTTCATGCTACTTACTACTTAAGGGTTTTATCATTGGCCATCCGTGGAGGGTAGTATTAATTATTGTTAGATAGTTTACACGTGTTATGTGTTATTGAATTATTTGCGTAAATTCAAATAATGTGGAATTGTGATGAGTTGGATGATGATGGTGCTATATAGAGGGTCTGTTTCATTCCGGTTAGCTATCGGTAAAGTGTGGCGCCTTGAAACAGGTTTTGTTCCCTGCTGACTTGCTCCCAGTAAAGTGTGAATTCAGGTTCCGTTCCCTTTTGGCTTAGGTCCGAAAGTGTGGCACTTTGGGATAGGTTTCGTTCTCTTTTGGTTTGCACCCGGTAAAACGTGTTGCGGTGATTGTAGCTTAGGGAAGCTGGGTTATCTTATTTGTGTATTGTTAATTTGTTTTTTGTTTATGTATTGGGACACGAGGGTGCACCATTAGCCTTCCATGCCTATGGCATGTAAAATATGGAAATAAGTGTTGATATTATTGCTATTTATGTTTTGTGCTTTATTTGCTCTTGTGCTTAAGGCCATGAAATATGGTAGACGTCCTTGTGTGTATAGTGAGTTGGGATACATAACGAGTTTATTTGTTTAGTTGATTTATGAGGCTTTTGTAATAAATGAGTGAGATTCATAACCGGAGTAATTGATATGTACAAGAGAACGATTTAAACGTGTGGACTTGTTTTCGAAATTAAACATTATGGCTAAGTTCTTTGGACTAAAATGGGAAGATTTGAAAGATAAGAGACGGCTTTTTTTCTTGTATGTTAAAGAGGATCTTTTAGAAAATGTATTTATGCAAGTGTATTTTAGATATCAAATGTCACATTATGTATATATTTACTATGTCGAGCATTTATGATCTTCTATATTTATAGGTTTGTTATTATTTAGAATCACTGAGATCTCTACTGAACATTCGTGTTTATCCAAAGTTGTTAATCATTTTTAAGACACAAAGTTGAAGAGTAGTTCATGATCAAAGGATCTCCTTTTATTGTTGGCCAAGGGGCCTAATTCTTATAGGCGGAATGTCATGTTGTGTAAAGAGGATTAACCCCTCCTACGTCATATGTTTTGTTTCCAATGTAAGCGTAAGGGCACTGTTATAATTTAATTGAAGGAAAATGCATTGGACCACCAGTGAGGGTGACCTCCACCACCTCCACTGATTTTTGATTGACTGAAATTTTTTTTTTTTTTTTTTTTTTTACCATGCTCTCACAGCCCCCCACGTGGAGGGGGGGTGCTGGGGTCCCAGCAGTGCTCTTAATTGAATTGAATTTGTCATCATTGTATTTTCGAGAGAAAATTGTATTGTCAAATCATTAATTTTCAGTTTCGCATTTACATTATTGTTGAAATGGACTTTAATCTGGTATTTGGTAATGTTAATCGGATTATAAAATACAGGGCGTGACATCAAATGTCAACCAAATGTCTAAAAATAAAAATAAAAATATTTTTTTTGTGTAAAATATTTTATGCCAAAACAAACGGAGTCTAAATATGAAAAAAGTCTAATAAAAACAAAACAAAAATTTAAAAATTGATATATATATTAGTGATTTTTCTTAGACGTTTTAAATTTTTTTTAAAACTTTTCGATCATTAAAAACAAAAAATAATAAAACATTACTTTTTTAATAGTTGTAAAACAAAACTTTATGCCTCATTTGGCAACCCAAAAAAGGCCACATCTCTTTCGAGTTTTTTTGTCTTTAGTAATTTTTTTTTAAATTATGTCAAAAAATTTTTACTTTTCTGGTATGTCTTGTCGAAACGAATCTAAAAAGGTTTTTTTTTTTTTTTTTGAAAAAATGTAAAGAAAATTGAAAATTCCAAAATAAGCCAAAAAAAAAAAAGATTCCTCATATTTTTGTTATTTTCATCTTTTTTGGATTTTTTTTGAAAGTTTTTGAAAATCATTATAAATTTCTAGTTCAGCTTTTTGAGCTGAATTTAGAAATTCAAATTTTTTTTAAAAAAATAAAAAAAAGTTTACTAAAAACAAAAATAAGCCAAAAAATAAATTAATCCCAAAACAAGCCTTTCTAGCTAATATTACTATTATTATGAGCTACTACAAGTTTTGTTTACATTAAGAGAATAAAATATAAATTTTGATTAATTTAAAAAAATAGAATTTACAAATTAAAAGTGGTGTCAATATAGTTTTGGGTAAATTAGAAATACACTTAGTGAGATTTTTTAAAAATATAAACTGCCCATTGTGGTTTTAAAAATTGCATTCAGGTTTAATTAACAAGTTTCTAATTGCATTCAAGTTTTTAACAAGTTTTTGATACACCTCTTCAAGTTTTTAATTGCATAAAAAATGAAATTTTTTTATTAATAAATCATTAAGTCAATTAATTTTTTTAATAATATCATAAATATATTTTAATTAAGGAGAAATTATTGGTAAATCCCATTTGGGAGAGTTTTAGTCCAATAAGTCCTACTTTTAAAATAATACACCTTAGAGTCCTTTCTTTATAGATTTGTGTTCTGTAAGATCCCATGTTGCTTTGTGGGTTTGGTGTTTATGGCATTTGTGCCCTTTGTATTTTGGTGATTGAAAACGTTTTTGAGAGGGTTTGATAAGAATCCCATTGATTACGTTGATTTCGTTACAGACTATATGGAAGATCATATATTGCCATATTCATAGTTCTGTCATTGTGTTCCCCCACAAAGGTCACCCAACCAAACTCCACACAAACAAGCACACCAACCCACTACCTCCTCCACCACATCCTTAGCATGTTCATACCCCCCTCCCCCCCAATCAAACACCCATTTCGCCCAACCCCCACCAATAACACACCCACACTTACACCATCCACACCAACCCACATCTCACAATTCTGTCATTGTGTTCCCCCACAAAGGTCACCCAACCAAACCTCCACCCAAACAAGCACACCAACCCACTACCCCCCCCACCACATCCCTAGCATGTTCATACCCCCCCTCCCTAATCAAACACCTGTTTCGCCCAACCCCCACCAACAACACACCCACACTTACACCACCCACACCAACCCAAAAACCCCAAATATTATGAACAAATGCAACATTCTTCTACTATTACATAACAGTCCATCAACATTTCAAATACTAAATGGGGCAAACACAACCAAGTTATGCATACCATGCATTAAACATGTAAAACAAAAAATAACAACACATTCACAGTTAATATTGTTTCTCATATTCTAAACGTGAAAAGTGGACACTTATTGCGGCGAGGTGTTGTCATCGTATTTGGATTTGCAAACGTTGAACGAAATACCCAACACACGTATCAAAATCACCAACAACAGCAACCCTCGCCACTGCACTACTACGTCACGTTTAAAAATTGTAATCAAATGGGATTTGGGTCTATTTTGATGTTCTACAACATTCACGATTGTGAGATTTTATTCCACATTTACATCGTCAAATCTGTTATGCAATCTTGCTAACCACATGATTCAAAAACAAACCTAACCCAATCCCCGCACTTACGTCCCAAATCTCGGAATGATTTGGCCCAGAAAAGGTAATCCAACACTTGGTCCGTAAAGTCGGCAACCAAACTCATTGCTCAATCCCCACACATCAACCACTACAACTTCAGCCCGACATCTGCAAACCACCCCCGTTAGGTTAACGTTTACAAATTTCCTTGAAAACGGTGCTCACGCAAACTTCGTCGCCGATGGCCACAGATCACGATCACAAACCCTAGCAACCTTCAAACCCACAAGAGTATTTCGTTGGTTCCACATTCACCACCTGCAACTGAAGAGTTACTCACGTTAACCAAAATGTCAAAATATGACACTACCAATGTGGGTAACCCAAAACTAAATGTGGGTCATATATGAAACGTGAGTTACCAACTAAACACTACCAATCCCAAAAACCCCTATAGTGCGCTTTTTCAAAACGTGCCATTTATCCAAATAATGGAAACAAATTAGCCTAAACCTAATACACAGCCTATAAGGGGCAACAACGTAAACCAACACATAATGGGATCACTGTGTGTACAAAATAAAAAATGGGACTGATCAGTTTCTAATTTCACCTTATGGGATTTATGGGTCAGTTTCTCTTTAATTAACAATTCAGGTTATTTTATTGTTATATAGGAGAATAGTTAGAAATTTTATTTATTTTGCTAATTCCGTTAAATAAAAAAATTTCTTTGTTGGGAGTATTTGTAAGTTTTCATATATTTTATGCAAATCTTAATAGGTATATTTATAATTTTTCTTACAAACCACAATTTTTAGGGACTTTTCTTAAGTGTGCAATTGCATACCATGTGCCACTTACACACAAAGTGTAAGTGTAAGGTGTAAGTATAAGTATAAGGTGTAAGTGTAAGGTGTAAGGTGTAAGTGGGTTGCATATGGTGTGCAACCTCAAAAAAGGTGTAAGTGTAAGGTTTAATTTTTTACAAAAGGTATAAGTGTAAGGTATAAGTGTAAGGTGTAAGGTATAAGGTGTAAGTTGCACACCATAACCAAACCCCAATTTTAGATAACCAAATGTTGTATCTTCATTTATATACTTTTAAAATGTATATGTACAAATTTAATTTTGAGCTCCTATTATCTCAATGAAAATTTCTAAAAATAAAAAAGCCTACGAAAATCAGATACAACACTCTCATATTGCACAAGTCTTAAATTTTTTTTTTTTTGGGGGTAAAATACAAATATATTCTTTGAAATTAGCTTAAAATACATATTGTCCCATTCAATTTAAGAAATTATAAACATTCTAAATATCTTATTGTCAAAATTTTTTATTTAGCATAATCAATAAAAATAAATAAAATTTCTAACTACTCTTTAATACAACAATAAAATTATTTGAATTGTTAATTGAAATATAGTTATGATATTATTAAAAATTGTTAATTGACTTGATAATTTATTAAGAGAATGTGTCCTTTGTTATGAGATTAGAAACTTAAAGGGGCAAAATAGAATTTTCAGAACCATAAGAGGCAATCCATTTTTTAAGAAAATTTCAGGAGATATATTTATAATTTATCTTACTTTTATTTTATAAATCTCACATATACATACACACACATATATATATATAAGAAAAAATTATGTTGAATTTTGTAATATGTATTATATTTTTTGGTACATTATACACTTACTTCCCTTGAAGTTTAATAAAATTACAAAAACGTTGCTTGAAGTTTCTGAAAAGACTTAAACTTCTCTTGAGGTTTAGTTTTCAATTATACTGATCTTCCCTAAGCTTTAATGAAATGTAAAAACCTTCCCTAAGATTTCTGAAATGACAAACCTCCCTTGGAGTTTAATAAAATTGCAGAAACCTTCCATAAGATTTCCAAACCAGCAGAAACCACCCTTGAGGTTTAGTTTTTTTTATTATAGATTATTTTTTTCTGTTACTTTATTGTAAACTAAGTAACAGAATATGCTTACATCATTAAATAATTTGATTATATTTTTAATTTATCATTTAGTACTGTGTCCGATTACAAATAAATATATATATTATTCCCGTTGTGATTTGGATAAAGGAGGCATACATAATCAACACATAACAAAGAAAAAATGGGAATTGTATTTGTCTGTTTGTTTATTTTATTTTATTTGGTAATTTGACACAATTTTAGAGGGTAAAACTATAAATGTAATTAAAATTGTTGAGTAAATTACAAATATACTTTTTAAATTTTGTTTAAAATACAGGTTGTCTCCTATCGTTTTGAAAATTATAAATACGTCTTTTAAGAATTTTGTATTTAATAGAATTAATATAAAAAATAAAAATTTTAACTACTCTCATATATCATAATAAAATTATCTAAATTTTTAATTAAAATATATTTCTGACATTATTAAAAATCGTTAATTAGCTTGATGATTTATTAATAAAACGGGTTATTTGTTATACGGTTTGAAACTTGAAGAGACAATATGTAATTTTCAAAATTATAGGGGGCAATTCGTATTTGAAACTAATCTTAGGAAGTGCATTTGTAATTTATCTTAAATTATTTGATGATGGCTTCTTTAGTTCCAGATTTTAGAAAACAGTTTTCAAAAACTTCTACTTTTTTATTTTTGATATTTTAATATTTTTAATGAATTTTTTTAATATTTTAAGCAAATATATATTTTTTTAATTTTTAGACACACCTAACATAAATACAATTAAAAAGTATAATATTTGTGAAAAAAATATTTTAAAAATATACTAAATACCAAAAAATACGAAAATTTAGTACATTTTTTTGTATTTTTGTGTATTTATTAATTTTTTAAAATATTTTTTCACAATTATTTTACTATTTAGATACATCTAAGTAAGGTGCATCTAAAAAAGTAAAAAAAAATTACTTAAAATTTAAAAAATATTAACTAAAAACAAAAAAATATGAAAAAAAACTCAATTTTCAGAAAATTGAATTCTTAAAAGTGAAACCAAACACACTAATATTTTTCTATTATTCTTTTATGATAAAAGTGAGAAAAAAAAATCGATAATAAAAAACTAAAACTCAATAGTGGTTTTTATAATTTCATTAAACCTCATGAAGGTTAAACAAAATTTTGTCATTTCAAAAACTTACGGAAAATTATACATTCTGTTTGAGATGTGTTATATAACTGTATTTTTTGACTTTTTGACTAAAAAAATAGAGAAAAAAAAGAATGTATATTTGAAATAATTTTTTAACTTTTTACGAAAATATGTGTAATAAAATATTATAGTAGAATCAAAATGACTATTCTACCTTTGTTAATTTTTTGACTTTTGAATAGTTGAATTGAAAAGGCAAACCCTTTAAGCTTTCCCTACAAATTTTCCCAAAATAGTAGTATGAACTTTTTTTACTTTTTTAATAATTTTTTAACTTTAATAACTTATTTCAAATTAAAACCTCAAGGGAGATAAGAGCAATTGAAAACTAAACGTCAGTAGAAATTTTCGTTTCAAAAACCTCCAGAGAGGTTTGTGCAATTTCACCAAACTTCAAGGGATAAGTGTAATTTACGGTATATTTTTTAAATAATTGATGCCCAAAAAGTAACCCTATAAATCATGAAAAAAATATCATAAAAATGATCATGAAACATTTTTCATTTTTAGATTACATTTAGAATATAGCAATGCTAGGTATCATGAAAAGTCTTTCATGAAAATGATCATGAAAGATTTGTGACCCTTAGATTACACTTAAAATAAAGCAGCACACACTAATCAAGATAATCCAAGAAGAGAAAAGTTAGAGATCATGAAATTCTTTTCATGAAAATGATCATGAAAGATTTATGATCATTGGATTACCTTAATTAGTGTGTGGTGCTTTATTCTAAGTGTAATCCAAAGATCACAAAACTTTCATGATTATTTTCATGAAAAATTTTTCATGATACCTAGCATTGCTGATCCAAGAATCACAAATCTTTCATGATTATTTTCATGAAAAAAATTTCATGATTCCTAACTTTTCCCTTTAGAATAAAACACCACACAATAAAAAATCATCATAATACATTTCATAATTTTTTTTTTTTCATAACTCCTAATATTATTCAACAGTAAAAGGTACGGAAAAGGCCGCAGATTGCAGGCCCCACTTCTAGCTTTCCGTAACGTCCGCTGGCCACCGACACCCACTTCTTTTCCACTGTTTGGTTGGAGAGAAAATTACAGCAAATTATCTTTACTTTAATAAAAGCAGATATAATTAACTTTAATCTGCTTTACGACCTGTTTTCTAGGGACCGATCACGGCTAAAATTTCAAAACCCAAATCCTATTTTAATCACACACACTACAAATTAAAAAATTTAAAATTAAAAAAAAAAAAACAGAAAATATGATCACAAATCCTATTCTAAACTTCAATCATCCGTCCATGATGATATCGATGATGGAGACGATGATGAGTTTGGGCAGAACTCAAAGCTATTCTCATCCATCTTTTCCACTACAAAATGTCCCAATGAACCTTTGGACTCAACCAAGTTGTCTCTGCACAAAAACTCATCACTGCAAACTCTCTCTACCTCCCTATCGATCTCGTGCACGAACACATGGGTTTTGGCTCCGCCACCCCCTCTCTTGCTCCTCGCCAGCACTCCGGCGGTGAATATCGCCGCCATTCTCCCCGGCGCCGCCGCGAAGTACCCACGAGGACCGTCCACCAAAATCACGTCCCAATCGACTTCGTAGATATGGTTTGGGAGGTCGTTAATGGCTAATTTACAGTCGGAGAAGAGGAGGTTCTGTACGGGTCTGCACTCGTTTCGAATCTGTTCTCTGGCGTAGTCGATTAGGTTGTAGACATCGCTCACTTTGGTTGTGAATTGAAGATCGTAGGCTTCGATTTGTGGGTGTTTCTCTTCGAGTTTTGTGATTTGGTATGAGCTTTCGTCGATGAAGACTGTTCGGCCTTTGTGGTTGAGGGAGTCCCAGAGGAGGGTTTCGTGGCTTAGGCCGAAGACGAGGAAGTTGCAGGAGGGGGTGGTGGGGCAGCGGCGGAGGACGGCGGCGATGGATTTGAGCTCAGCGGAGGATAACCGGTCGGCAGTGGCGGTGGAGTTGGAGGTGGCGGCGTAGTGGAGAAGGGCGTCGAAGACGGGTTTTGGTAGTCTGGAGTTGGAGGAGGCTGCGGCGGCGCTAGTGGTGGTTCTTGTGGTGGTGGTAATGGAGTCTCTGGTGGTGAAGAGAGTGAAAATAAAGGCAAAAGTGAAGAAGGAGACGAAGAGGAGGAGCCAAATACGATGAGAAGCTCCTCCATGTTTGTGTACTGAAGGGTGGAGGACGATCAGCCTTGTGCTGGTTTTCATTTTAGAGAGAGAAAAACTTGTAGCGAGCGAGACACAGAGACTGAGAGTGGTAGTGGTGGTGTTCCAGTTTCAGTAATGAATGGAATTTCTCTTTATATCTTTAAATAAAAAATAAAAATAAAAATCTTAGGGCTTGTTTGGTTTGTTTTTAAAAAAAATTTGGGAGAGTTGTTTTAGAAATTTTTTTGATTTGTTTGGTTGTATATTTTGAAAGTAGTTTTGGAGTTTGGGAGTTTGGGATGATTTGATATTTTGTTGTAATTGAATAGATGTGTGTGAGAGAAAAAGTAATTAAGAAGGAGAGAAGAGAGAGAAAAAGTGATTAATTGATGTGTAAGAGAGAGAAAGTGATTTTGAAAATTTTTTGAGAAAAATCTCAAACTAAACAATTTTTTAAAACTTTTTTTTTTAAAACTCATCTCTAAAACTCAAACCAAACATACCTTAGTGTTTGACATTATAACAAAATAAATTTTTAATTTTATTAATTTAAATTTAAATTTTTAACTTATTTTTAATCTAAACCATTTATCTATTTTCGTTAAGAAAAATCAATAGAAAAATGAGTATTTAAATCATTAAACTCAATAAAAAATGATAATTTAGACATTTTATGCCTATCGACATTGAGTTTAATATTTAAAATATTATTTTTTTATCGATTTTACTTAACAAAAATAAGTTGATAATTTAGATTGAAAACAAACTAAAATATTAGGATTTAAATTGATAAAATTAAAAATTTAGAATATATTTTGTTATAAGACTCAAACCATAGGATTTTTTTTGTAATTGTCTCCAAAAAAAGATTGATATGTTTTAATAATTTTTATACAAAATTTTAAAAATAATTATGTGAAATTTTACAAAAATTTTGTATAATTTTTATACAAAATTATGTGGGTTTCTCTTTCTTCTTATCTGTTGAAAATCTGTCATATAACTTTTTTTTTCTTTTTTGTTATTATTATTATTATTTTATCTGTTGTAATCATGATCATCAAGAACCATATAATCTTTCTCACTATATCTGTATGAATGAAGAAAAAAAAGAGGAGAGAGAACAACAGACCATCACCACAAACACCACCACAAATCTATCTGTTTCAAACCCAAAGAACCAAAAATAAATAAATAAATAAAAATGTCAACAACAACAACCACTTCATCATGCAAAAACAAGATCCTGTGCAATTTCAGGTACATTTCGGGCCAATAAAATCTAAAATTATGACTCATATCAATGGTGGGTTAACATTAAAATAAACAAATATTACATACATTTTAGTTAAAAAAAAAAAAAATGGTAATATCATTTTTTTCGTATATATGACTAACGAATCATTGATAAAACATAATCTAAGTATTATGTGAATTAAAACCTTGAGTAAAGTCAATATAATTATGTCAAAAACGTTACACTTACTGCATTTTCTTCAATCTCAGGGGAATTGTGTAATTTATGCTTTTAAAATTATGAGAATAATAGTAATTGTTTTATTGTAAATAAAGAGACACAAAATATCATATTAAAATTTTAAAAATGGGTCATGATATAATACATACTCTCAAATGTAATGTAAGTTATGACATTTGTGATATTGATGATTACAAATGTCATACTAAATCTTTTTCAGTTATAACTATAAAAAAAAATTTCTAAAAAAAAGTCATAATCAAACACTAAATAAGGTATAACTAAAAATCTTTTGAATTATATAACCAAAATAATATTATAACTGATATCATAATGAGTTATAACTAGCACCACAATGAATCATAACTAGTCATAACTAATAGCACAATAAATCATAATTAAATACCACAAAAGTCATAACTAAGGCATATGGCACCCACTTAAAAAGAAAAGTATATCATAGAATTTCCCACAAAAAAAATTGTACATAAATTTTACTAGAAAATTTACAAATTAGTGTACATATATATATAAAAATAATTAAAAATTTATGATAGTGTAACTTTTTTTTGTGTAAAAAAACACAACAAAATTGCACTATATTCTCACTCTAATATCTTTCCACTACCTATTTAAAAGTAATTTCTCAATTTTATTTATGTATCATTACTGGACTTGTTTGGTAGAGAAAGGACAGTAGATTAAGAAATTATTAGTAATGTTAGAGACCTATATTTGAAACTTCTAAATACACTTTTAATGATGCGGTAAGAAAGTAAAACTCCATATAATTGAATATGTACTAAATTAAAAATTGACACCTATCATTTTACATCATTATAGATGTTTTGTTAGGAGTCTCAAATATTATCTATAAATTATTTGGCTTGTTTGGAAGAGAAAGGACAGTGGAATGAGAAATAATTTAACACTTCTCGAGCAATGTTTCATTCCATTTATAGGTTGACGCCTAACATTTATCTCTTAAAAATTCAACACAAAAGTAATTGGTTTCCTAATTTAAACCAATAGTTTATAGTTTAAAACTCCACTTGGATTTGCTCCAAAAATCATTGAAGTTGAATCATATAATTGGGACACAACAGTTGGCCCAGTGATATCCGTGTAATTATTTTGAAAAATGATTTGTTTCCCTAAAAAAGTCCCTTCTAATCCCTCTAATGTCCAAAACGACGTTGTTTTGGGCTTCTTTTTTTTTTTTTTTTTTTTTTTGTGGCCTTGGTTTGAAATTAAGGGGGATTAGGGAGCCAAAAATTAAGGGGATGTAGCATAGCCCAATTTTTTTGGGGAGGAAATGTTTTTTCCCCCTAATTTCCCCCCCTCTCCCCGGAATCCCCCTAATTTCAGAAGAGAGAAAGAGGAGTCGTGCTAGGAAGAGGAGGAGCTCCGGCCTCCAGTCCTCACAGTCGCAGCTTCGCCCGCCATTGTCGCAGCTCGGCGCCTCTGCCTCTACCTCTGCCCGATCGTCGTCGCAGGCCGATCGTCGTCTCCGCCTCTGCCTCCTCCCTCCACACCTCCGCCTCCGCCCTCGCCCCCCGCCTCCGCCTCCAGCCCAATTTATTAACCCCCTCCAGTCCCTCCTTCTTCCTCCTCCTCCTTCTTCCCTTTCTTCTTCTTCTTCTTTCTTCGTCTTCTTCCTTCTGCTTCTGAGTTTCTAATTAAAAAAAAAAAATTTAAAGCGATTTAAACGACGCTGCTTAAATCGATTAGGGGATTCGGGGCTCGATTCGAACTCTCTAGCACTGCTCTTTTTTGGGATAATAAGAAGGTCAAAAGTTCAAGTTCAAGTTGACAGAGTAACTGTAGTCATTTGGTTTGCGCAAAAAAAATAAAAAATAAAAATAAAAATAAAAGTCACATAAGTAACACACGTGGTATTACAACAGATATGATTAGCATTATGATTAATTTAGAAATAACGCCACAATCATTATATTTATATATTAGTCAATAATATATGCTTAAGACCCTTACTAGAATGAAAAGAAGTTAGCAAAAAATTGCGAATAATATTTTAGAAATGAGGAGATTTTGTCTAAACTCTCTCATAATAAAATTTTAATGTATTATGAACAATCACAAACAAAATTTCTTTAAAAGCTCAGCATATATTACTATTATCAAAATATCTTTAGTGAGTAATTTAATATTTTAAACTTTAAAATGATATAACTTTTGATCTAAATATCGATTTTTAATAAAAGTAATATTTTTAGAATCCTTTCATCAAAATTTATCAAATAAGATCTATGTTGACTATAAAATTCTTTAAAAAATCAATAAATAAATAAATTTACCGTCGAAATTAACGTAAACAGTAATATGTTACTATGATTGACAGTAAAGTTTTACTGTCACTACGAGTTTACAAAACAAATCACACAATTAGAGTAACATGTTACTGTCATATGAACATGGCATAAAAAAATAAAAATAAAAATAGAATACATGACCGAACAAACAACAATCAAATAATCAAACAAATAATTAATCAAAATTCAACATACATGATCAAACTGAAACAACAATCAAACAATAATTAAATGAAGCTTTAATTCTAACACGAACAGTAATAAAATGAAGGACTATGATCATTGAACACTGATTATTGATCAGTTCAAGATTGCAATGATTGAAGAATGAACTATGATTGCAGACCAATAAACACAGATTACTAAAGAACAATGAACAATAACGAACAGCGAACAATGATTGAACAGTGAACAATGATCACGATACGGTAGTTAATGAACAATGGTCATTAAATGAAGTTTTAACGTCAATCACTAACAAATTTAATTCAAATCTTTGAGATATATATCAAAGGTAAGATTGTCTAGGAAAAAAAAAAAAGAAAAATGTTAGTATGTCTTTTACAAAGAACATACTTTTTACTTAGAGAATTTAGAAAGTAAAATATTTTTTGGGGTATCCTTCACACACTAGCATGCTGGACCTAGGGGTCTGCCTAAGTTTCCTAGGAAATTAATGATAAGAAGAATATATTTCTTTCCAAATTAGTCAGAAGAAGCATATATTTCACAAGGTGGTAGAAGCGGCGAGGTATAATTTGCTTTTGAAGCAAATACATGTTGTGTTTTTATTTAAATTTTATTAATTAAAATAGTGGGATTCATAACTCTTTATCTCTTTTAAAGAGATAATACGACAACATAACTTTTTACCTCTTTTAAAAAGATGACAAGTGCCCTGAGATTAGAGTGGTGTATAGTCTACCAAATAACTTCTCCGATGATGATGGGATGACTGACCAAATGGAGAAATAGAAATGAGGAATTCACTGACACGATGTCAATAAGAAATATTTATATAAAAATAAAAAATATTAATAATTAAAATCATTAATTTTTTTTTAAAAATTAATTTTTCCTGCACCCACTGTTGTGTTATTCCCTCAAATAGAAATGATGCTGTTATAGTTCATTGATTTTTATTTTTATTTTTTTGGTTTATTAATTTCAAAGAAAATTTGAGACCTTCAAAAAAAATCTCGAGACTTCTATCCACAATGATATGTCAACATAACTGTCAACTTTTAATTAGTTATGCACCTAATGATTGAGGGCCAATTCCATTGCCACATAATTGTGGATGAATTTGTGGGTCAAATGTGTGCCTTTTAAAATTTGTTTAAAATACGAATTACCACCTGTAACTTTGTAAATTGTATCCCGCCTCTTGAGATTTTTAATTTCATAACAAATAGTTCATTTTATTAATAAATCATCAAGTTAATTAACAGTTTTTAATAATGTTAAAATTTTATTTCAATTAATAATTCGAATAATTTTATTATTATGTAAGAAGTTAGAAATTATAGCGATCTGATTTTTCGTAAGTTATTATTTATTATTATTATTTTATTTTATTTTTGATTATATTAATTACGTGATTATATGATAATTTAATATGGTATTTAATTATATATAATTAATCTGAATGTTTATAAATTTATGTTTGTTATATATATAAAAAAAATATTTTATATATTGATAAAATATATATCATATTTATATATATATATATATTATATTTATGTTATATTTGTAAGATATAAGTATAATAATAAATTAGGTTTATAAAATACAATAATGTTTGAGGGCACGAAAGGTGTTGGCTTGAAACCCAAAATGACGTCGTTTTGGGTTTTTTTTTTTTTTTTTTTTCCTTTTCTTGACCCACGCCTCACCCCTCTCGCCTCTCTGGATCTAGACTCATTCCTCTCGCCTCTTGCTATCTCTTCACTCTTGCTTCTCTCACTTGTCTGTTGAAGCAGTACGAAGGATGACTGGGGTAAACCCCAAATCGAGCCATGTTAGGGTTTAGCCGTAGAAATTAGTTGATTTTTTATAGAAATTAGCCATGTTAGGATTTAGTAGAAATTAGGGTTTATAATAATGTTTGGACGATTGAGGACGACTAATTTTTTGTAGACATTAGTCGAAGATGTTAGGTGTTTTGCATTGCAATCTGCTATTCTCTGTATACATTTGATTGGTTTTGCTTGAAATACACATCTGTGATGACCTATGTTCGAAATATATTGATTGGTTATCCTCTGTATAAATTTGAGATTAGAATTGCTTTATGGTTTGGGTTGGCTTTGTCATCTCTGTATTGAAAACATAATATGTTGGTTTCATTTTGAACCCACTTTAAATGAAATTTTTTGTTGTCTGGAATTTTTTGTTGGTTGGCTTTGTGCTACCCTGTTGTCTGAAATTCAATGGCCTTCAATGGGATGAAGGCCTGGGAGGAAGAAAAAAAGAGGATGTTTGGTTATGTGCATGTTATCCTCAGCTGTTCAAATTTATAATAATAGCTCTGTTAGTAAAAAAAAGCAGCCATGTTTTGTTGAACAAGTAGGAATTTGTTAGCATTGCTTGAAATTGCTTGAATCTGTTAGCAATTGCTGAAATTGCTGAAAAACATGACTGCTTCAATCTGTTTTGTTGAACAACAGCTCTCTTTCAACTAATTGAATCTGTTAGCATTGCTTGAAAAGGGCTGTCATGTTTCTTTGCTAATAAGAGTACAATATCCCCAAAGCATTTGGTAAGTTAGCAGGGAATCAATTTTTTCAATTAGTTTTGTTGAACAAGTTGGAATTTTACCAAATGGAGTCTGAGACCTTAATTGTTACAATTTCAATTGAAAAAAATTCTAGGCTGAATACAGGAGTCTGAGACCTTTGACCACTTGTAGGCTAAAAAATTCTAGGCTGAATACATGTAAGTCAACAAGGAATTAACTCTACAACTTTTGAAAGACTTTAAAGTGTAGTTTTTGACCTTAAAATTTGAAAAATGTAGAATACAGGAGTCTAAGACCTTTGACCAGTTTTATGCTACGCTCAATGACATAGTTTATTCATCTTTCAGCCTAGGTGAGACCATACCTGAAGTAGAATTGTATGTGAAGTCCTTAGATCTGTTTCTCAATGTTATAGACCAAAAGTGACTGCAATAGAAGAGAGTAATAAAATAAAGGACATATAGATAGATGAATTGGTAGGCTTTTTACAGACTTATGAGTTGACCCTTTCTAGGCACCAAATTCATAAGTAAGTAACAGATTCATAAAACTTAACAAAACCCCAAACAGATTCATAAGTAACAGATTAAAAGAGACTTATCATCTGTTTTAGATGGATGCCTTTGAAAGATCATTCTATGTGTCAACATTGATTTTATGCATTCACTTTGTTATCAACATTGAATTTATGCATTCAACATTCATAGGAATTTAAAGTGGCTTTGTTATCAAGATTGAGGTAGTTGAATCTATTGGTATTTTGTATGCAGATTACAAAATGGCTTCATCTTCTACTAATCCTATGAGAATAAGATTAAAGCCAAGATTCTGTTATTGTGGAAGAACATCATCCATGCACATTGTACGAACCAATGAGAATAGAAATGAAGGTCGTGTGTTTTTTGTTTGCCCAGACAAATATGTAAGTATCTGTTATATAAATTAATGTTTCACTTTTTACAAATTTCATTTGTCTGATTTCATTAACCGATTCTTGTACATTGTAGAGTGTGAACGGTCACTGCAATTACTTCAGCTTCGCAGATGATGATGACAACGATGTTACCTCCATAGATATAAGAACTGAAGAAATTAATGAGCTAAAGAGAAGGGTTGGTGAGCATGATAGAAGGCTCGAAAGGATGGAGAAGATTTTCAAGGCTACGACCTATGTCATTGTATTTTGTGTATTTTTTTACTTTATCATGTAAATGAATGTAATGGACATATTTTGAGAAGTGTTTGAATGGATGTAATGGACTTATTTGAATGACGTATTCTATTATGTAATGGACATATTTTGTAATGGACGTATTCTATTATGTAATTTCAATGTAGTGTTTGAATGGATCTGTTTTATTATGAATTGAACAACCATAACAGATTCAATGGATGAATTTAGTGTTTGAACAACCATAACCTGGACCATTTTATTAATAAATCTTTAACAGATTGAACAACTATAACCTGGAGCATTTTATGATGAATCTGTTTGAATGAATCTGGAGCATAACAGATTGAGCATTTAGGTAGATGCATAGATTGAGCACTCAAGCAGATTGAATAGATCTATTAAAAATCTGGAGCATAACAGATTGAGCATTCAGGCAGATTCACAGAATGGATCTGTTTGAATGGAGCATTCAAGCATACAAAATGTGGAGCATTCAAGCATTCAGATTCAAGCATTCAAGCATTCAAATTCATAGACATACAAAATCTCTTATTGAATGCTCATTCAACATACATTCAAAACTTGTTATGCTTGAATACATTCAACATACATATAGATTCAGCAGATTCATACATTCAACATACAGATTATGCAGATTCAACAGATTAAACATACAGATTCTGTTATGCTTGATTTAGCAGATTCTGTTCTGCAAATTCAGCAGATTTAACATACAGATTTTGTTCTGCAGATTCAGCAGATTTAACATACAGATTCAACATACATTCAAAACCTGGAATATTACCATAAAATATAACCTGGAGCATAATAGATATATACATTTCAGCATTCAAAATCTGGCTTATTCAGTCACATTCATAAACATAATCTGAACCATAACTTGGAGCATTCAAGCAGATTCATAGACATACAAATTGAGCATTTAAAATCTGGCCCATTCAACATCCATTTGCCATCATTGAACATAAAATATTACCATTAAAGTGAAAGGTTTTATCTCCAAATATATGATTTACAACAGGATTTTTTTAGTTCTCATTGAGCATTTTTTTACAACAAGATTTTTGTAGTTCTCATTGACCATTTACAACAGGTTTATTTGCATCACCAATCACATTCACCATTTAGCACCAACAATTAGATTCACCCATGTTCAGGTAATGCACCATCAATCAGATTCAGCATTCTGCATCTTCTTCATCACGGAGCAAAGACAACAGCTCCTCTTCCTGAAAAAATTGACATCTTTATTTAAATACTTTAACATCTCTATTACATCCCAACCTTCACCAATCAAAACATCTCATATCTGGAATTGGCCCCCTATATAGAACTTGGCCAAGTCAATGCATATAGCTCCCAATTAAAAGTAGTGATAAAATATTACCATTAAAGCGATTGTCGAACTTTGAGTATGAGATGTGCCACCAATATTGTCCACCGTTTGCATTTGACTAAATTGTGCCTATTCAATAAACAAGTACACTTTACAAATATTGTCCATTCAACATATGTAGCAATTAAAACAAGAACCAATATTTTGGTTTAAACATTGACCACATACTGGTACATACATACTCTGTTGTGTACCATCCATGCAAGGGAAATAGTAAGGTGCAATTTGCGTCGCCTTATGATCATAGTAACACAATTTCATTATACATAAAAGACATTAAAATAAAAAATAACCAACAACATAAAAATTCAAATACATACCGGGTCATGATAAGTATTGTATTACATATCATCGGTACCAGGAAAATTTAACTTCCAAGGCTGACATTGACGAACCGGGTCAGGTGCTTTTGGAGGCTTTTTACTCTTTCCCTTCAACCGATTCACTATTGCATCCACTTTGCTAACCTTCCGTTTGGTACATGGATGTCCTCTTCGGCGAACAACCATTGGACTAAGCATGTTGCGAGACATGCTTGCTTTTGTAGTACTACGAGCAGATGGACTTCTCAACGAACTATGAGAATGTGGTACATTACTAGTAGAAGGTGGCACGTCACTAGTAGAAGGTGGTGCATGACTCCCACTACCCGATTGATCTTTTCTCACTCTATCCTTGATTTCTATCAACCCAAGATCAAGCACTTCGTGTTTACCATCATCGTTGGCAGCAATTTCTATGATTTCGTCCAACATCTTGTGGTATTTGTCATGCAACTTTGCATTAAGAACAGCCCCGGCTTTAGTGTATGTGGTTGGAATGCATGTGTACCCTCTTTCAATATCTTTTCTCTATCTTGATACAATGTATTTATTTGGCACCTGAGATATACACCTCTCAAGTAGCACAGTAATTGCATGGGCACACATAATGCCCCTAAACTCAAACCACCGACACATACAATGCAATTCACATTCAGTTGCATTAAAGTACACAACAAATTCCACGGTCTTCATTTTCTCACCCATAGGAACAGTCTCCTTCACCTGACAAGTACAAATTGCTCCCTCTTCTTTGACAAGATTCACACGACAACACAATAGTCGTTTCAATTCTACTTGCACTTCTTTAAATTTTGCATTCGTGTAGGCTGCACGAAATTGCTTCTCAAACTCATATACCGTTAAGTAATCATACAATTTGTTTCGAGAATTGAAGTCTGTTTTCATCTCTTTCTCAACCTTACTTCTCAAGTCATTATCATACTGTTCAACAAATTGCTTTAAAGTTGTCTTTGAGTTCACATATCCATCAAAAAATGCGTTCATGCTCTCACTTCGTTGTGTAGTCGACATGCCAGCCCAAAAAACATCTTTCACATATGCAAGAATCCACTTGTGTCGCACACTGTATAATACCCCCAACCAGTCATTATCATCTAGGTTGAACTTCTCAATCACCACTTGCCATTCTTCATCAAATTCATGTTTTGTAAAACAATGATAGACTGCATTTTGCAAAGCAAGCTTGATGGATTCACATTGGGCATATCCTCTTAATTTTTCAGGAATTTTCTTCATAATATGCCATAAGCACCAACGATGTCGAGCTTCTGGAAAGACAACTTCAATGGCATTTTGCATAGCTCTGCACTGGTCTGTTATTATAGCTTTTGGAGGAACGTCAGACATGCAACTTAACCATTCTCTGAAGAGCCACACAAATGTTTTAGTGTTCTCATTAGATAATAGCCCACAACCAAGCAAAATTGACTGCCCATGGTGATTAACTCCTACAAACGGAGCAAATGGCATATCATATTTGTTTGTCAGGTAAGTTGTGTCAAATGAAACCATATCCCAAAATGCTTTATAAGATGCCCTACTCCTTGCATCCGCCCAAAACAAGTTTCGCATGCGACCATCTTCATCGAGGTCAATTGCATAATAGAAGTTCGAATTTTGTTGTTTCATCCTATGAAAATAAAGTGCAACTGATTCAGCATCTCCGACCCCAAGCCTCAATCTTCTCATACTCTGAATATGATTCCTTGCATCTTGTTCATCAAATGTTAAGGCCTCATACCCCCCTGCCTCAACAACTATAGAATGAAAATTCCTAGCCACCCTATTCTGGCTTCATCGTTTATTTCTAGTCTTCTCTTCACAGGGGTAAGAATTCTCTTATTCATTGCAAAATGTCGTGAGTCACTAGGAATCAAGTCATGCATATGTTTAAGGACAACTGTGGTCAACTTAAATCTTCCATCCTTTTGTAGAGTTGCTCTAACCTTTGCTTTACACTCAATGAATGATGACAAAGATGGTTCGAGAGGGTGTACTTCTGATCGTTTTGTTCTCTTGCGTGCCCGAGTACATTCAACTCCAAAGTATTTTACTTTTCCATCTTGTCCAATATTCTGTGTTCTATAAGCTACAGCAAATCCGACGTGCTTCGCATATTTTTCATAAAACGAATATACTTCTTGCTTTGAGCTAAAACACATGCCCTTCTTAGGTTCTTCAACTTCACCAATCTCATTTAATGACGGATTGTTTTCCGCCTCTTCAACTTCCTCACTCCCATTCAATGAAGGATTAGTTGGATCAATGTCCATTGAAGTGTGTAGTTCGTGTAGCTTCAAACCAAATAGAAACTAAATTGTAAGTGCATGTATGTGCATTTCAATTTTTCAAACTAAGATGAAATTCAACACTGATATTAATTCAACAACACTGACATTAATTCAACACACTGAGATTAGAAGGTGGTGCATGGCTTGAGGAGGTTGATTGATTTTAACAAACATAATTAGAAGCAAAAGGTCACCCCTGATTGATTTTAACAAACAGAATCAGAAGCAAAAGTTCACCCCTAATTCCACGATCTTTCTTGCTCGTAAACATATGGTCAACAAACTAAAACTTTCACAAGGAAATTTATGTTGCAGTGGTACTGAATACTGATGCAAAATTCTGACTAGGGTGGGGAGTTTAGAAACAAACTAAAAATCTATGGTTCAGTTAAGTTGATTACACAGTGAGGGAAGTCTTGATTTTTCATGTGAACTCAACCAACACATAAAAAATCAGGGCAATTTCTCTATGCGGACTTTCATCAAACAATTGGTATGCATCACTACCATGGAAATGTTTAACAGAGGGCATGCTTCTAGAACAACCAAAAATTTTTTTTTTTACACACACAGATCAATAACAACATGTTCAATCAATAACATACACAGATCAATAACGAGATGGTAGATAGGTGCAGTGGAGACTGAGTGGAGAAATTCTTTTAACATACACAGATCAATAATGGCATGTCTTACGAAATGTTGACCACAGCTCAATGTTAGCAAAATAAAAATGCACAGATAAATTATTCACCACTCTGTCTCCCTATTAATATAAAAAAATTTTTGTATTAGATACACATAAATGAAACAGTTTCACAGAAACAAGATAGGTGCAGTGGAGATAGATCAATTTTTTGTATTACATAGATAGGTGCAGTGGAGACAGAGTGAAGAAATTTTAATTGTTTTACATACATCTCAAATTACTTACCTACAGATACAAAATGGAGATTTCGAACACCAAGTCAGTGATGCCCGTCAGTAAACACCAGGTCGGTCGTCGTCGTCGTCGTCTCTCTCGCCGTCGTTGTCGTCGTCGCAACCTTCTCTCACCGTCGTGGTCGGCTCCCTCTCTCTCCCTTCTCTCCTCTTTGGTTTCTACTCTTTTGTTTCATTTTTCTTCATCACTTTGTGCATAACACGTGAGCTCCACGTGCATCAAAATTTCGTGCGGAAAACCATTCGAGCCGTTGCTCTTTCGGGCCCTGTACCGGGATTGTATAAAATATATCAGACCTAGTAATCACAAAAGTGTGTGTGAAAATTTTCCCAGAGCAGCATCACGGGAGATAGTGAGAGTGTGAAAGTTTTCCAAGAGGAGCAGCCGCACAGAAGAAAGTGAAAGAGAGAGAGAGAGAGAGAGAGAGAGAGAGAGAGAGAGAGAGAGAGTGCAGCCGAGAGAGAGAGACGACAGAGGACAAAGGAAAAAAAAATTAGGATTTTAATTTAGTGACTTTATTAATTCTTTAAGTATTTTTTTTATTTTTTAAAAAATATTATGAGTACAAAATTTACTTTTCTTAATTTATGTTTAATTTGTTGTTCTTATTTATTTATTTTTATTTATTTAATGTTGGTTTGATTTTGTATTTGTACGTAAATGATGGATTGATTTTAATTATTTTGGTTAGTTGTGTATGTAAGGTTTAGGATTTTTGTTTATATTTATTTTGTGATTGTAATCACACTCATGAATATATGAAATTAAAATAAATTAGGAACTCATAAATAAATTCCTTACACTCTATCACGACTCCATGTATTATTATTTTATTTGAGAGTTGGTGAGAAAGAAGGTATTAAAAAAAAAAAAAGAGTGAGAATTATGAGATTTATTTGAACGCGTTAGGCTTGGCGTTGTTATATTTATTCTCATAAGTAGATGATGGATTGTGTATATATATTGTTGCCTCGTTCTCAAAAGTAGACGAGTGGTTTGATTTACACGCGTATGTATATGCTAACCATCTAAGGAGTGTGAGTCAAACTCGGGACGATATCCCCGTGCAAGTTTGGCTTCGGAGCGGTGTTAAGTATAAGGGAGACACATGAGATATATGTGTAGATCGGAAGTGAAAGGCCGAAGTGGTCAAGTTAAGGTACAAATAATTAAATATAAACTTCTTGGTATAGTTTGAATTGTTTTGAGTTGTACATCTTGAAAAATAGTAAATGACCTCAAGAAATTATGAAATTTGGGTAGAAGTATGTATATGTAATTCCAAATAATTTTTGTATTTTAACTTTGTACTAAAAAGATCAATTATAACTTGTAATCGGATGATCTTTGTTACAATAGTTTTTATTCGTTTTAGCAATGCAAATTTTAGATGCTATTTTAACTTATGAAACGAGCTCATTTTTATTGGTTTCGTGTAAACTGAAGTAAAACATTATTTTGAACATTTTTCGTGTTTTGAACTTTTCCAAAAAAAAAAAAAAAAAAAAAATCATCTTAGAGCAGTTTCTTTTCATTTTCAGTTTTAGATTTTTCGGTTGAATTCTATCTAAGTTCTTCTATCAAGTTTTCTCTCAACCTGTTCAGTTTCTGCTAAATTTGTTTGTGCTACCTTTTAAAAAATTTTATTCTATACAACTTTTGTTCTTTGAGTTTTGGTCAATTTGAATTATTTAAGCATGAAACAGTACATTTTTTATACTTCTTCAGTAAATGACTTATGATTAAATTATACTAACTTTATTTTTATTTATTTTTAGAATGGTGGGACTTAATAACTTTTTATGCAGGGCTAACCTACCATATTTTTATTTTTATGTTGTCTATTTTATACTCAATTTATATTTAGTTGTGTACGGACAAGAAACTAAATACCACTATATTTCGAGAAACTATCTCTTCGTCTCGGTGCGAGTGGAACTACTTGTCTTGTTTCGTAACAAAAATTAAATGTACTTTTGTTTGTATTTGGTGGACACGTGGGTGTCAAATTTTGTACTCATATCAATATACTTGTATACTGACCATTTTTGTCTCTTGGCATCTCGAGTGCATTCTATTTGAGTGCAACCGAGCTTTCTTTGCAGGATTAGTTGGAACTATGGTGGTGACGAGACATAACTATAATTGTTGGACATGTCATTTGGACTTTTTTTGTCTTCTTGAATTTAGAGTTGATATTAATTTATTTTTTTATTTTTATTTTTTTATGACCTGAGTATTTTGATAATTTGGCATTATGGGTTATTTTTCAACTTTACATTATTTAAGTTGTTTTGACTAGTTGTTATTACTTTAATGTTGGAGGTATTAGATAGTTATGAATCTATCATGGATAGTTTGGTTGGCGTTTATTATTATTATTTTTTATCCCTTGTGTTTTTTTTTAGCATTGAAATTTACTTAAATTTTATGAAAACGAGAACATTTAGATTTTGTTTCACCCCTAGAATTTAAATGATGGAATATTGATTGGGGTTTAGTCATAATTTAATATTTAATTGTCCAAATTTTGGGGCGTAATAGAAATTTAATTTTTTCAATTAATTTTGTTAAATAAAAAATTATGATAAGAGAGTATTTGTAATTTTTGAAACTATAAGAAATAACTCGTATTTTAAACAAACTTTAGAGGTGCATTTGTAATTTATCGATTTATAAATTAAAAATTAATAAAAATAAAAAATTCTTCCTCTGGCATTCACATAAACATTTCTTTTGTCTCTATCTTTGTGTTCAAAAGAAACAAAAATCATATGGAAAGAGGTTATCATTTGTCCATATATATAATATTTTATCATAATATATTTTTAATTTAGTGGGTCTATTAAAGGTTGTTGGTGAAAATATCAAAAGAACTATATTTTATTGATAAATAATACCAAAAAAAAGAAAAAGAAAAAAAAGATACAAATAGATGAAGCTGAGACACGGATATTTTGCTTTCTTTAAGGAGATTAAGCCCACTGCGATAGGAAAAACCTAAATAATGATGCATCAGTCACTAAATCATGACTTGTCTCCTCCAGGATACAACAACCCGACCACTTGTCGTCTGGTTCAGGCCAACTCTGTACAAAATGGTGAACCCAAAACTCCACTAAGAAAAAACACCATTCTTTGGCTAGTAATCTCTAAAGTATAAAATTAGTTGGTAAAAAAAAAAAAAGAGTAGATGAGGGGAATAATATATAGGCCACTAGGACCTTACAAAATACACCAAAAATAATGACCATAAAATTAGAGAAAATAGAGAGTCTACAAATATTAACTCACTACCAAGCCCATGACTTTCTAATTAATCTCCATTCATGAATAAGACAAAAGGTCACCAAAAAAAATAATAAATAAATAAAAGATATTAAAATGGTCCAACAATCCCCCACTCATTTTAATATCAACAAGTACAAAAGAGATTACGAAACAAAGATAGACCAGTATGCATCATGAAGGTGTGCTCTACATTGAACCTTCATTAGTGAAACAACAATCTCTACTCTAGAGTCAGTAGTCATAGTCATTGAACTATGACTACTTGGAGAAAATAAAGTATCACTACTCACACATAATGATCCAGGTGTTGATATAAGCTTTTACGGCCTTATGTCTATCCTAGTGAACATATTTGAGAATAAACATTGTTCTTATAGAAAACAGCCTCACTTCCATGCTCACATAGGTAAAATCTGTCAAGGATGTTCTTGTAATTTACACATCCCACTTAACAAGAGTTACAGAATTTCATTAAGAGTACAAAAACTCAACCCTCTAACATTACAAGACAAATGCACTTACATCATAGGGATGGACAATAAAATATTAAAGAGTGTATTTTTTACAACCACCATATTATTCGTTCTTCCCATTGAACCTAGTTATAGGATCTCTAGTCCCTAGATTGGGTGTCCTTATACATGATTTATGATTTTATAGGCTTCAAGCCTATCCCTCTCGATGTATTCCAGACCCTATCTCTCGCCAAGGCCTTGGTTAATGGATCCACAAGATTATTACAAGATTTTACATAATTATTTAACGCCTTCAATTTCTAGATTTGAAAAGAAATTTATTTTCATGAAAAATAGGATCAGCTGATTCAAAAATAATATTATTTTTCATATCAAAAAATCTATAAGTTGTACTATGTAACGCATACCTAAGAAAAGTACAAGTGGTAGCTTGTTCACCCAATTTAGGTCGTTTAAGATCTGCAAGCCTGACAAAAGCTAAACAACACCAAACCCTCAAATAACTTAGATTTGGTTTATGCCCTCGCCACAACTCATAAAGTACAATTTTAGTCTTTTTGTGTGGCACTCTATTTATCACATGGCAAGTTGTCAAAATAGCCTTATCTCACAGATTTAAGGGAGCACCTGAATCAACAAGTATAGCATTTGTCAAGTTAATTAACGTTCTATTTTTTCTTTCAACTATACCATTAAATAAAGGTGAATGTGGTGGAGTAGTCTCATGAGTAATTATCAATGACTGAACAAAAGAGTTGAATCCAAGAGATTCATACTCCTGGCCTCTATCACTTCTAATTCTCTTAATCTTTTTACCGAATTGATTTTCCACTTCAAGAAGGAATTCTTTAAATTTCTCAAAAGCATCACTTTTATTTTTTAATAAATATACGTTTGTATATTTTGAAAAATCATCAATAAAAGTGATAAAATATCAGTTACCACCACGAGTTAAAATTCCTTCAAACTCACACAAATCATTATGAAATAATTCTAGCAAATCGGTATTTTTCTCAACACTTTTATGAGGCCTCTTGGTAATTTTTTATTTACTGCAAACTTTACATCTCTCAAATTTTTTTTGTCACTTTAGGAATTAATCCTAAACTACTCATGATTCCCACATATTTATTGTTAATATGACACAAGCGAGCATGCCAAAAATTAATAGAAGACAACATATAAACCGAATTGGTAGATGGATTTAATCTCAACATTCAGTTTGAATATCCCATCACAAGCATAACGCTTACCCACAAAAATACCCTTCTTGGTAATCACATATTGATCAGATTCCATAGTTTGCTTAAAGCCAGTCTTATTCAACAAATAACTTGACATCAAATTCTTCCTCATGGCGGTATATAAAGCACATCTTTTAACGTGAAAACACGTCCAGAGGTGAACTTAAGGTCAACCTCACCACTTCCAAGTGTCATGGTTTGACTAGAGTCACCAAGTATAATTGTTTTCTGATCATCAAAGGGAGTATACACCTTGAACCAAGTTTTATCATTACAAACATATATATTAGCACTAGAATTTGCCCACCAACCGTCCACATAATTAACCATGAAAATGTTTGTAATCATCGCCACAAATGGCTCCTTGATAACGTTAGCCTTTGGGGCAGGTGCACGTTTTCGGAATTTGTAAGTTCGAGCAATATGCCCCTTTTATCACAGACAAAGCATGTAAAATTTTGTGGGGCGATGGACCTTGATTCTTATTTGGATTAATCCATTTATTATGAGGTTTACCATAATTCTTCATATTCTTTTTATAAGATTTCAAATAAGCATTCTTGAAATTATGACCTTTGGATAAGTTATTATTTGCTAAAACAAAGTTTACCTTTGTAGTAGAATTGTCATTACCCTCTTGTGTTATTAATGTATCTTGGCCTCTAGCCTCTTCTTCGACTCGGATGCAAGTGATCAATGCCTCTAAGGAAGTCTCCTTTTGTTTGTAGTGCATGCTCTTTTGGAATTCTCTCCAAGATGGCGGTAACTTGTCAACAAATCCTGCAACTACCAAGTTGCCACCAATCTTGATGCTTTCAAATCTTACTTCTGCAACAATCATTTGGAAATCTTGTGCTCGCTTCACAACCGATTTTCCATCCACCATTTAGAAGCAAAAAAATCGGCTAGCTGCATACTTTTTTACTACTGTCTCTTCAATATCACACATAGTCTGTAAAGCTTTTCAAATCTTCTTTGTGGAAGTGTAAGTGGTGTCATAGTAATAATAAAATTGATCAGCAAGGCAATTTAAGAGATAAAAATGACATTAATACTCATATGTATTGTATAAAGCCACTTTTGCTTCGTATGTCTCATAGTCTTCATTATTTATCTCCTCGGTTGGGATTTTGTTTGTGAAACGCCCCAAATTTCTAGCCCAAATGATAATACAACAATCATAGCTCTTTCAAGGAAAACCGAATATAAATCTCCAAACTTATATTACATGATACAATAGTTCTTCATGCAATAATATATTAATCCAACAACATGAAAATAAACAAATAAATATCCACAAGGGTTTATAAGTTTCCAAGGCTTGAGCCTGGTTACACAAAATGGTTATTCAAATCCACACACATATGGCCCTTGGCTTACACACAGAGTCACAGCAAAATGAGAGTCTCGTACTCTCAACACACATTTCCTTGCCTTTAGTTAGGCGGCATCACCACATCTTTTCCTACACAAAAATCCCGTAGGGTGAGCATAAAGACTAGTAGGAAATCCTTAACAAAATATATACATTTTATACAAATCTCAAGAGATGAAATACACATGCCATGCTATGCCCTTTTGAAAGAAAATCACATCTTCATCTTTGAAAACCATCATGCTCAATGATGTTATGCAATTTTAATTCTTCAAAACTTAACAATTCATTTCAAGAGCGGTAAATACGACTCTGGTAATCCCTAGGTCGGTGTCTGCAAGTAGACTATACAAGTACTACCAATTTATCATTTTTACAAGTATTAATCGGAAGGCTCGACACCTATCTGCGCGGGTTTTCAGTCTTTCATCCCGGACTCTCAGGCCAACTTATTCAATATCATCTACACCACCTATCAAGACTTACCAACGTATTTACCCTAAAGCCATTCCATGAAAACTTGTTTCTAACATTCTTTTCTCTATGCAAGTTTTAAAATCAACTTTCAAAATTTAATATAATCAAATGAATTGATATGCCAATAACACAAGATGAATATAAATACTATTATTCCAATTCATCATCCAAGAAATAACACCATTCCATATTCTCAAGTATCCTTAACAATTAGTCATTTCAAGACTATTTCAGCGTTTTGAACAATAATTTCCAAAATGAATAACAATTCTTATATTTCCTGAAATTCATCATTTATATAAATATAAATAAGAAATTTTCCAAACATCCATTTATTTTGACACACAAAATAAATATAACAATATCATTCATGAATTTTCAGTCTCTAAAAAAAATCCCAAATTTTAGGTTTTCTCACCAAAACTATATAACTCAAATCTTTCGAAAGAAAACTTTCCAAAATCATTTTTTCTTCCATCAACGAAGATCAAAACCCACAAAACCCATAAGATCATTTTAAAAGAACAAGAGACAAACCCACTTTCAAAATCACTTAACTTCTTGAATGAACAATTAATTTTCAAAGCTATCGAAAGATGATTTCAAAAATTATATAGATCTTGTAAAAATATATATATATAACTCTAAGAAAATCCCTATCTTAAGTTTTGAAGAAGAAATGAGATAAAATCCCCAAAATCAACGGTGTCGAAACTCGATCTTCACCACACACAACGAAGCCCTCGAGATGATAACCAACTTTGGTGAAGAACTTAGATTTAAATCCCAATGGATTTGGAGAAATCAAAGAGAGAATATGACTTATGGAAAGAGAAGCTCCCGATCTGAAATTCTGGAGAGTTTTAGAGAGAGAGAGAGAGGACTGAAAAAGTGATCTAAAATATCAGATTCACGAACTGATATAACATGGTTCGCTCGAGCGTGGAAAGCCCCGCTCGAGCGTTAAATACACTAACTCAGTACTTCTGCAGACAGGTCAAACTTCTAAAACCAAACACTCTTCGACCGGCCTAGTCGAAGTGGCAAAACATGAAAGAAGAATCGATACTGGGATCGCTATAGTTTGGGTTCTTCTTGGTAAGAACATAAGAAACTTTCAAAAGGCTAAGGTAAAAAAAAAAAATTTCATTTCCATCTCTTAAAATGAACTCCCTTGAACTTGAAAAGCTTGTTGAGATCTCTAATTCCGTCATTGATTTTTTTCCGATACTTGTTCCATTTTGATCTCCTTAAAATTATTGGTGAAAATACCAGAAGAATTATATTTTATTGATAAATAATGCAAATATATATATATGAGATATAAATAGATCAGGCTGAGGCATAGATATCTCGCTTTCTTTAATGAGATCAAGCCTACTACAGTAGGAAAAATCCAAATACCGAGGCAGCAGTTACTAAATTATGACTTGTCCCCTCCAGGATACAAATGCAATCATTGGGCTTGTCGTATGGTTCAAAGCCACTGCAAGACAAGATGGTGAACCCAAAGCTCCACCACAAAAAACACCCTTCTTTGTTTAGTAATCCCTCAAGTGTAAAATTAGTTGGTAGAAAAAAACAAGTAGATGAGAGGAATAATATATAGGCTACTAAGACCTTAGAAAATACACCAAAAATAATGACCATAAAATTAGAGAAAAAATGAGTCTCCAAATATTAACTCAGCGCCAAGCCCATGACCTTCCAATTAATCTCCATTCAAAAAAAAAAAAAAATCTTCATTCATGAACAAGACAAAAGGTTGCCAATAAAAATAAATAAATAAATAAAACATATTAAAATGGTCCAACAAAGGCTAAGATTTATTTCTCCTATAGCTCACAACAAGAGTTTAAATGTACAATTAAGATTTTCATTTTTGATAGATTTAAGTGATTTTGAGTGCACAAACTTTCATATGTGAATTGAGATAAAAAGACAGAGATATTTAGAAATCGAGGATCAAAGAAATTAGACACAGAGGGATGGGGACATGCAGTGCATAGCTCTTTCGTGGTTGAATTTTCTCTTCTTTCTAATCCTAAGTAGTCTTTGTCATTGCAAGTCGTCCTTTTGCAAAAAACAACTCTATTTTTTTGTTTGCTCACTGGCATTGGGGGTAAATCTCATTTTTCCAAAGAAAAGAGATAGACACTTCGGCGTAAAAAAGGGAGAGTGTGCCCTTTCTAGCAAGCAACTACACCAGAAAGTTCAATCCCTACTTCGCTAGTTAGAATATAATGGATATATCAATGATCGATTACGAGCGCTCTTCTAGTATCTGCCAGTTATGTGTTTGATCTTTTTCTTGAATTTTTTTATTATAAAAAAATACAAAAAAGGGTTTTTGTTAATGGTGATTTTAAGGGTTAAATTATCAAACAAATAATAATTTTATATTTCTCATAGAAGTTAGTTAATTATAGAATGTGTAATTATTATTTTTTGTTAGTAAATCCCATATATGAGACTTATGTCTAATTAATCTTGAAATTACAGAACCCAAATATTATGTGCTTAGAGGGGGTTGAATAGGCTATTTAATTGAAAATCCAATTATTCTGGTTCAGTTTTAGTTGCTTAAACAAATTAATACATGAATAAGCAATCAACACATGAACCCAAAATTTTATGTGAAAAACTCGAAAGAGTGGAAAATCACAGTTCTAACACTCAACACAGTCCACTAAGATCAAAGAATACAATACAAAGACGAAATGACTTACAACCTTCACCTAGGTTTACTCAACAAGATGTTTTGATCTCCGTTAAATGAACAGCTTCGATTACCCAACCAACTTTGAGTGTAGAGTGAACAATGCAAAGATATGCAAGTTTTTGAAGCTTAGAATTATCCTAAAGATCTCACAATTTTTTGGCTGTGTAAAATATTTGGGATATTGTAAAACAAATTATGTAGGCCTTTATATGAAAAAATAGTTTTCCAAAACTAATGCAGGATGGGTTTTATATTCTTTTTAAAATCAATTTAGAAAAACTTTTTCCATTTAACTAAAATACAAATCTAATTTAGGATAAATTTTTGTATTTTTTTAAAACACCATTTGTGAAAAACCTTTTCCAATAAAATTGAAACATATATGCAAACCTTACTTGATGTCGTAATGGAGGGAATCTCGATTTCTCGTGTAATAGGATAACTGAGTATGACACTTATACCAAAATACACTAACATTTCTAAAATATTCTCACACTCCAAACTAACTAAATTTGTCATAAAAAATAGCTATCAAATATATTTACAACTGGTATAACTGAAAATTTTATGACGCATTAAGTTGCGTCATTGAAAATGACGCTATTGTCATTACTTAAATACATAGCAAGCAAACTTATAATTTGTAAGAGTTAATTTAACATGAATTTTTGACTTTTTGACTAATTTAGTTTGGCTTAATTAGTTTCATTTGGAAAAAAAACTTTTGGTTATTTAATTTTTTGTTTAGATGCGATAATTGTGAGAGAAAAAGTAAAATAATTAAGGTTTAGATGTGACATTTTTTGTTAAATTAATTTATTTTGTCTTTTTATACTTATTTAGACATTTTAATTCTTCCCAAAAAAGCTTTGTGAGCGAGTTTTACCACTGAAATCTTATGACCATAAAGCTATAAGATTTTAAAGTTTTATTTTATTGTATAAAATATATATATATGTAATATATGTTGGAAAAATTTGATTTTTATAGGCTTATTTTGAGTTAAATTTGAGTGGAGTCCACATGTATTTTGGGGTAAGTCCAAAGAGGTGATGTATTTCTTGTCGTATGACAACTCACACAGTGAAGATGGTACGTCAAAACCATTTATGAGTGAATGGGAAGTTGACATCGTTTTCGGATTCATGAAATTGACTATTAAAGAGTAAAATGTGAGTTTTATTGAAATGAGTTGTCTCACATTGAAACTTTAAGTGAGTTTATGTGGTTATATAAGCTCTAGGTAGCAACATTTGGGTTAGGCCCCAAGGGGCACTCCAAGTTTGTAGAAGGGATGAGTTATGGACAAAGTGAACCTTAGCTCAAACCACCACACACGCGCGCGGGTGCCGGTCGGGCTAAGCCATGCCGGTTTTAGGTCAGGTCGATTCTTACATTAATTTTTTGGACAAAATTTGTTTGAGTTTTTTTCCAAAAACTCTTGCGGGAAATTAATTCAAATTTTGTGCCAAATTTGATTTCAAATTTTCTGTCTAATCAAGTCTCCTTCGGTCCAAATTTCCTACAGATTCAAACTGTTTTTATAGTTTTAAAACTGCCCAACAGTTACAGGTTCAAAACTGCTGCAGATCTGTTCAAATTTGAACTGTATCCATTCATTCAAATTTCATACCTGTCCGGTTCAAAACTGCATCTATTCAAATCTGTCCATGGATCACATTCTTGCCTATAAATAGAGATCATTTCCAGTAATTTTTCAGATCGAGAAAAATTATCATGCTTCCTGTTTTTGCACTCTGCTTGCATTATTCTTCACATTATTTTTAGGAAAAAAATTCTGAGAGTATTGAAAACAAGTTTTGTTCGTCGTATAAATTGTTTGGAGTGCTTCGATAATTTGTTTAAAGATTATTGTATTCGGGGAGACAGACGCCTTTTATTCGTAAGCGCTGAAGCGAGGCAAATCTGTCTTCAGGATAGAGTGTCACACACTTGACTTGGTCTAATTTTGTTCTTATTCATTTCGGTAAAATAAATTCTATAAGTAATTTATTTTAATTTGTTTGATTTGTTTCAATTTATTTATTGTACAAAGAAGATTGTTCTAACAATCTTAAGACATATTCGAATTATTCTGTTTAAACAAAATTTTTCGTTTATTTCCTTTCTTTTTTTTTTTCTTCTTTTTACAGAAATTATTTTTTGTGGTTTTACAAAATAATATTCTGGTTGGAAAAACAAATAGTAGTAATATACTGTTTGAAAAATAGTAGTAATATACTGTTTATTTTCTTTGACAACTAGTAGTAATATACTGGTAGTCATTAACAATTCAGAATATTTATTTGTGAAGTTGGTCAGAAATTAATTTTGATTTTCAGACATAATTTATGAGTTTTCATTAATTAAAATTTTGTTTCAGTATTTTAATTTTTGAAGTGTTACATAAATTTAATTTCTGTGTGGAATTAATTTGTTTAAATAAAATTTTATTTTATTTTCAAGTTAATTAGAAATAAAAGTTACAATTCTTATTTCTTTTATTTTTACAGAATTTAATTCTGTGGTTTTGATTAAAATTTTCTGTGTAATATAAAATTCTAATTATAATTGTGTTTTATAATTTAGAATTCATGGCTACTGAAATTGGTCAAGCTAAAGTTCAAACCAGTACTGGTATGCTGGTTGCAATTGCACTAACCTCTTCTCATGTTGTGACTTTGCCAGTGAATCATGGTAAACAGCTAGAGAAGTTCTTAGGAGCTGATTTACACAAAGGTAAAGAAAGATCAAGTAAGAAGCATGCTCAAGCCAATATGACCGAAGTAGATAGAATTTCCAATGGTGTTGAGGACATAAATCTTTCTACAGTTGTTTCCGAGGAAAACTTTGTGGAAAATCCTAAAGAATGGTGGGTGGACACTAATGTTACTCGCCATAGCTGTGCCGACAAAAAAATGTTCATATCTTATTTTATAGTGGATAACGGTGAACAACTTTTTATAAGAAACTCCTCGACTTCTAAAGTTGAAGGACAATAAAAGATTGTTTTGAAGATGACATCTAGAAAAGAACTCACTCTTAACAATGTATTGTATGTACCGAACATTCGCAAGAATCTAGTCTTCGGATCAATGTTGAGTAAAAATGGGTTTAGGTTAATTTTTGAAAGTGACAAGTTTGTATTTACCAAAAACGAGATGTATGTAGGAAAATATTACATGTGTGATGGCCTTTTCAAAATAAATGTAATAATTGTTGTCCCCTCTGTTATTAATAAAAATACATCTTCTTCTTATTTGCTTGAGTCTTCAAATTTATGGCATGGAAGGCTTGGACATGTTAATTATGGATCTTTGCGTAGATTAATTAATATGGAATGTATACCTAAATTTGACGTTGATTTAAATCATAAATGTGAAATTTGCGTTGAGACAAAATTAACTAAAACTCTTTTTCATTCAATTAAACGAAGTACGGGGCCACTTAAATTAATTCATAGTGACATTTGTGATTTTAAATTAATTCAAACTAGAGGTGGGAAAAAATATTTTATCACTTTTATAGATGACTATACTAGATATAGTTATGTTTATGTTTATTTAATTTGAACCAAGGATAAAACTTTGGAAACTTTCATTTAATATAAAAATGAAGTTGAAAATCAACTAAGCAAAAAAATTAAAAAATCTTAAAAGTGATAGAAGTAGTGAATATGAATCACCTTTTGGTGAGTTTTGTAAAGAACATAGAATAATTTATCAAACTACTGTTCCTTACTCACCTCAACAAAATAGAATTGTTGAAAGAAAAAATAGCACTTTAAAATAAATGATGAATGCCATGTTAATAAGTTTTGATTTACCTCAAAACTTGTGGGGAGAAGGAACACTTTCTACTAATTATATTCTAAACAAAGTACCTCGGAAAAAAGTGAATCAAATACCTTATGAAATGTGGCATGGGAGAATACCATCCTAAAAATATTTAAAAGTGTGGGGGTGTTTGACTAAAGTAGTTATTCCTAGTCCTAAAAAGACTAAGATAAGTCCTAAAACCATTGATTGCATTTTCATTGGTTATGCCAAGAATAATAGTGCATATCGGTTTTTGATTCATAAGTCAGAACATTTCAAAATACATGTAAATACTATTATTGAATCTCAGAATGCATCGTTCTTTGAACATATATTTCCAAACAAGACTGGAGAAGACACTAGTACTAATAAAAGATCTTATGATGCTATTACAAGTCATGATCAAGAACAAGATCAAGAACAAGAGTATGAGATAGATCAAAATGAAGAAGAGAAACCTAGGCATAGTAAATGTGCTAGAACCTCAAAATCTTTTGGTCCAAATTTTCTAACATTTTTGTTAGAAAATGAGCCCTTAACTTTTAAAGAAGCTATGTCTAGTCCTGAGGCTCCTTTATGGAAATAAGCTGTAAACAACGAAGTTGAATCTATTCTGCAAAATCACACATGGGAATTGGTGGATTTACCACCAAGTTGTAAACCTCTTGGGTACAAGTGAATTTTCAAGAGAAAAATGAAAGCAGATGGATCAATTGACAAATACAAGGCAAGACTTGTGGTCAAAGGATATAGACAAAAAGAAAGTCTTAATTACTTTGACACATACTCACCAGTTACTAGAATAACATCTATTAGAATGCTAATTGCCATTGCATCTTTGTACAATCTAGAAATTCATCAAATAAATATGAAAATAACTTTCTTAAATGGTGAGTTAGATGAAGAAATTCACATAGAACAACCAGAAGGTTTTTTCTGTTATAGGAAAAGAAAAGAAAAGAAAAGAAAGTATGTAAATTGGTTAAATCATTATATGGTTTAAAACAAGCACCAAAGTAATAGCAGGAGAAATTTGACAAGACAATGATTTCAAATAGATTTAAAAGTAATGAATGTGACAAATGTGTTTATATTAAAAACACAAGCAAGGGTTATGTTATAGTATGTCTTTATATAGATGATATGCTCATCATAGGTAGTAGTAATGAAATGATTAAAACTACCAAGAAAATGTTGAATAAACATTTTGACATGAAGGACATGGGGATTACTCATGTAATACTTGGTATGAAAATTACCAAAACATTAGAAGGTTATGCTTTGTCATAATCTCATTACATTGAGAAAATATTTGACAAATTCAGTAAAGATGATGATCATCTTGCTAGAACACCTGTGAATGTTAATTTGTTTCTTTTTAAGAATGTACAGGAAAGTATTTCTCAATTAGAGTATGCCCAAATTAATGGAAGCTTAATGTACTTGATGAACTACATTCGCCTAGATATAGCTTATGCAGTAAGTAAATTAAGTAAATATACGAGTAATCCAGAAGTAGAACACTGGAAAACTATTATAAGGGTTCTAAGATATCTCCGATTTACTTGGAACATTGGGCTGAATTATACTAGATATCCAGCAGTACTTGAAGGATACTGTGATGCAAATTGGATATTGGATACTAGAGATTCAAAATCCATCAGTGGGTATATCTTTACTCTTGGTGGGGCAGCTGTATCTTGGAAATCTTCCGAAAAAATTTGCATTGCTAGGTCTATTATGGAATCAGAATTCATAGCTTTAGATAAAGTTGGGGAAGAAGTCGAATGGCTTCACCACTTCCTTGAAGATATTCCAATGTGGCCAAAATCAGTGTCTGCTATATGCATACATTGTGATAGTCAATTAGCAATTGGTAGAGTATAGAGTCATATGTATAACATCAAGTCATGACACATTCGTCGTCGACATAACACCGTGAGACAACTACTTTCTAATGGAATTATTTCCATTGAATATGTGAAGTCTAAAGACAACATAATGGATTCACTAACCAATGGGTTAGCAAGAGAGTTAGTTGAGAATTCATCGAGGGGAATGGGACTTAAGTCTATTAAATAAGAGTTACCACAATGGCAACCCAACTTAGTTGATTGGAGATCCCAACATCTAGGTTCAAAAGGACAACTGAGTTGTATATGACTCATAAGAATCACTGGAGAGTCCAATTTCTATCCATTTCTATGATGAAATAATGATGTCTACAGCGTTTTAGATTAAGTAATACTTTTAATGATTCTTATATCTAGGTATATCTAGTGGAGTATGGCAAGATACTCTTCATAAGAATCACCTATATGAGTGTGAACTGGGCCAGTTCTATGAGATTTGTGAACGGCTACAATTCTCTAGAGCACTCATAAAAGACTAGATTGTTCAGGATTAAAATGAACACAATAGTGAGAACTAAACTATGTTTGGTAATATACTGTATGAGTTCTATTGTCTTCTTCTTTTACACAAACGGCTGAATAGTTCGAGACATCATGTTCACTGGTTAGCTAGTAAATTCGATCGTATCTCACAAGAGAAGGTTCAAAGCCAAAAGCTGTCTATCATTTGCAGAATATTTTCAATTTCTGTACTCTCTGTAATTAGATCATATTGTTGCATTTTCTCTCCGTCAAATTCCATTTATGTGGGGGATTTTTGGAAAAATATTGGTTTTTATAGGCTTATTTTGGGCTAACTTTGAGCCTAAATTTGAGTGGTTTCCATGCGTCTTTTGAGGTGGGTCCAAAGAGGTGACATGTTCCTCGCTGCATGGCAAGTCATACAGTGAAGATAGTACGCCAAAACCATTTATGAGTGAATGAGAAGTTGACGTCGTTTTTCGAGTTCATAGAATGAACTATTAAAGAGTAAAATGTGGGTTTCCTTGAAATGGGTTGTCCCACATTGAAAATTTAAGTGAGTTTATGTATGTATATAAGCTCTAGGTGGCAACACTTGGGTTAGGCCCCAAGGAGGCGCCCCAAGTTTGTAGAAGGGAGGAGTTATGGACAAAGTGAACCTTGGCTCAAACCACCACACACGCGCGTGCGCTGCCGTTCGGCCGGTCGAGCCGAGTCGTGTTGGGCGCAGGTGTGGGTTGTGGGTCTGGTTAGTTCTTACAATAACTTTTTGGACAAATTTTTTTTTGAATTTTTTGTAAAAATTCTTGCGGGAAATTAAATTTGAATTAAAATTTTATGTCCAATCAAGTCTCATTTGGTCCAAATTTCCAATAGATTCAAACTGTTTTTACAGTTTTAAAACTGCCCAGTAGTTACAGGTTCAAAACTGCTGCAGATCTGTTCAAATTTGAACTGCATCTGTTCATTCAAATTTCATACCTGTTCGATTCAAAACTGCATCTGTTCGGATCTGTCCAAGAGTCACCTTCTTGCCTATAAATAGAGATCATTTCCAGTAGATTTTCATATCGAGAAAAATTATCATGCTTCCTGTTTTTGCACTCATCTTGCATTATTCTTCATATTATTTTTAGGGAAAAAATTCAAAGAGTATCGAACACAGGTTTTGTTCGTCGTACAAATTGTTTGGAGTGCTACTACAATTTATGTAAAGATCATTGTATCTTGGGAGATAGACGCCTTTTATCCGTAAGCAACGAAGTGGGGCAAATCTGTCTTAAAGACAGAGTGTCACACACTCGACTTGGTCTAATTTTGTTCTTATTCATTTTGGTAAAATAAATTATGTAAGTAATTTATTTTTATTTGTTTGATTTATTTCAATTTATTTATTGTACACAGGAGATTGTTCGAACAATATATATTATATATTTATATTTATATAATACAAAAATATGTAGATGATTACATATTTTATGAATAAGAATAATGTGAATTTTTAGAAAGTGTAAATATTCACTCTTTTAATAAATTAAAAATAATATGAATTTATTTTAATAAATTAAAATAAATTAACAAAATATGTAATATGTATCACATTTATTTTTGTGAGAATACTTTTTAAAAATTTTGAAAATAATTTAAAACTATTTTTAAAAAACTAAAAATTGTAAATCTATTTTTTATATTTAAAATTAGATGTTTTCAACTTACAATGAAAAAAACATTTTTATTATTATTATTATTATTATTATTATTATTATTATTATTATTATTATTATTAAGTGTCAAAAGATGTGATTTTTTGAGGTGGAGCTTTTTACCGGAAATGGGCACGAAATAACGGATGGTGGGGGGGGGCATTGTTTATTTTTGTTTGGCAGGTACTAGGCACCTTGATCAATTGCAATAAATGCATTATCTACCCTTGGATTATTTTTATTTTTATTTTTGGTGGTACTACATGTACCAATTAGTGTACATATTAATGTACTAACTAGTATTATAATATTATTATTGACCACATTTATTATATAAGTTATAAATATCCAAAACTATACAAATAATGTCATTAGTACACTAATGTGTACATTAATTGATACATATAACATTATCCTTTTATTTTTATTTTATATTTTGGATCTTTAACTTTTTATTATCTATCTTTAAAATTGCAATAAATGCATTATGTACCCTTAGATTCTTTTATTTTGTATTTTTATTTTATATTTTGGATCTTTAATTTTGTATTATCTACCTTTAAAATTAGCAATATATTATTTTATCTGATTGGACTCTATTGTAATTTTTAATATTATCGCATATCAATAATAAAAATAAAATCTTTTTTTCTCTCTCTCTCTCTCTCTCTCTCTCTCTCTCTCTCTCTATACTTAGAGCATCTCTCTCTAAGCCTCCCTCTCTAAACTTTTTGCTAGGTGTGCCACCAGGGGTGGGGTGGGAAGGGTTCTCGATGTCAGCCTCCTCTTTTCTCTTTCTATATTTTTTTTTTTTTGATTTTTTACATAATAATATTGGAAGTTTGTCCTTCCAACCTTTTTTGCCACCTGCCCACCTCCATTGATCACTACAACAAATTACACTTTTGGCGACTAAATTTTTAATCTCAAAAAGTCATATTTTAGTCGCCAAAACATTTTGTTGACTAAATATTTTGGTCGCTAGCTTTGTCATTGGATGATTGTCGGGAAAGGTATTGGTGACTAATTTTTTTTTAGTCGTCGAAAAAATTTAGTCGCCCAAAATTTTCAATAAATGTGCTTTTTTGTTTTAGCTACTAAATGTTTAGTCGTCAAAAACCGTTGACTTCTTTTTGGCTACCAATTATTTAGTCACTAAAAACGTGACACTCCTTTTTGGCTATTAATTTTTTAGTAGCTAAAATCATGGCACTCATATTTAGCTACTAATTTTTTAGTCGCTAAAAACTTTTATTTTTTTTTGGCTACTAACTGTTTAGTCGCCAATAAGTTCTTTTTTTATTTTCTGGCTACTAAATATTTAGTCGCCCAAAGCTCTATTTATTAATTTTTTTTTAAATGCACAAATTGAATATTTTTCATTAATTTCTAAATTATATGCATTCCATTATCAATGTAACCTGTAACCTGTACATATACTACAGAATAATACATCTATTAATTATAATCTAAATCCATTATTAATAATACCCATTTCATTATCAACTATCCGAAAATTTTAACTTGTAACATTATATTCCAAATATCATATAAATCCATACCAACCAAGTATAATCCATCTAAATTAAATATTACATACAAAAACATTGGATTTCCAAAATAGAGGATTGTACAAAAATAAATGTCCTCCATATATAGAACAAACACTTTTCGTACACAAAAGTAAATATTCAAAATAGCCCACGCAAAAGCAATCTGTAAAAAAAAATTAAAAAAAAAAAACCATTTTCTTCTATGTTCTCCCACTGCCAAATCATAAATCAAACAACCACCTCAATGAACTTATTTGAAGCCCACAACCTGGCAGCATCTGAAAGCTTGCTTTCCTCAATTTGTACCTGCCTTAATTGTCGACAATTCAGAAGAAATAACTCAACAATCTCAGCCTCAATCCCACAACAATGCATTATATTGACAATCTCCAAATGCTTATAGTTTTTGAACATCAAAACTATAGCTACTTTTGTCAATCCTTTACAACCCCTCAACGTTAATTCGCTCAAAGAATTACATCAAAACTATTCATTTCTTTCCCATTTTACTAACTCAACCAAACCACAAAAAAAGGGCATTTAGTTTCTTCCCCTTCATTTTCTTTTCCTTTTCATTTCTGTTCACAAATTGAAGGACCCAAATCAAATAAATAGCGTAAAGAAACCACAACAAAATTCAACATGAATTCGATACTAAAAAGAGTTATATTTCAACTACTTCTAAAAGCTACATTTCCCCCTCCATTTATCTTTGTAGAGAAAACTGAGTCTTAACCATTCCCCTCCATTTAATGAAATTAACATTTCAAATTATGGTCAACCAAGGAAACATGTGTTCATTGAACCAAGGGTTTAGGCCACAACAATTAATGTTCTTTCCCCTTTTTATCAGTTAGACAAGGAAAAATCTTTATAAATGCCATAATGACCTGGTTAAAGTCGATCAATTTCTATCTATTCATGCTATGACAAACACAACAGACCCATTTCTCAATGGCTATCTAATAACAAACTGACATGACATTTAAATGCAAATCAAGGCCTCTTACGAAACCTGAGGATTACAAGTTTTTTTTTTTCTCATCTTAGGGACAATTGAAATTAAGTAAATTTTAGATTATTTTCCTCACTTTAACTCATTAAAAGAGAAATAATTTTGAAATAAAACTTCATTAATCTACAAATACAAAGCACACAGTCACTTCATTGCAAAATGCTTTAAAAAAAAGTCATTACCAAAAGATATTTGAGGTTGGTTATGCTAATATCATCTTTTGTCTCGTTCGACAAAAACAACCCTAATTTGCTTATCATTTCCTCGTACTGTTGCAAAGCTTCACATCCCTTTCTCAGAGATTTCTACAAAGCTCCATAATCAAGCACTCTAATCAGAGATTCGTACACTAATATTTACATCAATACATTTATATATAGAGGGATTACCTGATCAATGCCAGATTCAGAAGCTGATACATGAATCGTTCAAGCTTGATTGAACAGAACAGGGAGAGGCATCAAAACACTATGAATATAATTAACTACTAAAATATAAACTTAGATACATACTGTGTGATTCCTTCATTGTCTTGAGTTTTGCTTCCTTGAAAGAAGATGGTATTTACAATTGGAAAACCTTAGCACTAGTTTTTTCCCTCATTCTCCTAATCTTTATGTTGTCTTTTCAATGAGGCTCACAACCCTTTGATCTACATATATATATATAGATATATGTAAACCCTAATAAGGATAGGAGAGGGGAATGTGCCTAAATAAAATAATTACTAGGCCCTCTTATTAAGGAACCCAAATAACTTAAAACAGGCCTTACACCTCCATGCTACATATCAACATATAAAATAATAAACACACCAAGATGGACCATGGCCCAAAACTTTATGGATCACAATAATAATTTTGGGCTGATACAAGTCAATCTGTCTGAATCACTTTCAACTCATTTTTCACAAACCAAACAAAATATAATCAATGACAGCCTAATTAAGAACAAATTCTTACATTTTCCCACTTAGGGAACATTGACTACTAATTTAAGAAAATATTTTATTTAAGAAAAATTACTCTTGGGTTAAACAACTTTAGTGGCCACATAAACAAGATTCAGAGTAGGAACATCTCAACACAGAATCCTGTTCAATGAGAAATATTAAGGTTATAGCGATCCCGGTTTTGACCCGACCCTTGTGGTATCCTGGACTCGGGTTTAGTGATTTCATACTATTGTTATATCTTGCTTCCCTTGTATCCCCTTAAATTTGGCTTTGAGATTGTTGTGGTTGCGTTTGGAACATGTTGGTTGCTTGTTTTTTCAACTTTTGTTGCCTAGGATTTTGGCCCTCCGCTCGAGTGACACTTCTTGCTCTTGAGTGGGATTTGCAAACTCTCAGTACTTTTGCAGGTTTGCAAAACTACTAGGCGGGTGTATTTGACACTTGAGTGGTGTTTCTTACTCTCGAGTGAGTTCGTGCTCGAGCGCCCATTTTTGCATTCGAGTGATTGGTATGTTGTTTGCAAAACTGCTGGAAGTGTGAATTCTACGTTTCAGTATCAATTCTTGCTCTTGCGCTCGAACGGAACAAAATGTTGTGTCTGACGCTCGAGCGTCAATTCATACGCTCGAGTAGACTGTACGTATATCAGTCCGAGAAAGTCACTTTTTACATCACTTTTTCACATCTCTTTTCCTCCATACTTTTCAAAAAAACCTAGATCTTCAGCCTCTCTCTCTCTCTCTCTACATTTTCTCCTTGATCTAGTGGGTTCTCTACCCTAGTGCCTTTGTTAAAAAGTTAGAGTATCTCAAGATCTTCGTTTTCATCTGAATAGAAGTTGGTTTCTACGTTGTTGGAGTTTCTGCTTTTGCTTTTCTCAACTCCTAACTTCGAGGTAGGGATTTTTCTACACTTTTATATGGCTTTTAACTTAGCTATGGGTTGTTGTGTAACAATGGTGGAATTTGGGGTGTTGTGAACAAACCTAGGGTTTGGGTATTAAATCAAAAGAGGAGTTTTTAAGTAAATGAGCTATAGATGGCTATGAGATTGAATATGAGGCTATATTATGTCAACATAGTTGATTTTGGCATTTGGTTTGAAATTTGGGAAAATTGGGGGTTGCCCTAAAATGTTTCAAATATTTTTGTTGTATAAATAAATGAAATTCATGTTGTAAATATGAAATGGGATGGAAGTTATAAATGATGGTGTTGGAAATGCATTACATCACACTTGTTAAATCTTGAATAATTTATCTATCTTTAGATTGAATATTTGTTTAGAAATATCTGTATTGGGCTATTGGTGGAGGATAGCCATGATTGTTGTAGAAATTGCATGAGGATTAGGTGAATTAAAACTAATCTCTTATTGCTTGTCATTGAATATGACTATGTTTTAAATACATTATATATGTATGACTGCTTGGGATGAGAAAGTAGATGTACTCCACTGTTTGGTATGAGATAGGGGATAGACTCCATTGAAATTAAGTTGGCCTGTGTGTCTAGGGTGAAAGTCCCAAAACTGCGTGTATACATGGTTGCCGATCCCGAGGACGAAATTTCTGTAAAATGGCAAGATTGAAGTGTTTGTGTGATGATTGTGTTAATTGAAGAACCACTGAGTTGTAGTCTCAAATGGGTTGTTTGAAAGATAATGAAATTGGCTCATGAATTGAGATGAAAAGGATTAACTTGAGTTGACAAGAAGGATAAAGGATTGAGATATGAGTTTTGGTACTTTATGATTATATAGAATATAAATGTTTTATCATTGGCACTGTAAATGCACATTGTACTTATATCTTTGTTAAAATTCATATATTGTGCTAGATTGTTCCTATTGGGCTTTGGCTTACCCTACTTGTGAAAAACCATTTTCAGGTGATGATGATATGCCTCCGCCAAGGCAATAACTTGGGAGGAACTGGAGTTGAAGGCTTCTCTTTTTGTATTGTGCTAATTGTTTTAATTTCAACCCAAGGGCTTTACATATCTGTACTGAATTTGTATCCATTTTGTTGTAACCAAGCTATGACTTGGAAAGATGTAAGCCTATAGGGAATTTACTTATGCTAAACTCTTGTATATCATTAACTCTATGAAATGAAAGAACATTATATTTTGATTCATGTTGTTATTCATATATATTCTTGGTTGGATTTATGGTTCTATTTCGGGGCGTGACAACTTGGTATCAAAGCGTACCGGGTTTGAATACTTTCCGTACATGGGAAGTGTTTAGTACTACAATAGGTTTGTCTTATTTTACAGAGATGTTTGTATGCTCGTAATGTTATATGATATATGGATATGGGATTTAATTTCTAGGACGTTGATATAGTCCACGAGGTTTCTAGGAGTCCTGTTAGACAGGCACTAGATCACTGTCATTTCTAACTAGAACTCTGGCAACGCCATAGGGCGGTCATTATTTGGAAATGAAATTTGTATGTGTTTATGTGAATATGTGCTTACATGGAGTGAACTACTGTTGTTCATAGTATTAGGATGCAAGTGAGTTAGCTTCTCTTTTGTTATCTTTATTAGGATATCAGGACGTGATCGTAGTGGTAGGCGTGGTAGACATAGGAGGCACAAGGTGCCTATACCCGATGAAATTCCGACACAGGAAAAAAGAGTTGGTTAAGCCAACGTGGCTGAACTAGTTAGTCAACAGGCCATGGGTGCCTTAGCTCGCGAAATGGCCGGAGCATTACGGGAATCCATGGACATTCTTAGGGTTGAGAATTAAGTCCAGGCCCAAGTAGCTAAAGCAGGGCCATCCTTTCTGAAGAGAGAGTTTTTCTAGTCAAATCCAGACGAGTTTCTAAGTGATCCCAATGAGCCATTGAAGGCAGATGAGTGGCTAGAGCAGATAGTGAAAACGTTCGAGATGCTCGGCATCAAGGACATTCTGTTGAGAGTGACCTTAGCATCCTTCGAACTGAAAGGGGATGCGGGTCAGTTGTGGAAGTATGCGCATGGACGTATTGGGGTGACTTGGGAGGTATTCGTCAATGCTTTCCAGGATAAGTTTTTGTCTCCCACAGTTAGGGAGAAGTTGAGGGACCAGTTCTCTAAATTGGTGTAGTTGAACACACCAGTGGCCGAGTTTGAGGCCATATTCACCAATTTGTTGAGGTTTACATGAGAACTCGTGGCGACCAAGGAACGCCATTGTTTAGAGTTCGAGAAGAGGTTGAGGATCGGACTCATGTTCCGAGTGGCCAGGTCCATGATTAAGGATTATGGGCGCCTTGTGGAGATGGCGGCCCATCTTGAGACCATTATACAAATAGAGAAAGAAAGAATGAGGGGCTCCAGGAAGAGTCAGGATAATCGGGGGGACAAGAAAAGGCAAAGGGGCTCTAACCCCCAGTCATCCCACAGAGCGTAGTCGAGGTCCACTTTTCCAGTACCAAGTTCGAGTTTTACGAGGGGTAGTCATGGAGATGTGACTTGTTACAAGTGTGGTTAGCTGGGCCATAAGTCTCCAGTTTGTCCTCAGAAAGGAGGAGGACAATGGTCTGTACTACCGTCAACTCATTCTTAGAACCAGAGTTAGGGGAGAGGGCAGCTGCTCACTTGTTATCAGTGTGGGCAGGCGGGGCACATGAAGAGATTTTTTCCTCAGTTTTGTGGCACGTATGGGGCGTCTGGTTTGACGTAAACACAGAGCCATCAGCCTACACAGTCAGCATAGGCCTCAAGGGCCAATTAAGGAGCCCATTCGGCTTAGTCAGTGCATCAGGTATATGCTCCAAGGGGTGAGCAGGTTGAGTAGAGACCCACCGGGCATGTGTATGCTGTTACAGCGCCAGATCTAGTAGCCCTTACGATAGTGTGAGTTACTTTCTTGTTTGTAATTTGGTTGCTAGTGTGTTAATTGATACGGGTACATCCCATTCATTTATTTCGTCTCCATTTGCATCGATTTTGGAGTTAGAGTTGGCTAAGTTAGCATCTCCTATTTGTGTAGAGTCACCTATTGGTGGTGAGGTTGTCTTAGAGCAGGGGTGTTGGGGCTGTGATATAGAGGTCTCCGGTTGCTGACTTCTGTTTTCATTTGTGTTGATTGACATGTCTAGCTTTGATGTTATTTTGGGTATGGACTGGATGTCGTCATACCAGGCTGTTACAGATTGCTTCAGAAGGTTACTGTATATACCTTGAGCGGTGACTATTTTCATTTCTTGGGGGATTGGGTGGATAGGTTCTTATCATTGGTATATAACCCATGTGGGCAGAGTGAACTTAGCTGTCTTTTGGCAAATTTCTTGAGTGGTGAGTGTGATGAAGTCCGAGTCGAGTTGATGAGAGTGGTTTGTGAATACTCGGATGTTTTTCCAGAGGACCTTACTAGTTTGCCACCCCACCGTGAGATTGAGTTCTCTATTGACTTAGCACCTAGTACGTCACCGATCTCCATGGCACCGTATAGAGTTACGCCTGCTGAGTTGACTGAGTTGAAGATTCAACTCTAGAAGTTATTAGTTAAGGGTTTTATTCGCCCTAGTACTTCACTTTGGGGAGCACCAACTCTCTTTGCTAAAAAAGATGGAGCGTTGCGACTTTGTATTGATTACCAGAAGTTGAACCAGGCAACTGTTAAGAACAAGTACCCAGTGCCTCGTATAGATGATTTGTTTAATCAGTTGAAGGGATCTTGTTGCTTCTCTAAGATAGACCTGTGATCGAGTTATCATCAGTTGAGAGTAAGGGAGGAGGACATTTTAAAGATAGCATTCCATACGCGGTATGGCCATTATGAGTTTCTTGTGATGCCCTTTGGGCTAACCAATGCCCCAGTGATATTTATGGACTTGATGAACCAGATCTTCTAGGAATTCTTAGACTGTTTTATGGTTATCTTTATGGACGACATTTTGATTTATTCACCCTCCGAGGAAGAGCACAAAGAACACTTGAGAGTGGTACTTGAGTTGCTTAAAGCCCACAAGCTGTATGCTAAGTTTGGGAAGTGTGAATTCTAGTTGAGGAAAGTTAAGTTCTTAGGCCATGTGGTATCTGGGGAAGGGGTGACTGTAGATTCATCTAGGATTGAAGCAGTGCAAGATTGGGCACAGACTAAGAATGCTTTTGAGATTCGTATTTTCTAGGGGTTGGCCAGGTATTATTGTCGATTTGTGAAAGATTTCTCAAGAATAGCCTCATTATTGACTAGATTGATGGGGGAAAGGTATCAAATTTGTGTGGAGTAAGACTTGTGAAAAGTCGTTTCAAAAGCTTAAATTAGAATTACCACTGCTCTAGTTTTGATTATTTCAGAGAAGGGTTTGGGTTATTCGGTACATTGTAATGCCTCACGGGAAGGTTTGGGTTGTGTATTGAGGCAAAAGGGGAAGATAGTAGCCTATGGATCCCAACAATTGAATACTCATGAGATGAACTACCCTACTCATGACCTAAAGTTAGCGGCGGTGATTTTTTCCTTGAAGATTTGGAGGCATTACATGTATGGGGAGAAATTTGAGGTATTTTCGGATCACAAGAGTCTAAAGTATCTGTTTACACAGAAGGACTTGAATTTGAGGTAGAGGAGGTGGATGGAGTTCATAGAGGACTATGATTTTGAGTTGCATTATCATCCAGGGAAGGCTAATGTTATGGCCGATGCCTTGAGCAGAAAATCTATTAGCAGCGTAGCTTGTATTGCCATACGAGAATGGGAGATGTTTGGGAAGTTTGACTTGCATCTTGGCGAGTCTGTTGAGTCTACAGCTTTGTTTGTAATAATTACACAACCTACACTTGTGAACCGAGTGATAGAAGCACGGAAGGGTGACCTTGAAGTAGAATCCCTCTAGGAGAAGATTTCCAGTGGGAAGGTAGAGAAAGGCTTGAATGTGTATCCCGACTTGAGTGTGAGGTACCGTGACCACTTGTTCATACCGGAGTCTTGCTGAGAGGAAGTACTCCGAGAGTTTCACCATTCACGCCTTGTGGTGTATCCGAGAGGCACGAAGATGTATCATGATCTTAGTTGCCAGTTTTGGTGGAGAGGTATGAAGAAGGATGTAGCAGTGTTTATATCGAAGTGTCTTACTTGCCAGCAAGTGAAGGTTGAGCATTAGAGGCCAGCGGGTTTGTTGCAACCCTTGCTTATAGCCGAGTGGAAGTGGGAGCATATCATGATGAATTTTGTTGTGGGCCTCCCGAGGACTCAATGGGGCAGTGATGCCATTTGGGTGGTAGTTGACCAGTTGACCAAGTCAGTGCACTTTTTACCTATGCGTGTGAGTGATTCGGTAGACTATCTTGCCGACCTTTACATTAGGGACATAGTGAGGTTGCACGGGATTCTTGTGACGATTGTTTCGGATAGAGATGCACGTTTTACAGCTCAGTTGTGGCAGAGCTTGTAGAGTGCCTTGGGCACTAAATTGACCTTTAGCACTGTGTATCATCCTCAAACTGACGGGCAGTCCGTGTGTACTATTCAAATCCTTGAGGATATGCTTCGAGGTTATGTCCTTGACTTCAAGGGGTCGTAGGAGAGGCACTTGCCCTTTGTGGAGTTTGCCTATAACAATAGCTTTCAGTTGAGTATTTGCATGGCACAATTTGATGCCTTGTACAGCCGACCGTGTAGATCTCTGATGTGTTGGGCCGAGATAGGTGATGCACCTTTGTTGGGGCCGGATTTGGTTCAGGAAACAACAGAGAAGGTGGCACTTATTCGTAAGCGGTTAGTTACAACTTAGAGTTGCTAGAAAAGTTACACCGACCGTAGGAGAAGACCTTTGTCTTTTGAGGTGGGAGATCATGTCCTTTTGAAGATATCACCTAAGCGGGGTTTGATGAGATTCGGGAAGAGTGGGAAGTTGTCCCTTCAGTTTATTGGGCCTTTTGAGATCCTTGAGCGGATTGGGGAGGTAGCTTATCGTTTGGCATTACCGCCACAGCTTTCCGGAGTTCATAATGTATTTCATATTAGTATGCTTCGGAAGTATGAGCTGGATCCATCGACCGTGTTGGATTGGACCGACTTAGAGGTGGATGAGAATGCCTCGTATGAGGAGAGACCGATAAGGGTCTTGGATACTTGGGACCAAGTCTTGCGAGGCAAGACAATTCCCTTGGTTAAAGTGTTATGAAAACATCACGGGGTTGAAGAAGCAACTTGGGAGTGTGAGTTGGAAGTATGTGAGAAATACCTGGACCTATTTGGTGATGTTTTAACATGTATTGCATTGTTGGTATGATAAATAGAATATGAGAACATTGTGTGTGTTTTAAAAAGTAGAACATTGTATATGTTGTTTATGTTTTGAAAGTACGAGTTTATTATAAACATTGCATATGTTTAGAGAAAATATGAATTGTATATTCAATATTGAGAAATTGCGTATCTTGTTGATGAGAATGAATGACTGGAGAATGGGTCATGATGGTGGAATTGATCGGTCATTACCATTGTAGTTGGTTTAAATAAAGTTTTAAAACTTGATTTGAAATTTCGGGGGCGAAATTCTTTAAAGGGAGGAGGTTATAGCGATCCCGGTTTTGACTTGACCCTTGTAATATCCCAGACTCGGGTTTAGTGATTTCATATTGTTATTTATATCTTACTTCCCTTGTATCTCCTTAAATTTGGCTTTGGGATTGTTGTGGTTGAGTTTGGAACAAGTTGTTTGCTTGTTTTTCCAACTTTTGTTGCCCAAGATTTTGGCCCTCTACTTGAGTGGCACTTCTTACGCTCAAGCAGGATTTGCAAACTCTCAGTACTTTTGCAGGTCTACAAAACTACTGGGCGCATGTATTCTATGCTCAAGCCAGTTGGCGCTCGAGTGGCCATTCTTGCACTCGAGTGATTAGTCTGTTGTCTGCAAAACTGCTAAAAGTGTGCATTCTGTGCTCGAGCATCAATTTTTTGCACTCAAGCGAACTGTGCGTATATCAGTCCGAGAAAGTCACTTTTTACATCACTTTTTCACATCTCTTTTCCTCTACTTTTAAAAAAAACCTAGATCTTCATCCTCTCTCTCTCTAAAAACTCTCTCTCTCTCTCTCTCTCTCTCTCTCTCTCTCTCTCTCTCTACATTTTCTCCTTGATCTAGTGGGTTCTCTACCCTAGTGCCTTTGTTAAAAAGTTAGAGCATCTCAAGATCTTCATTTTCATCCAAATAGAAGTTGGTTTCGATGTCATTGGAGTTTCCCTTTTTGTTTTGCTCAACTCCTAACTTTGAAGATAGGGATTTTTCTATATTTTTATATGGCTTTTAACTTAGCTATGGGTTGTTGTGGAACAATGGTGGAATTTGGGATGTTGTGAACAAACCTAGGGTTTGGGTATTAAATCAAAAGAGGGGATTTAAGTAAATGAGCTATAGATGGTTATGAGATTAAATATGAGGCTATATTATGTCAACATTGTTGATTTTGGCATTTGGTTTGAAATTTGGGAAAATGGGAGGTTGTCCTAAAATGTTTCAAATATTTATTTTGTATAAATAAATAAAATTGATGTTGTAAATATGAAATGGGATGGATGTTGATATAAATGATGGTGTTAGAAATGCATTACCTCCCACTTGTGAAATCTTGAATAATTTATCAATTTTGAGATTGAATATCTGTTTAGAAATATCTGTATTGGGCTATCGGTAGAGGATAGCCATAATTGTTGTAGAAATTAAATGATGATTAGGTGATCTGAAACTAATCTCTTGTTGGTTGTCATTGAATATGACTATGTTTTAAATACATTGTATATGTATGACTGCTTGGGAGGAGAAAGATGATGTACTCCACTGTTTGGGAGGAGATAGGAGATAGACTCCATTGAAATTAAGTTGGCCTGTGTGTCCAGGGTGAAAGTCTCGAAACCGCTCGTATACATGTGTGCCAATCCCACAAACGAAATTTTCGTAAAATGGCAAGATTGAAGTGTTTGTGTGATGATTGTGTTAATTCGGGAACCACTGAGTTGTAGTCTCAGATGGGTTGTTTGAAAGATAATGAAATTGGCTCATGAATTGAGATGAAAATGATTAACTTGAATTGACGAGAAGGATAAGGGATTGAGATATGAATTTTGGTACTTTATGATTATATAGTTTATAAATGTTTTATCATTGGCATTATAAAAGCACATTGTACTTATATCTTCGTTAAAATTCATATATTGTGTTAGATTGTTTCTACTGGGCTTTGGCTTACCCTACTTGGGAAAAACTATTTTCAGGTGATGATGATATGCCTCCGCCAAGGAAATAACTTGGAAGGAACCGGAGCTGAAGGCTTCTCTTTTTGTATTGTACTAATTGTTTTGATTTCAAGCCAGGGGCTTTACATATCTGTACTGAATATGTATCCATTTTGTTGTAACCAAGCCATGACTTGGAAAGATGTAAGCCTATAGAGCATTTACTTATGCTAAACTCTTGTATATCATTAACTCTATGAAATGAAAGAACATTATATTTTGATTCATGTTGTTATTCATATATGTTCTTGGTTGGATTAATGGTTCTATTTTGGAGAGTGACAAATATCGAACTGTAGTAGTGATTATGCTATTGAACAACATAACACCTTCCACAATTACAAACACTAATATCTCACCAATATGGATTCCTATATGTGGTAAAGTGTAGTGTGGAATTTTAGCGTATTGATCCAAAAATTATATAACATGCTAATTCCACATTCAGTCCTCTGTATAGTCTTGAAAAGACCTTGCAAGGAATCTCATTCATTTTTCCATTTCTAAAAGAAGCCTTTATACCTTTAAACCAAGTTCTTTCATGCTTTAAACCAAGTATCATAATTTATGGATCCACGTACACTTCTGAACCAAAGTGTTAATCTTTATGTCTCAAAATCAAAATATAACTATAAGAGCTCATTCATATAAGAGGAATACATATATAACAATTACCATTTATGTGTACACACACACAATTATAAAGAAAATGTGAATAAACACATTAAACTTTATTAACTGAAATACACCATATATAATATTCATGGATAAAAAATTTCTTTAACCAAGCACATAAAAAACTATAAAGTACTCATATGGCCAATATATTTAGCAAACTAAAATTTGGCCTAAGCCCTTTATTTAGAGGATCAACTAGTATGCATTCTGTAACATGTGCTCATAAATAATATCATCCTTAACGACTCTCTAATTCTGAAGTACTTTAAATTTATATATTTAACACCATCAGAGCTTTTATCATTCTGCATAGAGAAAATTAAAATCATATATCATAATAAATCTTTATAGGTTTGGAAATGAAATTAACAATTCCAAGCTCTAAAATAAAATTCTTTAATTACATAACTTAAGTCGAGCCCTAAAACATGTTGCATAGTGAAAAATTATAAGAGATTTTATGAAACTCGTTCATGAAACAATACCTCATGCAAACATAAAAATGTAACCAATAATAGACACTATATCATTTGAGCAACTACCAAAGTCAACATTGGACCAATAATATTAACATGAATAATCCTTTTATTTATATGTTCCAACCCAATGGTCAAGGCTTGAATTAAAATAATAATTGTCTAATAAACTAATTGTACATGCATCAAGTTTAATTCAAAATTCTTAATTCATTAAACTCTTATAACAGTAGCATACGAGACATTCCTCGTGAACTCTTTTTCAAAATCATTTTATGAATACTAAATGTTACTAAATTAGTCTCGATCACTAAGAGGAGCAATGTAAAGCTCTCAATTCTGCATATTAAATTTAGTAAGAATGTGATCTAGGTATGCTCTTTGAGATGAGACAAATAATCTTCTAAGCTATTTTTAAGTATCATAATGCCAAACACATAAAATACTTTATCAAAATATTTTATATCAAAAAAATTATTAACAACAATATCTTCATATCAAGTATTAATTTGAAATTACTACTAGTAAGTAAAATTTCATCGGTATAAAGAATTAACAAAAATAAATTGCTCCACTGACCTTGAGCTATATGCATAAATTAACAATATTATCAATAAAGCCAAGTAATAGTCTTTGGTGAACCTTTAAATACCATTGCTTAGAAATTTGTTTGAAACCATAGATAATTTGTTTAATTTAAAAATCAAATTTATTTTGTTTGGCGAAGTAATAGATAAAAATGTCACAATATCACTATAATCATTATAAACCTATTTTTATGACAAAGGTAAGGACAATACCCTTTTCAAATCATAGCCTTTGCAATAGCTTTGTATTATTATTTTTATCTTTGAAAATACTCATTAGATTTCAAAATTTTAAAAAAATATAATATGATCTCATATCTAATTAATAATTCGTATCAATTCATTTATCATTTTACAAATCTCCAATATTTTTGTCACGCCCCAATTTAATTATTCGGAAGCATTACCAAAGCCTTAAAATTAGGTCCATTTTTTTAAATTTTTTTTTAAACATCCATTACCCTTGAGTAATAGAAATACAATGATACATGTTTTCTCTCTCTCAATGAACATTACAATGATAACAATACATGCCAATCTCCTACCGTGAAGCTACAAATGAATAAAATACAAATACACGATCCATCACATCTACAATGAAATTACATATAAAAGACACATGGACTTCTTAACTCTTCAATCAAAGAATTCAAACTTTCTTCCTGTAAAAAGATAAAACAACAAGGGGTGAGCACTAATGTCCAATAGGAATCTCATAGTTCTAAATCAATAACTAACATAGATAGAAATGATCATGCATGTAGGGTGATACCATATAGTAGGGTGACATCTTCTAATTTCAAAATATTATAAGTAAAGTACCTTTTTCTCAAAACTATTTAAACGCTTTTAAGAAAAACCTCCAGCCATTAAAAATCATCCCTTAACTTTAGAAAACCATAGATCCTTGTGAAACAAACATGTTTAAGAAACAACATCATTTAAAAATTTATTAACCAATTCCCAAAATATTCCCCATTTCATTTCCATTTTTCCCTTATACTATTTCCAATCACCATAACTCCATAATGCCAGATCCAATTTCCTTTATGTTCAAAAAGAGACAATCCTCATACACTCAACTCCAACTTGCCCAACAATTACCTCACATTAATATTTGCATTACCAAATAGAATACAAGCATAACACAAGAATAACAATCCCTTTTTAATTCAATTTCTCAATTATTTACAAAACAAAACCCATAATCTTCCATTATAATCACAAGCAATCCATTGAGTGTATCAACACCAATCCCTAGTCCAATTACCATTCCATTTTCCATTCTTTCAATTAATTTCATATCAAACACCAGATCCAATAACAAGTCATCTCCATGAGTCACACGCTTTACTGGTCACAAGTCGGAAGGAATGCGGCACCTCACGCTTTACCAGTCACAAGCCGGAAGGAACGCGAAACCTCAACATATCACACGCTTTACCGGGCGCTATTCTAGAAGGAAGGCGGAACCTATCTCAAGCGCCACGCTTTGAAGGCTCAAAATACGACAAGAAATGGACCCCAAGATAACATCACAATCCATCATTACAATTAGTGGCAATGCCAACACATCTTCCATTATTTCCGTAACACATTAATTCAATGTACATCCACCATATATTAAAACTTCATTCACATAACAAGTACAAATATGTTCCATGACCTTCTTCATTATCCATTGAATCATTCATTGTTTTGTTACATAAAAATATAACAACACATCCATAGAGGCAAAGATTCATCTTTAAAGTGTTCACAATTATTGGGTTCAAACTATTTCATTACTTTTCCATATTATTATCAAGTCTTCAAATTCAATTTTTAAAACACATTGGTTATCAATTACTACCCACGGTTATAAATTAAATCTCCAACATTTAATTTCTTTGATACAACTCCTTCATATAACATCGTCATATTTCACAATCTCCCATTTATCATTATTCACACTCATCTTAACCCAACATAGACTTAATTTCATAAATTTAATGTTGATTGAAGTATCCTCATTTTTCAAAATAAAACTTCATAACTAGAGTTAAATATAAAGTTGGGCTTTTAGTTTTGAGGTATAAAATCATTTTCTAATTACACAATAAAATCCTTAAATCTTCACTTCATCATCTTATCACAAATTTTGTATCATCTTTCAACTCCCCCCGCAGGTACCAACACAACACCACCCAACACAACTTATCTCAAACTCAACATGACCCAACACAACACAACTCAAACTCAACACACCCAACACAACTCAACTCAACACAATTCCACATGATTCAAGCACAATTCATCATAGTCCAACACAATTCGGTTCAACATTATTCAATACAGCTCAATATAATCAACACTATTCAACATAATTCAAGGTGAACTCTTAAACCTTTATTTCATCATTTCACCCCAAGACTCATGTCATCCATATCATTAATAAATCATTTCCTCAATCTTCATTTCACATTATAGCATAATTTACAATATCCATAACAAAGGTTCAATCGCTAATTTTTAACATAATTTTCAAACACATCCAAAATCCAATTAAACTTGTATATATACAATTCAACCTTTCAATTTCATGATTCTACTTTCAATTTGGGCAAAATCATTAATTATCATCCTGAATCAACCTAGGGTTTTCAAGAAAAATCAAGACTTTCAAGAAAAATTAAAACTTCTCTCACCACCACTTTTAATCCTAATTTTTCCCTTGATTACACAACTAAGGTTCATAATCCACCATATTAACCCAACAATTGAACCCTCAAGATTTCAAACTCTAAACTCCCAAATTCCATGATATAACAATATATGCTCAAAAATTTGTATTTATATAATCAAAATATCACAAATCTATCTATTAATGCAAGTATTGAAGAAGAACGAGGACCCCTACCTCAAGAATCGAGCAAAAGAGCAAAGCTTTAAGAAAAATCATTCACAAATTCAAATTCCAATCGGTAGAAAAGTAAGATCTTCAAGTCTCTTCACTTTCTTGTAAGAGATCTTGCCCAAATCTTAGAAGAATGGAGGGTATTTGGGGTCAAAAACCTAGGGTTTTCGGGCCTAGGGTGAGAGGAATGAAGAAGGAAAAGGAAAATGCAAAGAATGAGCTAAAAAATTGCATTTTCAGCTGCTGAATTCGCGCAGTCCGCTCAAGCATTGCTTTTACTGCTCGAGCGGACCTGCTTCCAGCACAGATTTCAAAAATTCAAATGGGCATAACTCTCTCATCCGAACTCCGTTCTAGGTCGTTCTTGTATCCAAATCGAAGCCCCGAAAGTAAGCATTCCAATGGTTCTAGCCTCACATCCAAATTCAAAGTGTGGAAAAAAAAAATGGCAAAAGAGTGACGGCTGTTCATAGGAAAAGTTATCCGAATTAAATTCTCGGTTCACTCTTACTTTACCATCATGATACTACTTTGATCAATGTCCAAAATAAAAAAAAAGGAGGCTCCAAATACACTAAAAAAAATGTCAAGGGCAATCTCACTTTCCACGCTCGAACGTCGCTTTCCACACTCAAGCGTGTGGACCAACAAAGTTGTCCGCTCGAGCTACGCTCGAGCGGGAATTCACAACTCTCAGAATTTCGGACCGTCTGCAAAAATATTGAGAACCTCTCAAGTCCGCTTGAGCGTCAACTCCCCCGCTCGAGCGGAGCGAAAAATTCTAGATCGTTACAATTTTCATCATACATAACAATCATCTATTCAATCTCTTGATATTGCTCATTTAGAAAAATAATATAATCACAAGGATATTTTAATTGTATGAGAATGTCTAGGAGGTTGCACATATTATACATGTTCAACTTATATCAATAAACTGAATAGACACTTTAGGTTCTACTTGCACTCTCACTTTCTCTATGTGAGAATGAGCGGATCAATTTATTATAATAGACACAAGTATACAGGATGATTTGTATATTTGAGTTTTAAACTGTTCACCAATTTAAAAACTTCACATTTTAAGCTTAAAAGATTCTCAAAAACAAGATAATAAAATCATTGACAACTTACAAAGTAACAACAAATAGCTATAGGTCCCATTTTAATTTCAAAAGCACCATAAAATTTTTACTTCTATATAATCCCAAACTCAAAAGTTATTCTAAATTTTCTACCAGTTCACAATTCAAAATTGTTTTAAAAATATTTTTAACTTAATACCATATGTAAAGTACACACAAGTATACATACTAATTAAACATATTTTATCACAAAAACACTCATATAATTTAAACATTTTAACATATTATAGTCCAATTACGATGCTCAAGTACTCAACTTTCTTTCGAAGTTACAAGCATAATATATTTAAATTGATCCCACAAGTTTGTAAAAAATTGATAATTAAGAGGTTATGTACATTAACCAAAATTATCATATTTACTATAATATCCACCTTGAATTAATAATTTTAAAATCTTTATCAGTGTGTTTTTCAACATAAATGAGATAGACAAATGCATAAAATCAATACTCATTTACAAAATTAATAGAATAATTTCTCCCACACACTTTATGATAATTATCATCCAAGTCAAAATAAAAATCTATTTCAATTATTATTATTATTATTTTATTTATTACCAAAATTAAAAATAATAACCATGACATTAAAATTAAATTTTATCTCATGGACAACATAAAAACAACATTCTTTAAAATAATATTTGTACTAACTTAAATAATATGACCAGAAAGTAATTTTTTTTTTGTTTTTGTTTTTGTTCTTTGACACATGCACTTTTAAGCAATTTAAGAAACAAATAAGGAGATTCTAGAGGTAGAAAGAACGTCATAACTCACAAAATACTAAAGAATTTTTCTTACTCAAATTAAAAATATATAAAGAGATTTACAAAATATTCTGAAAAACTATTCAAGAGAGATAAACAATTTGTTTAAAACAAAAATATTATATAGAGCATTGTAAAGTATGAGGTAGATTTTCTTATAAGAAATCATCTGTTGAATGTTTTAAAACTCTACTTCCTTAAATGGTTAACATTGACTATAATTTCAATCTTTTATACTATATTGAGATGTTAATATGAAGGGTTAAGAATGTGCATTCTCAAGTATGTCAATATTTAAATCAATTAGTCTTATAGCTAACTCAATATCTTTTAGTTGATTCATAATCAAAACCTTAATAGAATATATTTGATTATCATAAAAAATATCTCCCTTCATTATCTTCAATTCAATATAATATCAATCAATTATATATTGACAATAATAATCTCATCACCTCAATTAATGTTCTTAAATATTTTTAAAATATATCACTTCTAGAATGAATATATAGTAAGTACTTTAATATCTTAAACTTTCAATGATACATAGGCAATTCCTATAATTTCACAAAATTATGCTGCAAATAAACTTTAGCAATATCCTCAGATGTACCAGAATGTATCACTATATAAATACCTTTGGGCTGAATATATAGGACACAATCAACATCTTTAAACTTCAATAAAATCTTAATTAATTATATATGGGTAATAATTATAATCTCACAACAATGGATTGGAAATAAACTTTAACAATATTGTCAGATATTTCAAAATGTATCATCATATAAATACGTTTGGGCTAAATATATAAGACACATTATAAAACTTATAAACAAGTTAACTAGGAAGAATAATTTATCAAGAATTATCTCCTTTGGGTAGATAAATTCTTTTAAAATCAATAAAATTTCCCTTACTAGCGACTTACACCAGATCTGCCTCATCTCCTTCAGATTTGCCTCTGGCCACCGGTGTTGGCGTCGCTTCTCCCTCTTTCTGATCTTCCAGATCTAATGTTTGGCTTGCGCTCAAACTTACACATTCACGCCCAAAACTTTAATATCTAGTTTCAGATCTTTTCACAATCTGAAAATTGATGCTGTTTAATACGTTCATTACACGCTAGGCAACCATCTCAACCTCAACATTCCATCTTGACCAACGTAGGTGGCATATTTAGATTTCAAGTTGAAAGTTGTGGTGTAATGGAGCTTTGGATGCATTTGGTTACTTGGATTTGGTTGTTTTTGATTTGCTTTTTGATTTATTTTTTATTGTTTGCTGTAATGATCCTCCTTGTATGAAGGTTATATTGTAAGCTACGTCTCCTAAGAGGAAACTTAATGTGGCCCACATACATATTAATATTTGTAAATTATATATATATATTATTTATATGTTTATCCTTACATGTATATTTATCTTTTGATAATTATGGGTGATAATTATTGAGGTTGCCTAAAATATCAAGAACTCTAAATGGTGATTTGGCTAAGGCCTATCAATTTCCACTAATTAAGTTTCTTTGATGGAAGGAAACTAACAAGGTTTATCTGATAATGTATCCATTTGATAAGGGTCCTTGACCTAGCAGTTATAAATATGCCTGTGGTTTTCTATCAATAAGGCACTCAAGTTCTGCATAGGTTAGAAGATGCTTATTCCCAAAGTGTAAGGTGAGTGATATAATATTGACAGATTGAGAAGAAATACACACATCACACAACTTGATCAACAATGGTTGGAGGAGGTTAGTATAATTTTATTCCGCCGTATATCCATACACATATGATTATATTATATATGTGTATGATTTTCCCACATTGTGGTATTAGAGCTTATCTCCAAATCCATGTTGCTCAGTATATAGATTCACCTTGTTGACGTTCTTATAAATTTTTTGTCAATCTCGCTTTGCAATTGTATAATTGTTTGTCCTTCATCATGACTAAGATAATCTAGAATTTGGATTTATATCAATTTGTTTTATGTCAATGTGTTAACAGTTTCCAAATTACTGCTTGCACAGTTTACATACAAGCAATTGTTGGTTGCCTAGTTATATACATGCATAGAATTTCTAGCCTAATAAATAGGGCTTCGAATTGATCTGGATATTGTAGTGTTCGTAATGAGTTTTGATCATCATCAAACATCAGACTATATTTATATTTTTTTTATATACAAAAAACACATATAATATTATTTGTGCATTTACATGATGATTGATATCTTCTATTATAAACCGTCCATTTATAAAGTGTTTTTAAATGGATTTTTTCAAAAAAAAAATAAATTAAAATAGTTATGGAACAGTTTACAGAAATTATTTACAGAAATTAAGTATCTTGGGACCATTATATTTGGGTTTGTGTTCTGTTCCATTAAAGGTTATACGGTGCTATATTTATATGATGGTTGAGCATTACAGTAATTTGAGAGTAGCCACAGCATCTTAAGTTATTGTTATGTGTATAAAGTTAGAAAATAATTAAATGAGATGGCATCTTATTACTTGCATTTAAATTAGTAAAATTAATTATTTTACCCACAAGAAGATAATTGTTTTATTAATTTATTTGGAATAAGATAGTAAGTTAAATATCAAAATAAAAAGTGTCTATGTCCACGGATAATGGAATTTTTTATTTTTATTTTGTGAGAGATATTTACTAGTCTTATTGATAAAGTTAAGTAGATTCGATCAAGTTGCAATCTTTACCCACAGGGAGATTAGAATTTACTTTATTTTTATTTTTTCATAGCATGATTTGTTCTTGGTTGTTGCAGTTATTCCTACTACATTATTGAGTTCTGAATCATCTCATATTTCATTTTTGAGTGGTGAAAATTTTTTTGATTGGAAAGATAAGGTTCTTTTGACTTTGGGGTGCATGGACCTTGATTTGGCGCTTCGTGTGGACAAACCACATGTTCCCATGGAATCAAGTACGCTAATTGAGAGGGCTTCTTATGAGTGGTTTGAGCGATCTAATCGCTTAAGTTTAATGCTCATCAAGTCCCATATCAGTAAGGGCATTAGGTTTTCAATCCCTGTCTGCGACAAGGTTAAGGTCTTCATGAAGGCTATTGAAGAGCATTTTGTGGCATCTGATAAGGTATTAGCTAACACCCTAATGAAGAAGCTCTCAGGCATGAGGCTTAATGCTTCTAAAGGTGTGCGTGAACACATTATGGAAATGCAGGACATTGCAGCTCAACTTAAAAACATTGGAGATAGAGATTTCTGAGTCATTCTTAGTACATTTTATCCTTAACTCTCTTCCTATGGAATATAGTGCTTTCAAAATTTTCTATAACACACAGAAGGAGAAATGGTCAGTAAATGAACTTTTGGCCATGTGTGTTCAAGTGGAAGAGAGATTGAAGCATGAACAATCTTGCATTTCATGGAAAAGGAAAAGGCCGAAAGGACAAAACTGTTCCACAACAGAAGGTGCAAATGAAGCGTTATGGCAATAAAGGTGAATGCTTCTTTTGCAAGAAAAATGGACACATGAAGAAGGATTGTCCTAAGTACAAGAAATGGCTTGAGAAAAAATGTAATATATTCTCTCTTGTGTGTTATGAATCTAACTTTGTTAAAGTTCCTGATGATACATGGTGGATTGATTTTGGTTCTACAATTCATGTTGCCAATACTATGCAGGGCTTTCTCAGCCTAAGGAAACCAACAAGTGAACAAGGCATCTATTCGGGAAATGGGATGAGTTCACATGTGGAGGCTGAGAACGTTTAGACTGATTTTAAATTTTGGCTTTGTTTTGGATCTTGAAAACACTTTTTACGTTCCATCATTTTCTAGAAATTTAGTTTCGATTTCAAAATTAGTACCTTTTGGATATACATTTAATTTTGTTAGTTCGAGTTTCAATTTATTGAAAAATAATGCCATTATTGGCAATAGTTTTTTAACTGATGGTCTATATAAATTTGAGTTGGATCTTTCATATGAAAATAGTCTTTTAACCTTGCATGATGGAATTGGCATAAAGAGAAGTATTACTCATGAGAACTCCTCTATGTTATAGCATAGAAGATTGGGACATATCTCAATGGAAAGGATAAAAAGATTAGTGAATGATGGAGTTTTAAATACTCTTGATTTTACCAATTTTGGTATCTGTGTGGATTGCATTAAGGGAAAGCAAACTAACAAGTCCACTAAAGGTGCCAAAAGAAGTTCTAATATTCATGAGATCATACACACAAACCTCTGTGGACCATTTACTCCACCTTGTTTCAATGGTCAGAGATATTTTGTCTCATTTATTGATGATCATACGCGATATATGTCTCTTTCTTTTATTTGATCAGGCAGAGGCACTTGATGCTTTTAAAGCCTATAAAGCAGAGGTAGAGAAACAAACAAAAAACAACATTAAAATCGTGAGATCAGATAGGAGTGGAGAATATTATGGAAGGTACATAGAATCTAGACAAATACCTGCTCCATTTGCTAGGTTTCTTAAAGAAGAAGGCATAATTGCCCAATATTCAATGCCTAGTACACCACAACAAAATGGTGTAGCTGAGAGGAGGAACCGTACACTTATGGACATGGTAAGGAGCATGCTTAGTTATTCCAATGTTCCCATAAATTTGTGGAGTGAAGCTTTGAAAACCGTTGTGTATGTCTTAAATCGGGTTCCATCTAAAGTTGTTCCTAAAACACCTTTTGAATTATGGAAAGGATGGAAACCAAATTTGAGACATTTGCACATATGGGGTTGTCCAGTTAAGGTGAGGGTTTATAACCCACACTTAAAGAAATTGGACCCAAGAACAATTAGTGGTCTTTTCATTGGCTATGTTGAAAACTCCAAAGGTTTCAAATTTTATTGCTCGTCACACACACCTAAAATTGTTGAGGTTAGAAATGCAAAATTTCTTGAGGATCATGAGTCAAGTGGTAGTGGTTTTCCTCGTTTCATAGAATTCGAGGAAATAATGGACCTTATTGAGAAACCAATTGGGGAATTGGTTGTTGTTCCAAGTGTCATTCCAGATATCATTGAAGAACAACCAATACAAGAACAACCACTCCATGAGGAACAAATCAATATAGAACCTCTTATTCAAAATTTAAATGAACCAATAGGAGTAAGGAGATCCACAAGAGAAAAGAAATCAACGATTTCTAGTGATTACCTTATATACCTACAAGAATCTAACTTTGATGTTGGACCTAAAGCTGATCCAAGTTCATTTTCACAAGCCATGAATGGAATCAATTCCAATTTATGGTATGATACCATGAAAGAACAGATGAAATCAATGGCCACAAACAAAGTTTGAGATCTTGTTGAGTTACCAAAAGAAGCTAAGGCCATTGGCTGTAAATGGGTCTATAAGACCAAAAGGAATTCTTCTAGTAACATTAAACAATATAAAGCCAGACTTGTAGCCAAAGGTTTTATCAAAAGGAAGGAATTGATTACCATGAGACCTTCTCTCCAGTTTCTAAGAAGGATTCATTTCGAATAATCATGGCCTTAGTAGCTCATTTTGATTTAGAACTACACCAAATGGATATGGAAACGACTTTGCTTAATAGGGATCTTGAAGAATAAGTATACATGGTTCAGCCTGAGGGATTTTCCTCAAAGGATAATCACTTGGTTTGTAAGTTAAAGAAATCTATATATGGACTTAAATAGGCCTCCTGCCAATGGTAGTTAAAATTTCACAACATTATTACTTCATTCGGGTTTACGGAGAACATTGTTGATAATTGTATATACCTTAAGGTTAGTGGGAGTAAAAGCATATTCTTAGTCCTGTATATAGATGACATTCTACTTGCGAGTAGTGATTTGGGTTTGCTACATGAAACGAAAGAATTTCTTTCTAAAAACTTTGAAATGAAGGATATGGGTGAGGCCTCATATGTCATTGGCATAGAGATTCACAGAGATAGATCTTGTAGAACATTGGGACTATCTCAAAAGGCCTACATTGAAAAGGTTTTGGAAAGATTTAACATGAAGTCTTGTTTACCTTCTGTAGCACCTATTGTCAAAGGAGACAAATTTAGTCTAAATCAATCACCACAAGATGATTTGGAGAAAGAGCAAATGAAAAACATACCTAATGCATCTGCAGTAGGTAGTCTCATGTATGCTTAGGCCTGTACAAGACCTGATATTGGGTTTGTGGTAGGAATGTTAGGTAGATATCAAAGTAATCCAGGCCTTGAACATTGGAAAGCTGCTAAGAAGGTTATGAGGTATTTGCAAGGAACTAAGGACTACAAGCTTACATACAGACATGCGGATTCACTAGAGGTGATTTGATATTCAGATTCAGATTTTGCTAGATGTTCCGACACTAGAAGGTCAACTTCAGGATATATCTTTCTTTTTGCTTGAGGAGCTGTATCTTGGAGAAGCATCAAGCAGTCCATAACTGCTTCGTCGGCTATGCAAGCAAAATTTGTTGCATGCTATGAAGCTACAACACAGGGTTTACGGTTAAGAAATTTTGTCACAGGACAAAGGATTGTTGATTCCATATCGAGACCACTAAGGATTTACTGTGATAATTTGGCTGTAGTTTTTTTTTTCTAAAAACAATTAAAGTAGTAGCTGAAATAAACATATTGACATAAAGTATCTTTTTGTCAGAGAGAAAGTCAAGATGAAGAAATTGCTATTGAGCACATTGACACTGAGTTACTGGTTGCAGATCCCATGACTAAAGGATTACCAGCTAAAGTACATAATGATCATGTGGTTCATATGGGACTAATTAGCTTTGTTGATGTATGAAATTACTTTCTCATTTTGAGGGATTCGCTATTGAAAACAATATTTATTTAGAATAAATTCATGACCTTTGATTGTGCACTTAAAGTATTGTCATGTTTGTTATCCATTAAGATAAATAAAGTAGGATCCGAATGGTTATTTGTTAGTCATTTGTAAATTGAAGTATCTTATTTAGTACTCATTGAGAAGTGTCATACATTGTAATTTATAGAAGGAAATGTCTATTAAATGGGGCATAACCGCTATGATTTGTGTAGTAACACTTGGCAATGGAGTGTGAGGATTTCAATATTAAAGTTTAGGCAAATTTAATGGCCATAATTCAGTACATATCACCCAATACAGGATTTATATGATTTGTGAACCAAGTGGGAGAATGTAAGCTACATCTCCTAAGAGGAGACTTAATGTGGCCCACATACATATTAATATTTGTAAATTATATATGTATTATTTATATGTTTATCCTTACATGTATATTTATCTTTTGATAATTATGGGTGATAATTATTGAGGTTGCCTAAAATATCAAGAACTCTAAATGGTGGTTTGGCTAAAGCCTATCAATTTCCACTAATTAAGTTTCCTTGATGGAAGGAAACTAACAATGTTTATCTGATAATGTATCTATCTGATAAGGGTACCTGACCTAGTAGTTATAAATAGGCATGTGGTTTTCCATCAATAAGTCACTCAAGTTCTGCATAGGTTAGAAGACGCTTATTTCTAAAGTGTAAGGTGAGTGATATAATATTGAGAGAATCAGAAGAAATCCACACATCACACAACTTGATCAACAATGGCTAGAGGAGGTTAGTATAATTTTATTCCACTATATATCCATACACATATGATTATATTATATATGTGTATGATTTTCCCACATATATCCCTCATTTGTGAGTGTTTTTTCTCTTCCTCTATCGAGGTTAGGATTCTTCCTCCTACAAAAATTTGTCATCTCTTTATGAGATCTTTTACTATCGCTGTACAAGATTGATCCAATTTTTTTATCAGTTTTACAATAAAGATTTTTTTTTTCTTATCTAAAAATAATAATAAAAATAAAATTTTCTTCATTTTTCTTGTAAAAAAGTGGCACATGTGAGTATGTCTTATGCTTGGAGGATCCTTGTTAGTATGTGCTTTATTATGTTTAGCTGACGCCACTACAACAAATTGCATTTTTAGTGACCAAATTTGGTGACTAAAAAAAATTTAGTGGTCAAAAGTTGTGGAATTTGCGACCAAAAATTATATTAGTAGACAATGTGAGTGAAATAACTTGAATCATTTATCTGAAAACTAAATTAAGAAAACACTGATAGGTATGACAATGTGATAAAGGGATCTCATGCTTAGGTTAGTCAATGGCCCAATTGTTTGTTCCTTTTTAAATACTTGCACCTTGTTCATTGGCTTTGAGGTTATCACTGATTTTGTTCGGTCTTTCAGAGGCAGGAATTGGATGGCTTTTAGATATTTGTTTTGTTTGACCATGTGGTCGTGAATCATGAACATTGGATTGTGGTGACAAGTTTGTGGTGGAAATAAGTTCTTTGATGGCTGGAGATTGCTGAGTGGTTCTTCCCAAAGTAATGGACAGCCATGAAGTGTTGTTGAGAGAAAATCATAAAGGGAAGAAAACTGGATCATAAGCGGGCATCGTAGTTGCTTGATTTTGAAAGATGTTAGGTGTAGATATGATTTGTGTGACACACTGGAGATTTGAAAAACAAACTTGATCATCAAATAAGTGATAAATTTATCAATCTCTCTTGTTTTTATGAATAAATTTGCAGTGATAAATTTATCTATAAGGACCTATAGGTAAATAAGTCTAGTTAATATGATTGATTGGTAAGTGTCCCTTTATTTAACTTCCATTATTTTTCTTCATTCTGCATTTGGTCAAGGTTTTGCATGCATAATTCTAATGTCAAAAGATGAATTATGTGTTTCATATCATCCTCTTAGGGGACATGAACATTATTTAAGCACTGCAAATGACTTTCTCTTTCCAACTTTGGTTTTATGATTCACTTGTTATAAGGGCTTCTATTACTTCCCAACATTCAAGACAAGGTTTCCATATCCATGGCAATGGGGGACTCCCACTGTAAATGCTAAAGATGCTTTTATAATGATGGCTGCAGCTATGATTGCTCTTGTTGAGGTTGATTTATTCTAGTGAATTTTTGAAGTCTATTGATTTTATATATAGTTGGTGTATGGATGTCACCGGTAGCTCATATGATTATTTGTTTTGTATGAAATTATTAATTTAAGTTGGAATATATTTGGTTTGTATGCAATGTTGACATTCAAAGTTATTCTTTTGTTTGGATAGTTGTAAGTGAAATAGATGCAGATTGTGGGATGGTTGATAATATATATGTATTGTTTTGTTTGTATACATGTTACAAGTTGCATGAGATATATACAGGTTGTGGACAAATTGATTAAAAAAAAACATAAAATGATGTTCTTGACGACTAAACAATTGGTAGTTGAAAATGGAATAAATATTTTTAGTGACTAAATGGTTAGTAGCCAAAAAAATAATTAAATGGAAACAAATCTTTTGGCGACTAAATATTTAGTAGGCATAAACAAAAAACTTTAGGTGACTAATGATTTAGTAGCCAAAAAAAAAAAACAGAAAGAAAGCAAGAAAAAACTCTTTTGGCGACTAAAATTTTAGTAGCTAAACAAAAAATTAGACGTTAGACGACTAAACCATTTAGTAGCTAAAAGAAATAAGATGAATAAAAAAGAAAATTAGTGACTAAAAGTTTGGTTGCCTAGATGGTTAAGTTTTTGGCGACAAAAAATTTTTGTCATTGAAAATATAATATTAAATTTATTATGAACTTTTGGCAACTACAAAATTAGTTGCCAATTGAAGACTTTCAGTGACTAAATAACTTTTAGTCGCTAATTGAAAACTTTTGGCGACTAAAAAAAAGTCGCCAATTGAAAACTTTCAGCGACTAAATAATTTGTAGTCGCCAATACCTTTCTTGACAATCATCTAGCGACAAAGCTGGCGGCTGAAAAGTTTAGTTGGCAAGCATTTTGCTGACTAAAATATGACTTTTGGCGACTAAAAATTTAGTCACCAAAAATATAATTTGTTGTAGTGCGTAAATAAATAAGTGAAACTTTTATTATGAAATGTATTGAAACAAATAGCTGAAAAATTAAAGCTGCATGGTCTTTTCTTGTTATTAATTTTAATTTTTAATTAACTTTTGTGTAATTTTCACTGGAAAATATTTTCTTTTGAAAAGTCACAAATAGCCGTTACAATCATTTGACTTAAACGTAGAGTGGGAATTAAATGAACCATGGTTGTTTGGCGTAGCTCAGTTAAGCTGTTTATAGGTTTTTTTTTTATTATTTTATTTTAGGAATTTGTGTTAAATTATTTATTGCAATTTTAATTACAACTTATTAGATATAAATAGAGAGTGTTTTTAATAAATCTCATTCTTAAGACTTATGTTCCATTTTATCCATATTTTTTTTTGAGTATTTCATTAGTTCCTAATTGGTGTAATATGACAAAATCACCCTTCCAACTTTATACGCTTGTTTTTATTTTAAAATTAACACACAATAAATAACAACAATTCCTTATTCTATGAAGAACATCTCTCCCTTATTTCATGAAAAAAATCTCTCCTCATTCCAAGAGAAAAATCTCTCATTTATTCCATGGAGAAAAATTCTCTCTCATTCCAAGGGAGAAAATTGCGCCCTTACTACACAAAAAAAATTTCTCACATTCTCAAAATTCTAAATCATCTACCTTCTGAAAATCTCATATTAAATGTTGATGTGAACTTTCACATTACAAATGCATGCTGATAAATAATATCTCCTCATTAAACTATATGCACACTCAATGTTACATGAATGTGTGAACATTCACATCTCTATGTACACATTATGTTTGTGCTACTATGACTACAAATATACAACTAATTTTCAAAAAACAAAAATACATATCAAAGTACAGTGTGAATGTTCACAATAAACAATAAACATATAACTAATATTCAAAAAAATAAAACTCATATCAAAATACAATGTGATATTCACAGTTTACAATTAACATACAACTACCTTTAAAAAACTATACTCATACCAATGTGAACATTCATACTGTAATGTGAAAATATATAACAAAATTGAGAAAAAAAAGTGAAATAAACTATTTTGATTGTTCAATGGTAAAAAAAATTATTATTCAACTAACAAATATAGTAACAAAAATAACAAACATACAACTAAACATTCGAAAAAACAAAATTCATATCACAATACAATGTGAATGTTTTCAGTTTACAATTAAAAGACAATTAGCCTTAAAAAAAACTAAACTCGTACCCATGTGAACATTCACACTGCAAAGTGAAAACACGCAACAAAATTAAAAAACTAAAAATTGACTATTTTTGTAATGCCCCAAATTTCTAGCTCAAATGATAATACAACAATCATGGCTCTTTCAAAGAAAACCGAATATAAATCTCCAAACTTACATTACATGATACAATAGTTCTTCATGCAACAATACATTAATCCAACAACAAGTAAATAAACAAATAAATACCCCCAAGGGGTTTACAAGTTTTCAAAACTTGAATCTGGTTACACAAAACGGTTATTCAAATCCATACAAATACAGCTCTTGGCTTACACACAGAGTCACAGCAAAATGAGAGTCTCGTACTCTCGACACACATTTCCTTGCCTCTAGTTAGGCGGCATCACCACATCTTTTCCTGCACAAAAATCCTCGTAGGGTGAGCATAAAGCCCGGTAGGAAATCCTTAACAAAGTATATACATTTTATACAAGTCTCAAGAGATGAAATGCACATGTCATGCTATGCCCTTTTGAAAGAAAATCACATCTTCATCTTTGAAAACCATCATGCTCAATGATGTCATGCAATTTCAATTCTTCAAAACTTAACAATTCATTTCAAGAGCGGTAAATACAACTCTGGTAATTCCTAGGTTGGTGTCTGCAAGTAGACTATACAAGTACTACCAATTTGTCATTTTTACCAGCATTGACTAGAAAGCTCAACACCTATAATTTGTCATTTTTACCAGTATTAACTGGAAGGCTCGACACCTATTTAATTTCATCTACACCACCTATCAAGACTTACAACTGTATTTACCCCAAAATGAATTCATAGAAACTTGTTTTTCAACATTCTTTTCTCAATGCAAGTTTTTAAATCAACTTTCAAAGTTTAATGTAATCAAATGAATTGATATGCCAATAAAACTAGATGAATATAAATACTTTTATTCCAAATCATCATCCAAGGAATAACACAATTCCCTCTTCTCAAGTATCCTCAACAATTAGTTATTTCAAGATTATTTCAACGTTTTGAACAATAATTTCCAAAATGAATAGCAATTCTCATATTCCCTGAAATTCATCATTTATATAAATATAAATAAGAAATTTTCCAAACATCCATTTATTTTGACACACAAAATAAATATAACAATATCATTCATGGATTTTCAGTCTCTTTAAAAAAAATTCCCAAATTCTAGGTTTTCTCACCAAAACTATACAACTCAAATGTTTTGAAAGAAAACTTTCCCAAAATCATCTTTTCTTCAATCAACGAAGATTAAAACCCATAAGATCATTTTAAAAGAACAAGAGACAAACTCATTTTGAAAATTGCTCAACTTCTTGAATTAACAATCAATTTTCAAAGCTATCGAATAATGATTTCGAAAATCATCTAGATCTTACAAAAATATATATAACTCTAAGAAAATCCCTACCTCAAGTTTTGAAGAAAAAATGAGATGAAACCCCCAAAATCAACGGTGTCGAAACTCCATCTTCACTGCACGCAACGAAGCCCTCGAGAAGTTAACCAACTTTGATGAAGAACCTATGGCAGAACTCTAATGGATCTTAAGAATCAAGGTTTTGATCCAATTTGGCATAGGGAAATGTAGAGAGAAGGGAAAGGAAATGTTTTTAGAGAGAGATATACAAAAGTGATCTGAAATATCAGATTCACGAACTGATATAACATGGTTTGCTCGAGCGTCTAATACATCTTCCCAGTACTTTTGCAGACAGGTTTGTAGACACCCCATTTTTGACCGTCCTCAAGACTTGGACGTCACCGTTTGAACACCCGGTGATTATCCATGTTTGTGTTCGTTTGGAGTTCCCGGAGGTCTCGGCTACGCGCCTTGCCTCAGGATCTCCGAACTCGACCGTTTTGTGTCTGGTTTTGCACCAAACACTTGTGTTTTGCCTTGGAAGGGCAGGGGATGCCTTGTGAGGTCTCCCCACACATCACCGGCCGTGGCTTGAGGCCACCGGCTGCTGTTTGTGCCCATCGGCCATATATTTGGCCGACCGGCCATCAATTTTGTCAAAATGGCAATTTTGAGCAGCCGACTACTGTTCATCTGCTTTTGCAGATATTTTAGGACAGCTGTGTGGCATTTCGTTCCCCTCCATACACGTGTATGGAGGGATGCTCCTCTTGTAAGCTTATTGAACAAGCTTTACAAGATGGTTTGCCTATAAGAGAAGGGCTCTTCTCTTGGCTTTAGGGTTAGAGAAATCTTGGTTAGAAAAGTGTGGGAGAAGCTCTGGTTTTAGGGTTTGAGTTCCATACATAACCTATCTCCATACATCTCTTGTGTCTGTTCTAGGTGTAGTTGTCCTTACTATTGCACACAAACACATAGTGCTACACCTTTCCTTGGCTTTTGAAGGACCAGAGGTTCATTCTTAGTGTTCTTGGCTGGATTTGAGCTTGAAGGAGCAACAAGATCACCATTGTTGAAGAAAGGCTTCAAGGGTAAGAAACTAGTCCTTTTTATCCCATTTTTGCATCCTACTTTTGACCATCTTGTAACTATTTTTGTGTTTAGTGTATAACACAAAAAAGTTCTATTTTTGGGCCCTCTAAATTGTTTGTTTAGAATGTTTTGTGGTTTGGAGGTGTTTGGCCACCTTTAGGCCTTAAGAGGTCCCATTTTGTGCCATTTTTGGTGAGCTCCGAGACTTTGGTGCTTAGGCCTCCTCACCACTGAAATCTTGAGGGATTTCAGTGGTAAGGATGGTGCCTTGAAGTCTCAAGAAGGGGAGGGCCACCCCCTTCTCCTTGTTGTCCTTGAAAAGGACCAATTTTGGCCTCTTGAGAGAGCACCATGTTTGAAGGTTTGTTGATCATGCCTTGGCTTTTTTTCATGCTTATATTGTCATAATATGACATTTTTTTAAGTTGGTTTTGGTACATCATGCATGCTTAGCATACCTACCTTGTAATGTCATGTTTATGCCTTAATATGCCTTAGGTTGTAAACCCTTATTCTAGCATGTTTAAGGCTTGGTCTTGTGAAGTTTTTTTGCTTATTTTGCCATGATTAAGGTCTGTCCCTAGTTGTTTGGGTCGACCATGACATGCATTGTATGCCCCCTTTGCATTTTAGGCTTGTTGGCCTTAAGTATGTAAGTATGTAGCATGCCATGCTTGCATGAATTTGGTGGGTTGGGATCATTTTCCATGATTATTTCAGCCCCTTTGGTGTGCTTGTATACTTACCTTGGGCACCTCTTTAATGCTTTAAAAGGTTGTATTGTATGCTCTATGCTTTAGCCATTGTGCATGCTTTTGAATTTGAGCCACTTAGATGCCATCTAAGGGTCCCCTTTGCATGCTCAAGGACTGCCTTGAACTTGTTTTAAGCCTTCTTGGCCTTATGGGGCTTGGTTGGCTTAGCCATGGTTTGAGCTTCCTTGACTTACTTCAAGTGCTTGGACCATTTGCATGCTAATGTTTGTCTTGTTTAAGTTGGTTTGACACCTCCTTTAGCATGATTTTCAGAGCTTATGTTGCATGCCAATTGTCCATGTTATACTCTTTTCAAGTGTGCTTGAGAGTTGCTTGCCTAATGCTTAGATTTGTGTCTTAACATGTGCATGTGTGTATGTGTGTTTAGCCCTCATATTTAAGCATTTTAGCCACTGTTTTGGGCCTAATTAGAGCTGCCTAATTCATGTTGAAGTCCACGCTCTATTTGGTTTGCATGCTTACTTTGCGTGTTTGCTTGCACTCTTGCATAAGTGTCTTGTATTGCCATGTTGCATCCTTAGCTTGTATGCCTAGGTTGCATTGCATCTTGCATGCATGTCTTGTCCCTTGATTTAGTGATAGGGATTGGGCCTTTGATTGTTTGTGTGCATTGCATTACATTTGAAATCAAAGTTGCACACTTGATTCTTTGGGCCATCACGCATTGAAATGCGCGATTGGTGGTCCGAGAACCAAGGACCATGTCCCTTTGAGTCCTACACATGATAAGGGGTAAGGTTGGTGCATACATTGCTTGAATTACATTGCCATGCAAGTTACGTCTCTCTCTCTTTGTAAGTTGCGAGTTACGTAAACATTTTTGGCCGACCGGCAACATATAGTGCCAACTGGCCATCCATTGGTAGCCGATGGATGCATCTTGTGCCAATGACCACACTTCACTGCCGGTGGTAATTCTACTCAACCGGTGGTATTCCCCAGTGTCCAGGGAAGCAATTCAGACTTTGGCGATCCTCGAGAGGAAGCGAGCGAGGAAAACAGAGGCAGCCTATGCATGGCAGTGGAATTCCGAGCAAGACCGAGCATGCGTTGCATTGGACCCGCTTCCCGAGGCCTTTTACTGTTTTCCTTAGCATATTTAATTTGTTAACTAATTAGGTAATTTGTAATAATTAATTAGCTCGTAGTTAATTAATTTGTATTATTCTTTTGGTCCCTCCGAGCGAGGGCGAATCTGTAATAAGTGTGGGTGCGTGTGTGTGCATGTCTTCCAAGCCCCACTTCTTTCTTCCCTTTTATTTACCCGCTTATGATGGTAGATTAGGGCATATTTAAATTAGCATACCTTATGCTATGCATGCGTGCACCCATACATTCGTCTCGCATGCACCGAGCTCGGTGCATCACGCTAACTGCATTGTACTTCAATTCCAAATTGAATACGTACATCAATTGAGTGCATTTCACATGCTATGTTTAGGTTAGCCGAGCCTACTCTAATTGCATCCTGTATGTGTTGCATTAGTCCAATTGACATGAACTAGGACCATGCATGTTTGCTAACTAGTTTATTGTTTTGGCACGGAATACGATGTAAGTATTTTCATGCTTTAGCATACCGCATGCGTGTGAGTGCTATCATGACAGCATGCTTACCATGTGGCTAATTGCTTATGTGAGATAAATTGTTTGAATGCCTATGGGTGAAGGTTGGCTTGCCTGAGTTGGAAAAACTCGTTGAAATCCATATTTTAGCCTACTTGCGAGTAGCAAATTCCAAAGCGTTTTCAAAACAAACGGATATGCAATGTTGTTCCAAATTAGGCGATCTAGTCTATACTTATTTGCTGTGCGCATAACATAGTAATTCTAGGCTAATAACTGGAATAAGAACACATAACGTTTTCAAAAACGGATATCACGGTTAGTAGAGGCCGGTCTTCGAACCGGGCGAGAGGGGGTGCTCATAGCTGACCTTCCCCAATCGTACCCAAGCTCCCAAGCCGAAGCAACTTTGGTGATGATGGGCACGTGGCCTTTGGCACCGAGTCAGGGTTTCCTAAATTTCCCCATTAAAAAATATTTAGGTGGCGACTCTGTATCTGGCAAAGCAGTCCATGTTTGGCACTTCTTTCAAAATCTATTTTTTTCTCAAAACGATTTGCCGAATTTGGACTCTTTGGTTCAGATTAAGAACCGACAACAAAAGGGAGTCCGAACTGTAGAGTGAAGCCCACGGGCGCGTCTACAAGGTTAAACTTCTAAAACCAAACATTCTCCGCTCGAGCGCATTAACGGCCGCTCGAGCAGACACGCAACTTCGAATGCATTTTTCATTTTTGCGTCGGGGGCGCTGCCACTCAACCCTGCCAGGGCGCTGCCCTCAGATCCACCAAGGGGCACTGCTTCTTTCATGTTTTGCCACTTTGATCCTTCTTTCATGTTTTGCCACTTTGACTAGGCCGATTGAGCAAAAATGCAAAATGCATTCGTAGTTACTTGTCAGCTCGAGCGGCCGCTTATGTGCTCGAGCGAAGAATGTTTGGTTTCAAAAGTTTGACCTGTCTACAAAAGTACTGGATTAGTGTATTTGACGCTCGAGCGGGGTTTTCCACGCTCAAGCGAACCATGTTATATAAGTTCATGAATATGATATTTCATATCACTTTTTCAATCCTCTCTCTCTCTAAAACTCTCCAGAATTTTAGATTGGGAGCTTCTCTCTCTAGAAGTCATCTTCTCTCTTTGATTTCTCCAAATCCATTAGGATTTAGACCTAAGTTCTTCACCAAAGTTGGTCATCATCTCGAGGGCTTTGTTGTGTGCGGTGAAGATCGAGTTTCAACACCGTTGATTTTGGGGGTTTTATCTTATTTCTTCTTCAAAACTTAAGGTAGGGATTTTCTTAGAGTTATATATATGTTTTTGCAAGATCTATATGATTTTCAAAATCATCTTTCGATAGCTTTGAAAATTGATTGTTGATTCAAGAAGTAGAGCGATTTTCAAAGTAGGTTTGTCTCTTGTTCTTTTAAAATGATCTTATGGGTTTTGATCTTCGTTGATTGAAGAAAAGATGATTTTGGAAAGTTTTCTTTCAAAGGATTTGAGTTTTTTAAAACAGACTGAAAATCCATGAATGATATTGTTATATTTGTTTTGTGTGTCAAAATAAATGGATGTTTGGAAAAATTCTTATTTATATTTATATAAATGATGAATTTCAGGGAATATGAGAATTGTTGTTCATTTTGGAAATTATTGTTCAAAACATTGAAATAGTCTTGAAATTACTAATTGTTGAGGATACTTGAGAAAAGGGAATTGTGTTATTCCTTGAATGATGAATTGGAAAAAAAAGTATTTATATTCATTTTGTATTATTGGCATATCAATTCATTTGATTACATTAAACTTTGAAAGTTGATTTGAAAACTTGCATTGAGAAAAGAATGTTATGAAACAAGTTTTCATGGAATGGTTTTGGGGTAAATACGTTGGTAAGTCTTGATAGGTGCTGTAGATGATATTGAATAAGTTGGCCTGAGAGTTCAGGGTGAAAGATCGAAAACCCGCGCGGATAGGTGTCAAGCCTTTCGGTTAATATCGGTAAAAATGACAATTTGGTAGTACTTGTATAGTCCACTTGCAGACACCAACCTAGGGATTACCAAAGTCGTATTTACCGCCCTTGAAATAAATTGTTAAGTTTTGAACAATTGAAATTGCATGATATCATTGAGCATGATGGTTTTCAAAAGATGCAAACGTAATTTATCTTCAAAAAGGGCATAACATGACATGTGCATTTCATCTCTTGAGATTTGTATAAAATGTATATACTTTGTTAAGAATTTCATACTGGACTTTATGCTCACCCTACGAGATTTTTGTGCAGGAAAAGATGTGGTGATCCTACCCAACTAGGGGCGTGGAAGTATGTGTGTTGGGAGTACAATGCTCTCACCGTGCTGTGACTCTGTATGTAAGCCAAGGGTTGTGTTTATGTGGGTTTGAATAACCATTTTGTGTAACCAAGCTCAAGCCTTGGAAACTTGTAAACCCATAGAGGTATTTATTTGTTTATTTACTTGTTGTTAGATTAATATATTGTTGCATGAAGAACTATTGTATCATGTAATGTAAGTTTGGAGATTTATATTCTGTTTTCCTTAAAAGAGTCATGATTGTTGTCTTATAATTTGGGCTAAAAATTTGGAGCGTTACAACTTGGTATCAGAGTTACCCGGTTTGAATACTTAGAGCTCGTGGGAAGTGGTTGTTTAACCACAATGGATTCATTTAGCATACTTAGGAAGTGTTATGCATTTTGTGACAATGTGATAACAGGTTTATGTGACTAAATGGGTATGGGATTGGACTTTTGGGATGTTGTTTGAGCCTATTAAATTCTTTGAGGTCTTATTAGAAGGGTACTTGATCAATACTCGTTCTACTAAGAATTCTTTGTTTTTCGTGGGACGAATCTCATAATAAGAGTATAATTCGTATGTGTTTACATGACTAAGTTCTTATGTAGAGTAAAATTGAATTGTGTATATGGTAGAGAAATATATGGAATTGTTGTAGTCGAATGTGTAAGTCAAGTTATGAGCACATATGAGTTAATGTGCTAAATTATTTCTCTTGTGTCCTTTATTAGGATGTCAGAAATGGGTCAAGTCCGTGGTGGTAGAGGCGGGAGGCATGGTAGGACTCGCCGAGGTGTGCATGAGGTATCGGTCCATAAGGTTCTGGCGCAAGAAGAAGGGTTCAGCCAAGCTAATGTGGCCGAGCAAGCAGGCCAAGCTAATGTGGCCGAGCAGGTGGGACAAGCAGGTAAAACCGCAATGGGGGGCCTGTAGACACTCTATTTTCGACCGTCCTCAAGACTTGGATGTCTTTGCGGGTACATCTAGTGACAAGTGTGTTTGCTCGTCGAACACTCGAAATCCACGACGGAACGCCACAGGTTTGAGCTTTCCAAACCCTACATCCATTCTTTCTCATTTTTGGACCATGTTTTGGTCCTTCCATCTTGTTGTTTGTGGTGCATTGCCGGCCATAATTAGGTGCTGCCAACCATTGATGAGGCCTGTCGGCCATCAATGAGGCACTGTCGGCCACCACTAATGGCCAGCCGGCTACAAATGCATCAGTAGATATTTTTGCAAATATTTTGACAGCTGTTTGCACAGATGTGCCCATCTGCTTGCACCTGGATGGTTGTATCTCTTCAAGGGGCTTTTGTATCTTTTATATATAAAGCTCATCTATATGCATGCAAGAGGCTACAAAGTTTGAGCTAAGCTAGAATTCTCTCTCCCTCTCTCTAGAATCCTCTCTCTCTATATTTTGTTCTTGAAAGTGAGCTTTCTCCACATATTTGCACTAGCACCCTTAGCCAAACACCTTCACCTTAGAGTTGAGGTTCTTGGAGGCCTTGTTTGAGCTCCTTGGAGTGGTTTTGGCTCAGAAGTTTGGTTGTTTTCTTGCTGTTTTAGTGTTGTGCTTCAAGGGTAAGAATTTCACTCTTTTAAGCTTTATTTTAGTTCATTGCTTGGCCACCTTTGTATGCTACTTTGAAGCAGGTTTTAGCCTCTAAAAAGTTATGTTTTTAAGGTCTTTAAATATTGGTTTGAGCCTTGTTTGGTTAGGGGGGTGGCTCTCCCCTTTGCTCCTTAGCTTGTAAAGCCTTTTGAGCTATCTTTCTAAGCTTTTGAAACACCCTTTGTTTGGCCTTTTTACCATTGAAACTCAGAGGTTTTTCAGTGGTAGAAAGCTTGTTTTGAGGCCCAAACTAGGATGAGGTGGTCCCCCCTTCTCGTATCTTGTTTGTATGTGTAGATGGCCTAGTATTTGAGCATATTTTTCTACCATCTTATGGCTTGATCTCAGCATGTTTTTGGGCTTATTTTAACATGTTAGAACTCTATTTTTGGCTGGTTAGGGCACCTCTTGTTTGCTTCTTGCCCTTGTAGTGTAATTTTGCTCACTAGCCTAGCATGCCTAATGAGTTAGCCTATCATTCTAACTTGGGTTAGCTTAACTCCAACACATTTTTGCTACTAATTTAGTATGCTTTAACTCTATTTTGAGTGGTCTTGGTCATATGAGACTTGTTATGCATGGTTGTAGTGCAAAGGCCTTGACTAGCTTAGTGATTTAAGGCCCCTAACATGCTTTGCTTGAGTTGTTTGCATGTCATAGCATCATTTCACACATGATTTCAGTGCTTATAGCTTAGTCACACTCTCACATATTTCACTCTTTCATTACTTTTGAGAGGTATGCTTTGTGCCTTGTTTATGAGCCAATACATGAACATGATTTTCTTGCTTTTCATGCTACCATCTCAACACATTTTAGCCCCTGTTTTGGCATGTTTGAGGTCTATCCAGAGCTGGTTTGGCCATTTGAGCTTGATGTTGCATGGTTCTAGTGCAAAGCTATTCACTAGTTTTAATGCTTAAGTCCCCTAACATGTTGTACATGAGTTGTTTGCATGTTTGAGTCTTGTGTTTCATGCCATTTCAGCACTGAAATTCTACCACCTCCCTCATTTCTTCATTTTTCTATTTGTCTTGAGGGATGGTTAGTCTTAAAATTGTGTTTAAGCTTGGGATTAAGGCTTGTGCTTAAATGACTTTAACCCACTTTTGAGGGTTCCTCCTAGTCAAAGGCATGATCTCTCCCATGTTTTAAGTCATCGTTTGATTGATCTCTCTCTCATTAGAGTACTTTCACATTTGGACAAATCAATTAAAGAATGGTTTGGTAACTTGAAATGTGTAAACAAGAATTGAATCAAGTAAAACGTGCCAAGATAGGCATGTTGTTTGCATTGCATTGTGTTCAATCGGACGTTATATTGAACACAAGGTAGATTGGTCCATCTCATACTCGAAGTGATAAAAATGAGCCAATCTTCCTTTGTCTCCATTGCCTTTGATCATGTATGATAGGGTAGTGGTCCTAGAGTCTTGTTTTGTGCATTTATTGAATGTGTACAAGTTGGATCTTTGTCCATCATGCATTCAAAATGCTTGATTGGTGGTCTTGGATTCAATAGTGCAACTCCCTTGATGTTTTGAGATAATAAGGAGGGGCATAGTACAAACATACCCTTGGGAGACCCTCCATTTTCCTCTGGTTTGAGCTCTGTTGCAGAATGGTGATACAGCACACCAGTGGCCGGTAGTGCCTCACAAATGGCTGGCACTGCTTCATCGTTGGCTGGCAGTACAGATCTTTGGCCGGCAGATGGCCGACAGCAAGCTTCCATGGCTGGTAGGCCACTGGTGCATTCTTCAGCATTGGTTTGGTAAAGTGGAGCAGAAAGTTCTTGGAGACACCCTGCAAATAGAGCTTCTCAAGAGCAAACCGGTTGGCTTTTCAGGGCGAAAAACCGAATGCATGCATGTTCAACTCCCTAGAGCAGAGCTAAGGCAGCATTGTTTGAAGCTTTACTTATTAGTTAGCATGAATTTGTAATTTAATTAACTAGTTTGCTAATTAGTTAAAGTATTGTAATAATTAGTAAGTAGTTTACTAGTTATTCGTTTGTTTTGTAATAATTAGTCTAATTAGTTTAATTAGATTAGTTAGCATAGCTTAGCTTATTTATTCGGACCCTCCTTCAAGAGGGCATGTAATAAGTGTGTGTGTGTGTGTGCATGTCTTCCAACCCCACGTCTTTCTCCCTTTTACTTAACCGCTTTCGATGGTTAGTTTTAAGGGACACGTTTTGATTAGCATACCTTATGCTTTGCATGTTTGCATCATTCATTTGTTTTGTATGCACCAGGCTCGGCGCATCATTCAAACTGCACCGTATTTCAATACCTATTTGAATATGTGTATCAATTATTGCATTCATATGCCATCTTAGATAGCAGAGCCTATTAGTTGCATTTTGCATGTGTTGCATCAGGCATTCTGTATAGTTAGGATCATGCATGATTTCTAACTAGCTTTTGTTTTGGCTCGGAGTATACTGTAAGTGTTACGCTTTAGCATACTTGCATGAGTATTAGTGTTGCCATGATAACATGCTTGCCATGAGGCTACTTGCTTAAGTGCTAAACTGGATGAATGCCTGTGGATGAAAACTTGATTGCCTGAATTGAAACAATTTGACGATTGTGAGTTTTAAGCCCACTTTGCAAAGTGGCAAAATCATGTTTCAAGCCCACTTGAGGGTGGCAAATCCACGCTTTAGCCTACTTGCGAGTAACAATTTCAAACCATTTTCGAAAACAAACATGAGTTGTTTTGTTCCAATTCTCGTGATTGAGTCTATACTTGTATATGTGCGCCACATAGTAAAGTTAGCTAATAATCAGAATAAGAACACATGAGGTTTATAAAACAACATATCATGCTTAGTAGAGGCCGATCTTTTGATCGAGCAAGCAGGGGTGCTCATTTCAGGACCTTACCCTCTCGTACCCAAGTTCCCGAGTCGAGGCAACTTTGGTGATGACGGACACATAGCCTTTGGCACGAGTCAAGGTTTCCTAAATTTTTCAAAAATAAAATATTTAGGTGGCGACTCTGTAATTTGGCAAAGCAGTCCATGTTTCGCGTTTTTTGATTCAAAATTGATTTTTCAAAACCAATTGTCAAATTTGGACTCTTTGGTGTTTATTAGTCTCACATTGCACTTTGTAAGATTAGATTCGGAACCATGACCGGAGTTTGGACTGTGGTAAGGCCAATTTGCGCCCTCTCCGAAAGGAGGGCACGCAAAGAAAGTTAGGTCTACAGTTTCTAGCGACTTCGCTGGGGATTTACAGAACACTCGAACTCATGATATGTTGTTTTATCTACATTTATGTGTTTCTTTGCATTGCATTTGCATTGGTGCGCCTAAGTCACAGTGTTTGCCATCTGCTATTCCTAAATGATTTGCTAGAGGCTTTCTTGGAAAAGCGTGCCATAAGACTGACCGGTTGCGGGCTCTGCCACGATGGGAGCACAAACCTTGGATCTGGATCACCGCTATACCGTTTGATCCACCTTTCACTTCTCAGTGTTAGGTGCGAGAGGTATATTAGGTGGTCTTGCTGAGGCACCCTTTTTGACCATTTGACCTGGTTGCATATTGGAACCCTTAGAGATTGTTCCAAACTAGGACAGGTTGCTCACCCGAATGTAGGATTGTTTGAAATCGCATGCGTGCGTAGTGAAACCCTAGCTCCTGATGAAACTAGGACAGGGAAACCCTACCCCACCATAGGGGTGTTTTGGCTCTCACTTGCTTGATATGTGCTGTTAGGGTGTGTCTCTGCAGAGAATGTATGTATCAGTTGCAAGTCTGGGTATCAGTTTGAGGACATCAATGTTTGAGAGTATCAATATTGTGGCAGCAAATTTAGGGGGCAGAAATCAGTGTTTAAGTGCAGATAGTCCAGCTTATGATTTCAACTGTGTGTTGTCTCTAAGCTGAGGTGCTGTACGTTTTTCTGATTTTTGTTTCTTTTGCTTTATTTTCTGTTTTGCAAGGTAGTATTTTCATCATTGCTTCTGATGAGGCAGTTATCCCCCAAGCACTCTGGACCCGAGTAAGGAGGCTTTATTGATCTGGGGATCTTGTGAGTGGACAAACAGTGTTTGCTTCGCTTCCCCCGGTTACAAGACAGATGAGAGTTCGGCATAATTCACCAGTTTGTCAGTCACCTATGCTTAGTGAAAATCAGTTTTCTGTTTCCACTTCAGAGTCTACACCAGGTCAGACAGATCAGCATCTCTCAGTCAGTATGGAAGAAATGATGTGTCAACTCTAACAGACTATCGAGGCCATGTAGCGGGACGCTGGTCGCCAAGCAGAGGTTACCGCTTGACAAACAGAGGTTGTAGCCCAGCAAGCTGAGCTGATTTCCAGGCTTCAACTACAACAACAACCTCAACAAGCAGTAGCATCTGCTTTGCACCCACCTCCATCTAGGGTTCCAATACCCGGGGATGCAGCAAATGTCCAGGAAAATATGGACATTCCCGCAGGGCCAGCAGAGCCAGTCGCACCTCAAACTTCAAAAGCACCGGCTTACCCAACGGACACACCATTCGAGTTTGAGGTCGATCCAACCGCTCTAAAAGTGAGCAAGCTCGAAAAGCTGTTTAAGCGAGCTTAGAGAGTTAACTCGATCCCAGATATAGAGGATGGCTACACAGATTCGGCAGTAACATTGCCGGATAGATTCAAAATGACTCACATAGACCGCTTCGATGGCTCGGGCGATCCTATGGTCCATTTGAGGCTGTTTTCAGATATTCTACGTCCGATGGGCTTGACTAGATTGCAGAAGCTATCCCTCTTTGGTCGGACCCTATCGGGTATTGCGGCCATCTGGTATGCTAAACTAGAGGATTCAATGAAGAGGAATTGGGAGGAGATTGTTGAGGCTTTCATTGTCCAATATTCGTACAATACTCAAATCGAGGTCACAACTCGTGATCTCAAGGCAACCAAGTAAGAGCTGAAGGAGGGCTTCTCTGACTTTGCTACTCGGTGGAGGGCCAAGGCCTCCATGATGACTACCAGGCCAGCCGAGAAAGACCAGATAAGGATGGTTGTGCGGAATTTGCAACCGAAGCTACTGCAGAAAATAATTGTCTTACCCCTCCCCACCTTTGCGGATCTTCATGAGATTAGGGTACAGATAGAAGATGCTATAAAGCAAGGTCTAATTGACCAAGAGAAAGAGCAGCCCAAGAGGGCCTTTACCCGCAGTTCGAATGCAGCTACAAGTAGTAATGCATCTATGAGGACTTCTGACGTGGGCATGGTCACCACCACCCCAAAAACAGCCACACCCTTCATTGGCTCATCTAGAGCCACTTCCCAACCAGCAAAATACCCGCCCCGGGGCCAGAGGGCTTTCTCCCCGCTCTACATGTCTCTGTATGCGGCCTCGAAATTCCTGATTAGAAAAGGGCATCTGAAGCCCCTGGAACCACGTCCATTGCCAAATCCCCTTTCTCCTACACACAACCCAGCCAAGTATTGTGGTTTCCATCAGCAGCATGGGCATGATACTGATTTGTGCTTCAGACTTCGTCATGAGATTTAAGATCTCATCGACAATAAAGTGATTGCGTCTCCTGAGAAGCCAAATGTCACTACAAACCCCCTTCCACCACATAACCAACCCCCTTATCCACCTAGGCAGGTGAACCTGATCCAAACAATGGCCGTCCCGTACAACCCCAGTATATACATCACTCCTTCCCACTTTCCTGAGCCAGCATTGTTTATCCTGGAATGCACAGACTTATGCATGATAAGCACGTCAATATTACAACCTAAACCCATGGTGGTGGCCATAATAGAAGAGGGAACGCCTAAGGGCTCTGCAAGCTTAATTGAGGAAGCATACAACCCTTGCCGCTTTATTGCGCCAGCTGATCAGGCCAAGCCGATGGTAGAATTGCCGAGGGAAACTGAGGTGAATGTGGTCCGAGAAGATGGGCCAAGACAGGAGCTATACGATAGCAGTGCTTGAGGAGGACATTACTAATCTACAGTTCTTTGATGAGCAAGATCCGCGGGATATGAGCGTCAACTGGTTTGACCTAAATGGATCAACCGACAATACAAGGTGGCTTAGTGATGAGCCAGATATTTATGAGGGATCTCAGCCGAACAGGGACAGTCAGAAACAGGAACGTTTGCAATGGCCTGAATGGTCAACAATGAGGAGAAATTGCCAGAGAGCACCGGTACGAAGAATTTTGCTCGAAAATCAGGCAGCATTTGTACAGCAGACACAGAACAAGAGGCCATGTTGAAGTGGTTTGAACAAGAGAGGATTGAGACTAATTAAAGCGCTAGAAAAGCCAAGGCCCCTGTGGGGACAGAATGTGCTGTGAACACGGAAACAACTATAACGGAACCGGACAATTGTTTGTCGGTTGCCAAGGGCATATGGTGGGAAGACGATGATTTGCATCTGGTCCATACTGATGAAGACTGGGGATAGAATCTCCCGAATGATACGTGGTACACCGAAGAAGTCGACCATATGACCCGGAGTGGGCGGTACTTTAAGCCCCCACACCTGGACCAGCCAGAGGCATTCGGGAAAGACAAGGAAGTTGAGAAACAGAAGGACAAACTGTTAGAGGAAGAAGCTATACTGAAGTAGCTAAAAAAGATTCAAGCAGACATCTCTATCTGGGGACTGCTCATGGCCTCGCGGGTGCATAGACAGGCTGTCCTATTGGCGATGGACAAGGCTAAGCTTTCTATTGATACAACCCTCGAACAGTTGGTGGGACTGGTGTTCCCGGGTGGCGCTTCACTGACTCTGACATTCACAGACAAAGAATTACCGCCTGAGGGCTCCGAGCACAACAAATCATTATACATCTTTGTGGAGTGTAAAGATAAGTGGATACCAGTTGTCTTAGTAGATACGGGATCTGCTATAAATGTGTGTCTGTCGTGTACGGCCTACCCTATTGGGTTAAAGCCCACAGATTTCACACCAACGGCTCAGGTACAGTCGGGAGGTGATGGGGATAGTGCAGATTAGAACTCAGGTTGGCCCGGCCTAACAGGACATCGAATTTCATGTTCTGGATGTTCCAGCCACCTTCAACTTACTTATTGGACGGCCGTGGTTGCACCAAGTGAAGGCTGTCTCTTCCACCCTACACCAGATGTTGAAATACCCCCATGGGAAAGGGGTAGCAATTGTTTTTGGCAACTCTTCCATACATCCGCTGTCAGAGGTTACTACACCAATCTTGGAAATTGCACATGACGAGGAGGATGTCTTTTTGTCTGGGTTCACCTTGGCTACGGCTCGGGTAGTACAAGAAATTCTAGCTGTTGATGAGGGACTATATGTCAGTGCGCAATTTGTCTACCTCATGAACAAGCTTCAACATGTGCTCGGGATGGGATTAAGAAGGAGTGGCTGGAAGGGCGTCGCTGAATTGGCCGAAGTGCCACATAATCCCCATATCTTTGGTCTAGGTTATACACCTACTAAAGAGGATTGGGTGAGAAAGGGAAAGGAGATGGCTGGAAGAGCCAAAACTAAACAAGCTGGAAAGCACTATAAGTTAGTACATAGACGTATCCGAGGAACCCTGAATGGACGTTTTATCCGGGTGGGGGAAGATTTCCTGTTTTGCGGCTTTCCAGAGCCATGGCTAAATTCAGAGAAGCAGCGCTTGCCAGGTTTTGAGATCTTTTTGACTTCTGATTGCGAGGGATGAAGTTATCAAGAGCGGTGATCCATTAATCGTATGGTAACGAGCAAAGAGGATGCGTCCGGTGGCACAAATTTTGAGCTAGGAGCAATGCTGGTCTGTCTTCTCTCAGATCCTCATATCATACCGGAGTGCTTGAGGGATGACTTCTCTATTTTTGTGATTGGAGATAACTCGGTTGCGGGCCCTTCTTTCGGCATTCTGGATGCATCCATCGCACCCTCCCTTGTCTAGCAATATGAGGAAGGCTTTTTATCTAGCAGTTCTGGGTCAAGTTATGAACCGAAATCTGATTCCACAAAGTCTGTGGAGTTGGAATCAGATTACAGTTCTTCTGAGTCAGAGTTCGGTATTCTTGGGGGTGATAACCCGAATGTCGTTGTGTTGTCTAGGTCATTTTTTTCATTTTCTTTTGAGTCAGTTGTAACCGAAGAATCTGACGATTTGGAAATTGGTAATGAGAATGGTACCGCTGTGGCTTTTGAGTACTTTTTTGTGCCTTTAGTATATTGCATTAATCAGGACTTTCAAAATTTTGATGAAACGACGAGGAAGAAATTCCTCTGGCTTTGAAACACTTGATCGATCGAGAGCATGAGAGGTTTGTAAAACCTTTGGTTGATGAAATCACCTCAATTAATGTTGGTACTGAGAAGGATCCGCGTTTGGTCCAGATCGGGTCCACGTTGTCTTCGGAGGAACGCGAGCGCTTAGTCGCTTTATTAAAAGATTTCAAAGATGTTTTCGCATGGTCCTGGGAAGACATGCTTGGAATCGATTCTGAGATTGTACAGCACCGGGTTCCTCTTGACCCTGAGGCCCAACCTGTCAAGCAGAAGCTTCGTAGAATACGCCCGGACTGGGCTCTGAAAATCAAGGAAGAGGTCACCAAGCAGATTGATGCAGGGTTCCTGTTAGTATCTGAGTATCCTACTTGGTTGGCCAACATAGTTTTGGTACCGAAGAAAGACGGCAGAATTCGGGTGTGTGTAGATTTCAGGGATCTGAACAAAGCCAGTCCGAAGGACGACTTTCCGTTACCACACATCGACGAATTGGTGGACTTTACTGCGGGGCATGCACTGTTCTCATTTATGGATGGATTTTCTTGGTACAACCAGATCTTGATGGCACCAGAAGATAGGGAGAAGACTACCTTCACCACCTCGTGGGAGACCTACTGCTATAGGGTGATGCCGTTCGGTTTGAAGAATGTTAGGGCTACTTATCAACGGGTTGCGACCACTATCTTGCATGATATGATCCACAAAGAGGTTGAGGTGTATGTGGATGACATGATTGTCAAGTCCAAGGAAAGAGAGGGCCACTACACAGCCTTAAAAAAATTTTCCAACGAATCAGAGAGTATCGGTTAGGACTGAATCCTCAGAAATGTACTTTTGGTGTTACAGTAGGGAAAATGCTGGGGTTCTTGATTACATAAAGGGGCATTAAGGTCGACCCTTCCAAGATCAAGGCCATCTTAGAAATGCCACCACCAAGGACTAAAAAAGAGGTGCGAAGCTTTCTAGGTAAAGTGCAATTCATATGACAGTTTATTACAAAATTAACCTTGACTTGTGAACCACTATTTGGTCTCCTAAAGCAAGGAAAGAAATTTCAATGGGATGACTGATGCCAAGTTGCTTTTGAGCAGATCAAGCAGTATCTACAGAACTCGCCCGTGTTGTCACCGCCAGAGCCGGGGAAACCATTGATATTGTACCTATCAGTAACCAATACGACAATGGGTTGCATGCTTGCACAGGAGTCTGAGGACAAAGCGGAGAAGGCTATCTATTACCTGAGCAAGAAGATGCTGGAATATGAGACTCGTTACACTTCGCTTGAGAAGGCTTGTTTGGCCTTGGTATGGGCTACCAGGAAGTTAAGGCACTACCTGTTAGCTCACTCTGTAATACTGGTTTCGAGATTAGATCCCATCAAATATCTCTTCAAGAAACCAGTACTTACGGGTAGGCTAGCCTGTTGGTTGCTTCTTATCTTCGAATTTGATTTGAAGTACATGACGCTCAAGTCTGTGAAAAGGAGAACGGTAGCAGAGTTACTAGCCGATCACCCAGTGGAAGAAGATGAAGCAGTAGAGTATTTTTTCCCAGATGAGGCCATTTTACAGGTTAAAGAAGAGATTTGGACTATGTACTTTGACAGAGCGTCTAACCAGTACGGGTATGGGATAGGGGTGTTGCTAATAGCACCCAAAAATTCCCACATACCCTTAGCTTTCAAACTCTGGTTCAAGGTATCAAATAACGAAGCAGAGTATGAGGCATGTATCACTGGCTTGGAAGCTGCCTTGGAACTAGGGGCAAAACGGTTGGAAGTCATTGGGGACTCGAACCAGGTTGTGTCTTAAGCGAAAGGAGATTGGAAGGTTAAAGAAGAAAGGATGAAAATCTATCACCAAACCCTTGACGTTCTAATTCCCAGGTTTGAGAAGCTAACCTTCACCCATCTATTAAGAGATGGCAACAGGTTCGTTGACGCCTTATCAACTCTATCTTCTATGATAGACATCCCTCTGGGAGTTTGGATGCGTCCAATTATTATTGAACAGAGGTATGTGCCGGCCTACGAGTTGATCGCTACGATAAATGAAGTACAAGATCAGAACCCTTGGTATCATGACATCTGGAACTTCTTGGAAAAGGAGGCCTATCTGCCAGGGGCAAATGCCAAAGACAAGAGGGCGATACGGCGAATGGCTACTCAGTTTATCATCTGCGGAGGTAAATTGTACAAACAAGGTCATCTGGGAATGCATAAATTGTGTGTTGATGCTGAAGAATCAAAGCGTCTGATGGACGCCATCCACGGAGGAGAGTGCGGAGCGCACATGAGCGGAGTGATGCTAGCTCAAAAAATTCTCAAACAGGGTTACTACTGGTCAACCATGGAGGAGGATTGTATTGGCTTTGTTCGGCGATGCCACAAATGCCAAATCCATGCAAATCGCATGAACATCTCGCCGTCGAAGCTGTACAACATGACTTCACCGTGGCCATTTTCAGTATGGGGAATTGATGTGATTGGGGCAATTACTCCGAAGGGGTTGAACGGGCATGAGTATATCCTGGTGGCGATAGACTACTTTACAAAGTGGGTCGAGGCCCAATCCTATGCAGTGCTGAAGGCGTCGCATGTAGCTAAGTTCATCAGGAATAACATTATCTGCTAGTATGGGGTCCTGAATGAGATCATCTCGGACAATGGTTTCCACTTCAAGAAGGAAGTGATCAACTTGTTGAAGAAGTACAACGTGGCTTTTCATAAGTCATCTACATATAGGCCGCAAACCAATGGAGCAATTGAGGCCGCCAACAAGAACATCAAGCACATTCTCCAGAAGATGATGGAAACCTACAGGGACTGGCCAGATAAGCTGCCATTTGCTCTCTGGGGCTACAGAACATTGATTCACACTTCTACTGGGGCAACTCCGTATTCCTTGGTTTATGGGATGGAGGCTATTCTGCCAATCAAAGTTAAGGTTCCATCGCTGCGGGTGATGGCTGAGTACCAAATAGTGGAAGCAGATTGGCAGCAGAGCAGGTTCGAGGAACTCATGTTGTTTGATGAAAGAAGGTTAAAAGCACTGTACCACGTTCAAGGTTATCAACGCAGGATTGCTAGGGCTTTCAACAAGAAGGTTAAGTCCAGGAATCTAAAAGAAAGGGATTTGGTGCTCAAAGACAACTGAGCTCCCATCCACGACCCTAGGGGCAAGTTCAGACCTAATTGGACTAGTCCTTACATCATCAAATCTATCTGGTTGGGTGGAGCTGTCATTCTGATGGATTTAGATGGCCTCGAATTCTCCTAACCTATCAACATGGACAAGTTGAAGAAATATTATCCCTGAGTAGCTTGTTAGGCCGAAAGCTCGAAAGGACGACCTAGGCAAAAGTTAGAGCACAAAAAAATTTGAAATAAGAAAAACTGAGCTCACGAGGTTGAAAACCCAGAAAGGGAAACCTTGGCAAAAGTTAGAGCGCGAAAGGAGAGTGTTAAAACCCAAATGAACCTGAACTGAACTACGTATGGCTTGTTTCCCATCTTCGGGATACGTAGGCAACTTCATTCTGAAGTCCAGCCATAAACACTTCCAAATCAACTGTGTCCATGTGATTGTTTTGGCCATCTTTGTCTTTTCTGCGTTCAAGAGTTCGGCTGTGAGCTATAGTGTAGTGCTATTCAGACAAGAGGCAACTTTCTAGTTATTGGATTTGGGGTTGTGCATCTCAGTGATAGATCTCGGGCGTGTCCCGTTGTGATCCATATTAAAAATGGTTTTGAAAAGTTTTAATAAAAGTTTATTTCATTCAAATTAATCTTTTTACAACTTAGACCATTTTTAGACCAAAGCGAAAAATTTTCAGTACCCACAACCTTCAACTTCATTGATTTCAATACAGAGTTCTCCAACTCTTGATACAAATTGAAGTTGCTTTTTATTACATTCAAAAAGAAAACTTGAAAGTACAGATTAAAGCAATAAACTTGGGGCATAGTCAGTTGTTCCTGCGTCCCCTCCCAGAGCTTGTAGAAGCTTCAGATGCCAAAGTAGGCGCAGTTTGTGCCTCATCTTCAAGCCAAGCTATGCATTCACCAGAAAGGGCACAATTGAAAGTGGGAGCGGGGGCTAGAAGCTCTCTCATCCTCCATGTAGTGGTATACCGAGCTAGCCATGGGCCTCGGATAAAAAATGAAGCTGGGTATTCTATTCCCTTTTCTGGGCAAGTCTGGTCATGGCTGAACTGACGCCAGAACCGAAATAGAAAATAAAAGACATAGCGTATCAAACCAATTGAATGCCGGGCTGCCAAGACATGGTGTAGCTTATTTCAGGTAGATCAAACCAGGGGCAATGCCAAGCGATGTCAACAGCAGACCTACTGCACATCCAGTGGCACCACCACCCCTCGTTCGGAAAGTCAACTAGCTGTAGGTGAAAAAAATAGCCGCGCGCTGAATATGCAGGGCAAGCGTCCACTATTTTCGATTTATCCATCAGCCATACCTGGGGAGGGATGAAAAATAAGAGAGATTAAAGAATAGAGAGGTGTACGTAGAGAGAAAAGTGAGAAAGGGGTTTTGAGAGAGAAACAGAGCCTGAGGGCCAAGTGATGTGAGAAACACATGTTAAAAGGGTGGGAAACATTACCTGCAGCAGTAGTGGACTTCTTGCAAACTTGGTTGTCTCCCGACGATGGAAAGCATCCAAGCCCATCAAAGTTTTGTCTAGTGTCAAGTGAATGAAGCTTTTTCCCTCCTTCAAGCCTTGGGCAACTTCGATCAAGCGAATGCTAGACCCTCCGAAGCCAGGGGCAAGTCGAAAATGGGCTAACGTACACAAGTAGAGGGCATGTTGCCGAAAACTTTGCCAAAAGTGGTCACCACGGCTGCCAGCGTTGGAAAATCGATGAATAAGATTGGGGATGTCTAACTCCCCGTTGTGAACCAAAGCTCGGGCATCATGCAAAGTGAACCTGCACATCCTTCCTAGAGCCTAGATGTGGTCAAAATGAGACTGAGGCAAAATCTCCTCGTCACGCTGAGATTTCATCAAAGCTTGGAATTCTTCGATTGTGGGGCATACCTCTTGTCCCCCAAAGCTAAACACATGTGCAACCGAGTTCCAACACCTAGCTGCGGCATGGAGGAATGGAAAACACAGCGGAGTACGGCTCAGTGGGAATAGTGCGTTTATCTCGAAACCCTGGAAATTCAACTTTTCTGAGCCATCCAAAGTCGCAATCCAATTGGAGAGTTTTTCGGCAAAGAATGGTTCCATTTGGGGCAAAAATGAAGCTGAAATGAAGAAACCACGAAGCTGGAACTTTTGTAGAAGACAAGGCAGTAAGTGGAGGCCAGGTGTCAACGTTTCAGAGGTTTTGGCATCGATGGCTGGTAGGGGCCCATTGATGGCCAGCAGGGGCTCATCAATGGCCAGCAGAGGCACATTAGTGGCTGGCAGAGGGAAGTGATAGCCGGCAGCCTCTCCCTCAGACTCACTAACCTACTTTGTGAAAATTCAGTTGTTTGCTGCAGTGGAGTCTTATTATTTGTACCTTGTGAGGTCTTGTTTTGGTCCTTTTGGACTTGAGTGTGTTTTGTTTAAAGATGTAATCGTCTTCGTTTTGTTAATCGAGTTGTTGCAATTTGCTTATCGAGTTGTAAGCCTGTCAAGGCCTTGTGTAGTTTATTGAGTTGCTTTGTTCTTTTCAGTTGTTAGTTGGTTTACTACAAGATCACGACAATGCAATTTGAATATGCAGTTTTCAAAAAACTCAATCTCATTTTCATGCTGTGCGATGTTTTGTGATGCTTAGAATACAAAATCCAATACTTTTTAAACAAAAGCTGAGTTTTCATTTCCAATCATGGTTTCTTTTTGCAAAAGAGTACAAGTTTTAAGAAAATGAAACTGCCTAAGGCTATACAATGTGCTAACACTACTAGCAAAAAGAAAAAAAAAAAAAAAAAGCAAAAAACATCTGAATCGGTGTTGACTATCTCAAGCTCGAGAGGCCCTCTTCGTCCTCTTCCTCAGCGGAGCGGACTCCGGAGCACTATCGCCATCGACACCACTGTCTGAAGCTGGATCAGAGCCTGAACTGGAACCCTTCTTAGCCTCTCCAACCTCTCTACTGGCAGAATCTGAGCCAGCATCGTCGTCTCTACCCTCTGATGACTTGGACTGTGGACTCGCTACCTCAGCCTCCTCGCTCATCTCGTCGTCATCATCACCCAGAATGGGCTCTGAAGGGCCACTCTCGCTGTGGATGCCTCTAGCTCTACCTCGGCTACGTGTCTGAGCCTGTCTCCCTCTCCTCTCTACTACTGGAAGAGGTGCCGAAGGTCCTGCGGCTACTCCTACTGGGACATCCGGTGGAGCTGGTGTCTAGAAAGGGATCTGAAAATGGCATTTGTCAAAATGTGTTAGTTGTGGTGTGTATTAGATGCAAAAGATAATGTGCTGTGAGCAGTGTATGTATGCCGTGCGCAGTGTATGGAAACAGTGTATCAATGTAGTGTTTTAGTGCGATGTATCAAATCAGTATAGTGTGGAACAGTTGAAGTGTTAAGATGTTAGTAGAAAATTTCATGGCATGAAGTGCAAACTGAAAAAACTTATCAAGATCCTATAGAGGCTGAACAGATCCAGGCTCGCCTGTACCATCTCGGTCAGGGAAGCCACTAGCTCAAGGGCCTGCCCTGTGTACTCTATGGGTGCCTGCAAGTGCATTGGAGGGCTCAGTATACTATAAAGCATAATTGAAATGAAGTAAATATACAGAATGCAAAGTTTGGTACATACTGGAGTCGGGCCTCGAACCCCAACAAGTGCATGCCTGGCTGGTGCAGGCTCAATGGGGATCTAGCAAGTCTCTCCAGAACGTCTTCGATAAGTCAATAAAGTAGGCAGCTCTGGCAATACTAGCCCCTGTCTCTCTCCAGGATCTCTCCTACTACGGGACCTAGTCGCTCTGGCCCCTCTGCCTCTCTCTCTCTCGCAGCTGGAGCTCTCGCTCCTTCACCTCCTCGAATGCCGGTCAAAGGCAGCATCCGATGAGTCTGGATGAAGGTCACATAGTTGCCCTCTGTATGGAAGTAATCCCTCTCCAGCCCTACCATAAATTGGATCACCTAGTCGACAAAGAGTCTATGTGTCTCCCTCATCAATACTAAAGTTGCCGTTGGTACGAACAGGGTAGGCAGTCCTAAAGTTTGGCATGTGAAACGCTCGCGCAAGAACCAAGCATGGCAGATCAGGCCCTCGAGGAGAATATGATAGCGAGCGACGACCCTGGCTGTGTCATACTAGGCTTAGAGCCCTGATGGTATCACATTCCACGGCTGCCACGTGATCTGAAATGGAAATGAACAGATGATCAGTCGTTGTCAATTAATGAATGTGTTGATGAACGTATCTATCAAGTTGATTGAAAACTGGGATGACTTTGTTTTGGATTACCTCGCACGCCGTGACCGTGTCGAAGTACTGGCAGAAAAACATGAAGTTATCTCGAGTCCTACGACGAAACTGGCCGTCGTATACCCGAGAAAACAGGACTACCATTGGGGTCTCTCCTTTATAGGCTCTGGAGCAAGAGCTGGGAAGTATGCGTACACCCACAGTAGCGGGGAAAATGTGATTGATACAGTGTATGAACAAATACAGAAATTGCGAAGCAGAAAGCATACAGTGTATGAGCAGATACGGAGAATGCAAAACAGACAATGCGTATGTTGAACAAATGTAAAACAAGAAATGCTAAGCAGGAAATATAAAGCAAAAAGGGGAACTAAGCTATGTACCTCCCAGGCCCGCCAGTGGCCGCCGATCAAGGTCCCGCACATGCAAGAGGTTGAGCTCATGTATCTATACAGAGTAGTGAGGCCAACTCCTCTCTAGTCGTAGAACTGAACTTGCTGAAGTACTACCAATGCGCTCAGCAGGTACAAGCCTATGGTATTCCACCTATTCAAGAACAAGGTGGTACTGAAAAAGAACATGAGAAAGCCATTGGCATACTGCTCTGCCTCCTCAAATGTCTCGGCCTCCTCTTCTCTAAACCGCTCCTCGAACCAACTATATCTGACCATGCCTGCCCAAAATATTGGAGGGCATGCCCCAAGCAATGCGATCCATGTAGCCTCCCACTCTCCTATGTCAAGGTCGGGAGGGATCGGATCACCTTCCACGCCTAAGCCAGTGATCATGGCAAAGTCGTAAGGGGTCATCGTCATCTCCCCTGTAGTGGAGAAATGGAAGGAGTTGGTGGTATCCCACCACCTCTCCACTAAAGCCCCTAAGAGAGGGCAGCTTGCTACAACCCGCGTTAGGCTAGAGCAGAATAGACCAAAGCCTGTCTCATCGATAATATCGCGGACCCTGGCCGAGAGCTCATCATACCAGTCTTGGGCTGTCGTCGTGCCATAGCCTCTGAAGGAGCAGGATCCATCCTGTGGCAATGCATGTAATGCGATTAGATCAAGTAATAAAAGTGTAGTGGAAAGTACAGTTGAATGCAGTGAAAAGTACAGTTGAAAGTATAGTTGAATATGTAAAACGGTAATGTTTGAGACACAGTCAGATCAATGCAGTTTATGCAGTCAAATCAAGATAGTGCAAGAAATGCCAACAGATAAGGGTAATACTGCTGGAAACAGTGTTCGTACCTCTATTGCGATAGTCGACAAATGAGATGCTGGCTCTCTCAGTAAAAGGTCCTTAGGCACATCCTCAGTGAAGTCAGTGAAGGCTTTGATGCCTCCCGCTGCGGGCACTATGTGAGTCAGGATGATACCTCGCTAGGTCAAAAGGGCATATGCTCGATGGTAAAGGCTCAGGCTCGGCCTCGGCCTCGGCCGCAAAGTTTGCCTCAAACTTTACCGGAGAAAGCGCGGGGAAGGCCCCGTCATGTGGGACATCATCAGCCATCTGAAACAGGTGCAAGAGAAGTAAAAAGGAGGAAAAATGAATGAGACTTTGCAAAAGTCAAACCCTAGGAGAGAGAAAAGTCAAAGAAAGTTAAAACCCAGGAAAAGTGTACTAACCTTGGGAGAAACTCGAGGGGAATGAACCTAGAACGGTGGAAATGACGAAAGAAGCGTCAAAATAAAATTCTGATCGGTTCAAAGTGAAGAGAACTAGAGGGTTTTAGCGAATAAAGTTTGTTTAGGGTGTTGGAAAACGCATAGAACACGCAGATCTAGAGAGAAGGAGCACCTAAAGAGCAAGGGAGAGGGATTTTGTGCAAGGGGTTGTGAGGAAATAAAGTGGCTTTGCCTCTACTTAAAGACCCATGGGTCAAAAGACCAATTTGCCCAAATCTGCCATCGATGGCCGGCAGTGGCATATCAATGGCTGGCAGTGTTGTATTGATGCCCAGTGGTGGCCACCAATGGCTGGCAGGGGGCCGGCAGCCTCCCCTGATGGCCGGCATGCTTCCACAAGCTCCCTCTGCCTCTTTGGCCTTGATTTGTGTCCTTGGAACCCGAGAAATGAAAAGTATGATACTTGACTCAGAACACCTTTGCGGAAGCCTAGAATTGCGTTCGCAATATGAGATAGTCATCGCTCATCAACTCGAACAAGGTGTATCCTTTTAAACATGTTGCAACTCTTCCAAAAGGTAAATCGAAAGTTGCCTTTGAGCCATCTTTATCAAGCATGCTTTTGTCATGGCGTAGAATTTGCACATTTGCATAGAATATGCATGTTGCGTTGTATTGCATTGTACATACCCTTACATTCGCATGGAATATGTTCGTACCTGTTGCATTGACCATGCATTTGCTATTGTTGCATAAAGCATGCAGTGTTGTTATGTTGCATTGAGTATGCGTCATCGATTATCTTGCATTGAATATGCCTCTGTTTTGTTTCTTGCATGTTGTGCATAAAAGCATGCCTCTACCATTGTGTTACGGTCATTCACCTTGCATGAAATATGCAGTTGTATTGCATTGTACCTGTCAAGTTTCTTTCTTATGTAGCCACGATATTGTATGTACGGTTCATTCAAGAGGATTCCGAGTAAGATCATTCCTATCCTTTGAACACCTTGCTTTGGTTAGAAACATTCAGGTACGCCCGGTGTTTACACCACACCTTGCTTTGGTTAGAAACATTCGGCTACGCCCGGTGTTTACACCACACCTTATTTTGGTTAGAAACATTCAGGTACGCCTGATGTTTACACCACACCTTGCTTTGGTTAGAAACATTCGGGTACGCCTGATGTTTACACCACACCTTGCTTTGGTTAGAACCATTCAGGTACGCCTGGTGTTTAAACCACGCCTTGTTTCGGTTAGAAGCATTGGGTTGTGCGCCCGATGTTTATACCATCTTTCTAGTTAGAAGCGTTTGGTGTGTGTGCCCGATGCTTATACCATCTTTCTAGTTAGAAGCGTTTGGATTGTGTGTCCGACGCTTATACCTCCCTTTTGGTTAGAAGCGTTTGGATCGTGTGTCTGACGCTTATACCGACGCTTATACCTCCCCTTTGGTTAGAAGCGTTTGGATCGTGTGTCTGACGCTTATACCTCTCCTTTGGTTAGAAGCGTTTGGACTGTGTGCCCGACGCTTATACCACCCCTTCGGTTAGAAGCATTGGGTTGCGGGCCCATTGTTTATACCATCTTTCTGGTTAGAAGCGTTCGGAACGAGTTTCGACACTTATACCTCTTTGTTTTGGTTAGAAACATTGGAGCGTGCTCTGATGTTTATACCACCCTCTGGTGTTTCCACCGCTCACTTTTCCCTTTCACGTGTGGCACGTTAGGATGCTTCGGTTAAATGCATCTGGACGGATCCCGATGCTTATACCACTTTTTGTTTTGATTGCATAATAGTTGGATGTGTTTTAATTGTTATTATGTGCTTTTGTTAATTCGGAACCTAGGGTGTGTCCTTAGGTTCGCACCTCTTCTCTCCTCGCGTGCGTCACGCTTTGGGATCTTGTTTGCCACCTCGGGTGCGCCCGACGGCTGTTGTTTCTTTGCCTTTTCTGCATGAGATTGCATAATTTTCTTACCTCATTTTTGTATGAAATGTAGTTTGGTTTGTCTTAACTTGCTTATGTACGAGTTTGTTATAGCATTTCTTTACATAACATTTGCATCTAGATATTTCATTACAGCCCTCTTCGCATAATCATAAGTTCTGTTCGGCATCGTGCATATCATTTGCATTTTACCCCAGCCTGCGGGCGCATCTATATTGTTATCTTGAATGTCTGTCTAAGTCTTGTGGCCTTGTCAAAAATGGGTCGTCTCTAGGCTTTGACATTCATTTCATGACTTTCGAGTTCTGTCAAAGAGGGGCAACTGTAGACACCCCATTTTCGACCGTCCTCAAGACTTAGATGTCCTTGCACGTACATCCAGTGACAAGTGTGTTTGCTCGTCGAGCACTCGAAATCCGCAGCAGAACGCCACAGGTTTGAGCTTTCCATACTCTGCATCCATTCTTTCTCATTTGTGGACCATGTTTTGGTCCTTCCATCTTGCTGTTTGTGGTGCACTGCCGGCCATGCATCTTGGCCTGCCGGCCATTGATGAGGCCTGTTGGCCATCAATGAGGCACTGCCGGCCACTACTGATGGCCAGCCGACCACCTATGCATCAGTAGATATTTTTGCAGATATTTTGACAACTGTAGACACCCCATTTTTGACCGTCCTCAAGACTTGGACGTCACCGTTTGAACACTCGGTGATTATCCATGTTTGTGTACGTCTTGAGTTCCCGGAGGTCTCGGCTATGCGCCTTGCCTTAGGATCTCTCGACTCGACTGTTTTGTGTTTGGTTTTGCACCAAACACTTGTGTTTTGCTTTTGAGGGGCAGGGAATGGCTTGTTGGCCATCCCCACACATCACCGGCCATGGTTTGAGGCCACCGGCCACTGTTTTGTTGCCATCGGCCAAATGTTTGGCCGGTCGACACTATTGGTGGTCGGCCGACCATTGTTTTGGCCAATTTGTCATTTTTGGCTGGCCGATTACTGTGCATCTACTTTTGGCAGATATTTTGTGCCAGCTGTGCTAGCTGGCACCCACTTTGCACCCCTTCCATACACGTGTATGGAGGGATTTCACTCTTGCTTAGCTTGTTTTGTAAGCTTTGCAAGAGTGATCCTCTATAAAGGGAGGCCTTCTCCTCCCTTCTCAAGGGTTGGAAGGTTGAGTTCCAGAGGTCTGGATTAGGGTTAGGGTTTGTGTATCACATATCTCTATATCTCTCTTTTTGCCTTTGTGTGTGTATAAGTGTGTTTGTGTCTTACTTTTGTGCATAAACACCTAGTGCTACACCTTACCTTGGTTTCTGAGGTGCCAAAGGTTTGTTTTCAAAAGTTTTGAGATGGTTTTGAGCTAAGGAAGGCTGCTGGAGCTCCATCATTGAAGGGGTCCACAAGGGTAAGATTCTTGCTCTTTATTCCCCATTTTTGTATAGTCTTTTAACCTACCTTGCATCTATTTTTAGACTTTGTGTATAACTAATAAACGTCTTATTTTTTAGTGCTCTAAATAGTTGTTTAAGGTCACTTTGTTGTTTGGGGTTGTTTGACCCCTCTTAGGCCTTGTTTGGTCCCCATTTTGTGCATTTTTGGTGAGCTCCGGGACCACCTTGTTTGGGCCTCCTCACCACTGAAATCCAGAGGTATTTTAGTGGTGGGGATGGTGCTTTAAGGTCCTAAGAAAGAGAGGGCCATCCCCTCTCCTTGTTGCCTTCAATGTTGGCCATTTTAGCCTCATGTGTGAGCATCTTGTTTAAGTGCATGTTAGCCATGTCTCAAGTGTTATTTGTGCTTATTTTGCCATGATATAGCACTGTTTTTAATTGGTTTAGACACACCATGCTTGCTTTGCATACTTGTCTTGTAATGCCATGAATTGCTTTAACATGTGTCTAGCATTTAGACTACCATGCTCACTTGTTTTGGCGTAGCTTTGTGAAGCTTTTATGCATGTTTTAATATTCCTAAGGTCTGTTTGTGGTTGTTTTGGCCATCCATGACATGATTTGTATAGCCACCTTGCATTTTGGCTTGTTAGCCTTGGGTGTGTGAGTGTAGAGCATGCATTACTTGGCTTGTTTCAGTGGTTTGGCACCACTTATAGCATCATTTTAGTCCTTGTGGTATGCTTGTATGCTTGCATTTGATGCCCCTTTAATGCTTTAAAAGGCTTGTGTCATATGCTCCATGTTTGGACTTTTATGTATACTTCCATGTTTAGACCATTTAGATGCCATCTAGGTGTATCTTTGGTCTTGTTTAGACCTACATCGGACCTGTTTTAGGTCCTCATGGCCCTTTGGGGCTTGCTTCATATCGCTTTGGTTTAAGCCCCCCTTGAGTCTTGGACATTGTTGCATGCTTGGCTGGTCTTGTTTACTTAGTTTCGCACCTTTATAACATGATTTTCAGAGCTTAGTATGCATGCTATATGTCCATGTTTGTCCCTTTTAAGTGTGCTTAAAAGTCCCCTCTTTATGATTAAGTGCTGGTCCATTCGTATGCATGTTTGCATGTGCATTTGTACCTCATTTCCATAGCATTTGGCCACTGTTTTGGGCTTGTTTGAGAGCTGTCTAAATTAGTTTAAGACCATCCTTTGCATATTGTTGCATGCTCGCCTTGTGTGTTGTTGCATACTTGACCTATTGCATGTGTTGCATGCTTGAATCACATCGCATTTGGCATGCATTCTTCCTTTTTGTCTTGGTTGCTTAACATGTTATGTGTCTTGCATGTTTGCAAGTTGGCATTGCATTTTGCATGCTTGTTAGCTTGCATATGTTGTTACATGCCTTGTATGCTTGTTTGCTTAGGTTGCATGCATAGTGCACATTACTTGCTTGCGTTGTCATGTTGCATACTTAGCTTGCATGCCTAGGTTGTATTGCATTGAGCATGCATGCCTTGCCTCTCGAAATCACCATGATAGAGGTTGAGCCTTATGTGTTTATTTGGTTTGCATTTCATTTGATATTGAAATGACACACTTGGTTTTTTGGGCCATCACGCATGGAAATGCGCGATTGGTGGTCCAAGAATCAAGGAGCATCCTCCTTTGAGTCATGAACATGATAAGGAGAGTGTTGGTGCACATATTTGCTTGAAATGCATTGCCATGCCATGTTTGCCTTCTGCTGCTGTCAAAACAGGATTCTGCAGGCATAGATGGCCGACCGACTACACTCAGTGCTAGCCGGCCATTAATTGGTGGCCGAGAGCTCAATAGATGGTCGATGACCACTTCTCCATGGCTAGTGATCATTCCTCATGGCCGGTGGCACCCCACAGTGTTCAGAGAGTGCTCTTTGGGACTTGTACAAGTTTCAGAGAAGGAAAACAGTGAAAACAGAGGCAGCTTGTGCATGGCGTTGGATTTCCGAGCGGAGTCGAACGTGCGTGCATTGGGCCCTCTTCCCAAGGCTATTTTACCGCTTTATTAGCTTAGTTAATTCGCTTAACTAGTTAATTGGTCTGTAATTATTTAATTAGCTTGTTAGTTAATTAAATTGTATTATTCTTTTGGTCCCTCCGAGCGAGGGCGAATTTGTAATAAGTGTAGGTGCGTGTGTGCATGTCTTCCAACCCCCACTTCTTTCTTCCTTTTACTTACCTGCTTTTGATGGTTAGTATTAGGGCATATTTCATTTAGCATCCTTATGCTATGCATGCGTGCATCCATTCATTTGTATTGCATGCACCGGGCTCAGCGCATCATACTAATTGCATAGTATTTCAAAACTAACTTGAATACGTGTTATTTGTTGCATTCCACATGCTATCCTAGGATTAGCCGAGCCTATTCTAGTTGCATTTTGTATGCGATGCATTAGCCACTTAACATGGACTTGGATCATACATTGATTGCTAACAAGTTCTTTGTATTGGCTCGGAGTACTCGGTAAGCTTTTTATGCTTTAGCGTCTTGCATGAGTGTGAATGTTAACATGACAGCATGCTTACCATGTGGCTATATGCTTATATGATGTAAATTGCCTGAATGCCTGTGGGTGAAGGTTGGATTGTTTGAGTTGGAACGACTCATTGAAATCCGTGTTTTGGCCTACTTGCGAGTAGCAAATTTCAAACCGTCTTCCAAACAAGCGGATATGCAATGCTTTGTTCCAAATTAGGCGATCTAGTCTATACTTTTGTGTTGTGCGCATCACATAGTAAGATTAGCTAATTAATCGGAATAAGAACACACAACGTTTTCAAAACTAGATATCATGGTTAGTAGAGGCCGATCTTTGATCGGGCGAGCGGGGGTGCTCACGAAGTGACCTTCCCCAATCATACCCAAGTTCCCGAGCCGAGGCAACTTTGGTGATGACGGACATGTGGCCTTAGGCAACGAGTCAAGGTTTCCTAAATTTCCCTAAAAATAAAATATTTAGGTGGCGACTTTGTATCTAGCAAAGCAGTCCATGTTGGGCACTTCTTTCTAAAATTTGTTTTCAAAAACGATTTGTCGGATTTGGACTCTTTGATGATTCATCGGTCTTGCATTGCACTCTGCGAGATTAGATATAGGACTGTGACATTGAGTCCTGAATTGTAGTGAGCCCAATGAACAAAACAGGATTCCCTCCCGGGATGTTCGGGGATGTCTATAACAACTATTTGCACAGATGAGCCCATCTTCTTGCACCTAGATGGTTGGATCTCTTCAAGGGGCTTTTGTATCTTTTATATATAGAGCTCATCTATATGCATGCAAGAGGTTACAAAGTTTGAGCTGAGCTAGAATTCTCTCTCTCTCTCTATATATATATATATTTTGTGCTTAAAAGTGAGCTTTCTCCACATATTTGCACTAGCACCCTTAGCCAAACACCTTCACCTTAGAGTTGAGATTCTTGGAGGCCTTGTTTGAGCTCCTTGGAGTGGTTTTGGCTCAGAAGTTTGGCTGTTTTCTTGTTGTTTTAGTGTTGTGCTTCAAGAGTAAGAATTTTACTCTTTTAAGCTTTGTTTTAGTTCATTGCTTGGTCACCTTTGTATGCTACTTTGAAGCTGGTTTTAGCCTCTAAAAAGTTATGTTTTTAAGGTCTTTAAATATTGGTTTGAGCCTTGTTTGGTTAGGGGGGTGGCTCCCCCCTTTGCTCCTTGGCTTGTAAAGCCTTTTGAGCCATCTTTCTAAGCGTTTGAAACACCCTTTGTTTGGCCTTTTTACCATTGAAACTCAGAGGTTTTTCAGTGGTAGAAAGCTTGTTTTGAGGCCCAAACTAGGATGAGGTGGTCCCCCCTCCTCATATCTTGTTTGTATGTGTAGATGGCCTAGTATTTGAGCATGTTTTTCTACCATCTTATGGCTTGATCTCAGCATGTTGTTGGGCTTATTTTAACAAGTTAGAACTCTGTTTTTGGCTGGTTAAGGCACCTCTTATTTGCTTCTTGCCCTTGTAGTGTAATTTTGCTTACTAGCCTAGCATGCCTAATGAGTTAGCCTATCATTCTAACTTGGGTTAGCTCAACTCCAACACATTTTTGCTATTGATTTAGTATGCTTTAACTCTATTTTGAGTGGTCTTGGTCATATGAGACTTGTTATGCATGGTTGTAGTGCAAAGGCCTTGACTAGCTTAGTGATTTAAGGCCCCTAACATGCTTTGCTTGAGTTGTTTGCATGTCATAGCATCATTTCACACATGATTTCAGTGCTTATAGCTTAGTCACACTCTCACATATTTCACTCTTTCATTACTTTTGAGAGTAGTGCTTTGTGCCTTGTTTATGAGCCAATACATGAACATGATTTTCTTGCTTTTCATGCTACCACCTCAACACATTTTAGCCCCTGTTTTGGCATGTTTGAGGTCTGTCCAGAGCTAGTTTGGCCATTTGAGCTTGATGTTGCATGGTTCTAGTGTAAACCTCTTCACTAGTTTTAATGCTTAAGTCCTCTAACATGTTATACATGAGTTATTTGCATGTTAGAGTCTTGTGTTTAATGCCATTTCAGCACTGAAATTCTGCCACCTCCCTCATTTCTTCATTTTTCTATTTGTTTTGAGGGATGGTTAGTCTTAAAGTTATGTTTAAGCTTGGGATTGAGGCTTGTGCTTAAATGGCTTTAACCCTCTTTTGAGGGTTCCTCCTAGTCAAAGGCATGGTCTCTCCCATGTTTTAAGTCATCTTTTGATTGACCTCTCTCTCATTAGAGGACTTTCATATTTGGACAAATCAATTAAAGAATGGTTTGGTAACTTGAAATGTGTAAACAAGAATTGAATCAAGTAAAACGTGCCAAGATAAGCATGTTGTTTACATTGCATTGTGTTCAATCGGACGTTATATTGAACACAAGGTAGATTTGTCCATTTCATACTCAAAGTGATGAAAATGAGCCAATTTTCCTTTGTCTCCATTGCCCTTGATCATGCATGATAAGGTAGTGGTCCTAGAGTCTTGTTTTGTACATTTATTGAATATGTACCAGTTGGATCTTTGGCCATCATGCATTCAAAATGCTTTATTGGCAGTCTTGGATTCAATAGTGCAACTCCTTTGATGTTTTGAGATGATAAGGAGGGGCATAGTACAAACATACCCTTGGGAGACCCTCTATTTTCCTCTGGTTTAAGCTACATTCTGAGAATGGTGATCTGACACACGGTGGTGGCGATTGCCTTCTGAGATGGCCAAGATCTTGCTTCATTCTTGGCCGACAGTACACATCTTTGGCTAGCAGATGGCCGGCAGGCCACTGGTGCATTCCTCAGCATTGGTTTGGTAAAGTGGAGCAGAAAGTTCTTGGAGAAACCCTGCAAACAGAGCCTCTCAAGAGCAAACCGGTGGGCTTTTCGGGACGAGAAACCGAATGCATGCATGTTCAACTCCCTAGAGCAGAGCTAAGGCAGCATTGTTTGAAGCTTTACTTGTTAGTTAGCATGAATTTGTAATTTAATTAACTAGTTTGCTAATTATTTAAAGTGTTGTAATAATTAGTAAGTAGTTTACTAGTTATTTGTTTGTTTTGTAATAATTAGTCCAATTAGTTTAATTAGATTAGTTAGCATAGCTTAGCTTAGGTTAGCTTAGCTTATTTATTCGGACCCTCCTTCAAGAGGGCATAATGTTGTAACAAGCGTGCGTATGTGTGTGCATGTCTTCCAACCCCACGTTTTTCTCCCTTTTACTTAACCGCTTTCGATAGTTAGTTTTAAGGAACACGTTTTGATTAGCATACCTTATGCTTTGCATGTTTGCATCATTCATTTGTTTTGCATGCACCGGGCTCAGCACATCATTCAATTGGCATCGTATTTCAACACCTATTTGAATACGTGTATCAATTGTTGCATTCATATGCCATCTTAGACAGCCGAGCCTATTAGTTGCATTTTGCATGTGTTGCATTAGGCATTCTGTATAGTTAGGATCATGCATGATTTCTAACTAGCTTTTGTTTTGGCTGAGAATACACTGTAAGTGTTACGCTTTAGCATACTTGCATGATTATGAGTGTTTCCATGATAGCATGCTTGCCATGAGGCTACTTGCTTAAGTGCTAAACAGCATGAATGCCTGTGGGTGAAGGCTTGATTGCCTGAATTGGAACAATTTGATGATTATGAGTTTTAAGCCCACTTTGCGAAGTGGCAAAATCATGTTTCAAGCCCACTTGAGGGTGACAAATCCATGCTTTAGCCTACTTGCGAGTAGCACTTTCAAACCATTTTCGAAAACAAACATGAGTTGTTTTGTTCCAATTCTCGTGATTGAGTCTATACTTGTATGTGTGCGCCACATAGTAAAGTTAGCTAATAATCAGAATAAGAATACATGAGGTTTATAAAACAACATATCATGCTTAGTAGAGGTCGATCCTTTGATCGGGCGAGCGGGGGTGCTCATTTTAGGACCTTCCCCTCTCGTACCCAAGTTCCTGAGCCGAGGCAACTTCAGTGATGATGCACACGTGGCCATTGGTATGAGTCAGGGTTTCCTAAATTTCCCAAAAAAAAAATATTTAGGTGGCGACTCTGTAATTTGGCAAAGCAGTCAATGTTTGGCGCTTTTTTATTCAAAATTGATTTTCCAAAACCAATTGGCAGATTTGGACTCTTTGGTGTTTATCAGTCTCACATTGCACTTTGTGATATCAGATTCAGAACCGTGACAGGAGTCTGAACTATAGTAAGGCCAATTCACGCCCTCTCCGAAAGGGGGGCGCGCAAAGAAAGTCGAGTCTACAAGGCCCTAGCTCGAGAAATGGCATGGGCTTTAAGAGAGTCTATGAACTTGTTGAGGGTGGAGAATCAAGCCCGAGAGAACACCGCAGAGTCAAGGGCAAGTTTCCTTACTAGAGACTTCTTGCGAGCCAAACCGGATGAGTTCCATGGTGGTCCCGAGCCCAAGAAAGCAAATGAATGGCTTGAACAAACTGTGAAGACATTTGAGATGCTTCACATCGAAGATAGTGAACTAAGAGTGACTCTAGCAAGTTACTACGTTAAGGGAAACGCGGGTCAATAGTGGAAATATGCCAAGGGTAGAGTGGAGCCAACATGGGAAGCCTTTGCGGTTACTTTCCAAGACAAGTACATACCTCCCACTGCTAAGCAGAGATTGAGGAAAAAGTTTAAAGACTTCAAACAACTTGACATGCTCGTGGCTAAATTTGATGCGGTCTTCTCTAGTTTGTCTAGATTTGCACCAGAGTTGGTGGCAACGGAAGAGTGCCGTTGCATTGAATTTGAAAAGAAATTGAAAACAAAAATTATGTTCAAGCTTGTCGGAAATATGATTCAGGAATATGACCGTCTTGTGGAGATGGCGACACACGTAGAAATTTTCATACAAGCCGAGAAGGAAAGGCTTCGGAGTTCGAGGTCTAGGGGCCAAGAGTCTCAAGGAGACTATAGATAGAACAAGAAGAGCAGGAACACCTATCCATCCCAGTCCCAACCACAGCAGTCTAAATCCACTTTTCCTTTGCCTAGTGTGGGTCCAAGAAAAAGTGCATCGAGTAGCTTATCGTGTTTCAAGTGTGGCCAATCGGGTCACAAGGCCTTCTCTTGCCCACAGAAGGGAGGAGGGCAGTTAATGTTACCACAACCTAATCGATCTCAAAGTCAGTCTCAGTCTCAGAATAAAGGTCAAGGGTTTAATTGTTATCAGTATAGTCAGCCAGGGCATATGAAGAGAACTTGCCCACAGTTGGGTGGCGCATCTGGCACATCAGGATCGAGGCAGACTCAGAGCCACTAGTAGGCTCAATCAGTCCAAGCTTCGCGAGTTAATCGAGAGCCACCGCTTAGTCAAGATAATGTGCCTATGCTCACGAGAGCGAGCAAGTTAATCGTCGAGGGGCGCGGCGTGTATCTTTATTACCATGCAGGCGATTGCGAATCCTCAGTTATGAGAGACATTTTTGTTGTGTGTAATTCTTTGGCTAATGTATTGATAGACACGAGTGCATCTCATTCATTTATATCTACTGCATTTGCTTCTACATTGGGGTTAGAGGTAGCACGATTAGTGCCCCCACTCAAAGTAGAGTCACATGTTGGGGGTACAGTTGATTTAGACCGGGGTTGTCGTGATTGTGAAATAGAAGTTGCCGAGCGTTGACTTCCGTTTGCTTTTGTGTTGCTAGATATGTTGAGTTTTTATGTCATTTTAGGCATGGACTGGTTGTGTTCTTACCGAGCTGTGATTGATTGTTACCATCAGAGAGTTACGGTGTGCACTTCGAGCTATAATTGTTTCTATTTTCTAGGGAACCGAGTTTATAGAGCCTTGTCGCCAGTTGTTGACCCTCGTAATAGGAACAAACTTAGTGGCCTTCTTGCAACTCTCTTGGATAGTGATAGTGACGGGGCTCGTGTTAAGTTACCAAGGGTAGTTTGTGAATACCCGGATGTCTTTCCAGAAGATCTTACTAGTTTACCACCTCACCAGGAGATCAAGTTCTCCATTGAATTAGTGCCTGGCACGACACCGATTTTCATGTTACCGTATAGATTTGCACCCACCAAATTACATGAGTTGAAGATTCAACTCCAAGAACTTTTAGACAAGAGCTTCATTCGCCCCAGTACATCGCCTTGGGGAGCACCGGCTCTCTTTGCGAAGAAGAATGGTGGATCGTTGTGGTTGTGTATTGATTATCGCAAGTCGAATAGAGTTACAGTTAAGAACAAGTATCCTTTACCCAGAATAGATGTTTTGTTTGACCAACTTAGAGGATCTTGTTGCTTCTCAAAAATATATTTGAGGTTGGGGTACCATCAGTTGAGAGTCCAGGAAGAGGACATTCAGAAAACGGCCTTTTGTACGCATTATGGTCACTATGAATTCCTTGTAATGCCTTTTGGGTTGACCAATACACCTACTTCCTTTATGGATTTGATGAACAGAATTTTTCGAGAATACTTGGACCGTTTTGTGGTCGTCTTTGTGGACGACATATTGATTTATTCCACCTTCGATGAGGAACACGAGACTTACTTGCGGGTAGTGCTGGGTTTACTTAGTGAACACCAATTGTATGCCAAATTTGAGAAATGCGAGTTTTGGTTAACTAAGGTGAAGTTTTTGGGGCATGTAGTGTCTACAGAGGGAGTGACTGTGGACTTCTCAAAGACAGATGATGTACAGGATTGGGAACAACCCAAGAATATTTTTGAAATTCGGAGTTTCTTGGGATTAGCGGGGTATTATCGACGTTTTGTAAGGGACTTCTCTAGACTAGCTTCACCTTGACTAAGTTGACTAGAAAGGGTATGTTACCGATAGCCGAGTGGAAATGAGAGTATGTTACCATGGATTTTGTAGTTGGGCTTCCTAGAACACAACGAGGCAATGACGTCGTTTGGGTGATTGTTGATAAGTTGACTAAGTCTACCTATTTCATTCCGATGTGCACCAACGACTCAGTTGAACGCTTGGCAGAGTTATACATTAGAGAGATAGTTCGACTTCATGCAGTCCCTGTGACTATTGTGTCGGATAGGGATCCTCGTTTTACTACCCGGTTATGGCAAAGCCTTCAAGAGGCGTTGGGAACTAAGTTGACTCTTAGCACCGCTTATCATCCTCAAACCAATGGATAGTCGTCGGAATGTACCATTCAGATTTTGGAGGACATGCTTAGAGCTTGTGTCCTTGATTTTAAGGGGCCTTGGGAAAGGCATTTACCATTGATTGAGTTTGCTTACAACAATAGTTACCAAGCTAGTATTGGGATGGCACCATTTGAGGCCTTGTATGGCCGACCTTGTAGATCACTAGTTTGTTAGGCCGAAGTGGGTGATGCACCGTTACTGGGTCCGAAAATTGTTAGAGAGACAACCGTTAAAGTTGTTCTCATTCGGAAGAGGTTAGTTACGACCCAAAGCCGATAAAAGAGTTATGCCGATAAGAGGAGACGACCTTTATCTTTTGAAGTTGGTGACCATGTGTTTCTAAAAATCTCACCAAGGCGGGGTTTGATGAGATTTGGTAAGAGTGGTAAATTATCTCCAAGGTTCATTGGGCCATTTGAGATCTTAGGGCGAATTGGGAAAGTGGCATACTAGTTAGCTTTACCGCCACAACTTTCGGGAGTTCACAACGTATTTCATGTATCTATGCTTAGAAAGTATGAACCCGACCCTTCTCATGTTCTTGATTGGGTTGACTTGGAGGTAGATGAGGATATCTCTTACGAAGAACGACCGGTTCAAATATTAGATACTCGGGAGCAAGTGCTATAGGGTAAAACTATACTGTTGGTAAATGTGTTGTGGAGACACCATGGGGTTGAAGAAATGACGTTGGAACGGGAGGCGGAAGTCCGCTCCAAATATCTGGATTTGTTTGAAAATGCTTAATTTGTTTTTCTTTGTAATATTCTCTAGTGTTGAGAGAAATGTATTTAAAGTTGTTAACCACATGTTGATATATGCGTTGTTGTTTTAAGCATAAGGTTGTTGAAAGTTGCCATTACTTTTAGGAAATTTCATGTTTATGCATATTTGGGAGGTTGTTGTTACTGAGATAACCATGGTGGAAATGGTGGAATTTGGTTGAGAGTTAGTATTGTGATTTGAAAATGAAATAGCGTGGCTTTGATCACTAGAAACCCTTTTGTTTGGGTAGTTTGATTTGAAATTTCGGGGACAAAATTCTTTAAGGGGGGAAGGTTGTAGCGATCTCGGTTTTGATCCTTCTTTCATGTTTTGCCACTTCGACTAGGCTGGTTAGGGATCGATTGCCTGCTCACGAGGTCCAAGGCGGCGCCCTTGCGGTTCGAGGCGATGCCCTAGTGAGGTCGAGGGGTAGCACCTGCGAAGCAAAAATGCAAAATGCATTCGAAGTTGCTTGTCCGCTGGAGGGGCCGTTTATGTGCTCGAGTGAAGAATGTTTGGTTTCAAAAGTTTGACCTGTCTGCAAAAGTACTGGGTTAGTGTATTTAATGCTCAAGCGAGACTTTCCATGCTCAAGCGAACCACGTTATATCAGTTTATGAATCTAATATTTCAGATCACTTTTTTAGTCCTCTCTCTCTCTCTCTAAAACTCTCTAAAATTCCAAATCAGGAGCTTCTCTCTCTAGAAGTCATCTTCTCTCTTTGATTTCTCCAAATCCATTGGGATTTAGACTTAAGTTCTTCAGCAAAGTTGGTTATCATCTCGAGGGCTTCGTTGTGTGCGGTGAAAATCGAGTTTCAACACCATTGATTTTGGGGATTTCATCTCATTTCTTCTTCAAAACTTGAGGTAGCAATTTTCTTAGAGTTATATATATGTTTTTGCAACATCTATATGATTTTCGAAATCATCTTTCAATAGCTTTGAAAATTGATTGTTGATTCAAGAAGTTGAGCGATTTTGAAAGTGGGTTTGTCTCTTGTTCTTTTAAAATAATCTTATGGGTTTTGATTTTCGTTTATTGAAGAAAAGATGATTTTGGAAAATTTTCTTTTAAAAGATTTGAGTTGTAAAACCTAGAATTTGGGAATTTTTTAAAAGAGACTGAAAATCCATAAATGATATTGTTATATTTATTTTGTGTGTCAAAATAAATGGATGTTTGAAAATTTTCTTATTTATATTTATATAAATGATGAATTTCAGGAAATATGAGAATTGTTGTTCATTTTGGAAATTATTGTTCAAAACATTGAAATAGTTTTGAAATAACTAATTGTTGAGGATACTTGAGAAAAGGGAATTGTGTTATTCCTTAGATGATGATTTGGAATAAAAGTATTTATATTCATCTTGTGTTATTGGCATATCAATTCATTTGATTACATTAAACTTTGAAAGTTGATTTGAAAACTTGCATTGAGAAAAGAATGTTGAGAAACAAGCTTTCATGGAATGGTTTTGGGGTGAATACGTTGGTAGGTCTTGGTAGGTGGTGTAGATGATATTGAATAAGTTGGCCTGAGAGTCTAGGATAAAAGACCAAAAACCTGCGCGGATAGGTGTTGAGCCTTTCGGTTAATACCAGTAAAAATGACAATTTGGTAGTACTTGTATAGTCTACTTGTAGACACTGACCTAGGGATTACCAGAGTCGTATTTATCGCCCTTGAAATAAATTTTTAAGTTTTGAACAATTGAAATTGCATGATATCATTAAGCATGATGGTTTTCAAATGATGAAAATGTAATTTATCTTCAAAAAGGGCATAGCATGGCATGTGCATTTCATCTCTTGAGACTTGTATAAAATGTATATACTTTGTTAAGAATTTCCTACTGGGTTTTATGCTCACCCTACAAGATTTTGGTGCAGGAAAAGATGTGGTGATCCCACCCAACTAGGGACGTGGAAGTAAGAGTGTTGAGAGTACAATGCTCTAATTTTGCTGTGACTCTGTGTGTAAGCCAAGGGCTGTGTTTGAATGGGTTTGAATAATCGTTTTGTGTAACTAGGCTCAAGCCTTGGAAACTTGTAAACCCTTAGAGGTATTTATTATTTTATTTATTTGTTGTTGGATTAATATATTGTTGCATGAAGAACTATTGTATCATGTACTGTAAGTTTGGAGATTTATATTCGGTTTTCCTTAGAAGAGTCATGATTGTTGTCTTATTATTTGGACTAGAAATTTGGGACGTTACACACCGTAACTCTCTGACGGTAACAATCAATCACAGCTTGATAAGAACACAACTAGTCCATGCCTAAAATGACATCAAAACTTGACATATCTAGCAACACAAAAGCAAATGGAAGTCGACGCCCGGCAACTTCTATTTCACAATCACGACAACCCCGGTCTAAATCAACTGTACCCCCAAAATGTGACTCTACTTTGAGTGGAGGCACTAACCGTGGTACCTCTAACCCCAATGCAAAAGCAAATGCAGTAGATATAAATGAATGAGATGCACCCGTGTCTATCAATACATTAGCCAAAGAATTACACACAACAGAAATACCTCTCACAACTGAGGATTTTGGCAACTGCTCTAGCATGGTAACAGCATACACACGTCCCTGTGGCCCTTGATTAACTTGTTCCCCTCTCAGAGCATAGGCCTATTGTACTGACTGAGCCAAAGTGGCTCCTTGATTAACTCACGAAGCTTGGACTGATTGAGCCTGTTGGTGGCTTTGAGTTTGCCTCGACCCTGATGTGTCAGATGTGCCTCCCAACTATGGGCAAGTTCTCTTCATATGCCTCGGCTGACCACACTGATAACAATTAAACCCTTGACCTTTATTCTAAGACTGAAACTGACTTTGAGATCGATTAGGTGGTGGTAGCATTAACTGCCCTTCTCTCTTCTGTGGGCATAAGAAGGCTTTGTGACCCGGTTGGCCACACTTGAAACACGAGCACTTTTTCCCGAACCCGCACTAGGCAAAGGAAAAGTGGATCTAGAATGCTGTGGTTAGAACTGGGATGGATAGGTGTTCCTGCTCTTCTTGTTCTGTCTATAGTCTCCTTGAGACTCTTGGCCCCTAGACCTTAAACTCCGAAGTCTCTCCTCCTCGGCTTGTATGGAAATTTCTACGTGTGTCGCTGTCTCCACAAGACGGCCATATTCCCGAATCATATTTCCGACAAGCTTGAACATAATTTTTTCTTTCAATTTCTTTTCAAATTCAATGCAACGGCGCTCTTCCGTTGCCACCAACTCTGGTGCAAATCTAGACAAACTAGAGAAGACCGTCTCATACTCGGCCACGGGCATGTCGAGTTGTTTGAGGTCTTTAAACTCTTGCCTCAATCTCTCCGTAGCAGTGGGAGGTATGTACTTATCTTGGAAAGGAACCGCAAAGGCTTCCCATGTCAGCTCCACTCTACCCTTGGCATATTTTCACCATTGACCTGTGTCTCCCTTAAGGTAGTAACTCGCTAGAGTCACTCTTAGTTCACTATCTTCGATGTGAAGCATCTCAAATGTCTTCACAGTTTGTTCGAGCCACTCATCCGCTTTCTTGGGCTTGGGACCACCATAGAACTCATCTGGTTTAGCCCGCAAGAACTCTTTAGTAAGGAAACTCGCCATTGACGCCGCGGTGTTCTCTCGGGCTTGATTCTCCACCCTCAACAAGTTTATAGACTCTCTTAAAGCCCCTGCCATTTCTCGAGCTAAGGCCCCCATTGTGGTTTCACCCACTTGTCCCATATGCTCAGCCACATTAGCTTGGCCTTCTTGCTCGGCCATATTAGCTTGGTCGAACCCTTCTTCTTGCACCGGAACCCTATGGACCGGTACCTCATGTATACCTCGGCGAGCCTTACCACGCCTCCCGCCTCTACCACCAGTGATTTGACCTCTTCCTGACATCCTAATAAAGGACACAAGAGAAATAATTTAGCACATTAACTCATATGTACTCGTAACTTCACTCACATGTTCGACTATAACAATTCCATATATTTCTTTACCATATACACAATTCAATTTCACTCCACATAAGCACTTAGTCATGTAAACACATACAGACTATTCTTTTACGATGAGATCCGTCCCATGAAAAACCAAGAATTCTTAGTAGAACGAGTATTAATCAAATACCCTTCTAATGAGACCTCAAGGAATTTAACAGGCGCAAACAATATCCCAAAAGTCCAGTCCCATATCCATTTAGTCACATAAGCATGTTATCATATAATCACAAAATGTATAACACTTCTTAAGCATGCTAAATGAACGCATTGTGGTTAAATAACCACTTCCCACGAGCTCCAAGTATTCAAACCCAATAGCTCTTACACCAAGTTGTAACGCCTCAAATTTCTAGCCCAAATGATAATACAACAATCATGGCTCTTTCAAGGAAAACCGAATATAAATCTCCAAACTTACATTACATGATACAATAGTTCTTCATGCAACAATACATTAATCCAACAACAAGTAAATAAACAAATAAATACCCCCAAGGGGTTTACAAGTTTCCAAGGCTTGAGCCTGGTTACACAAAACGATTATTCAAACCCACACAAATATAGCCCTTGGCTTACACACAAAGTCACAGCAAAATGAGAGTCTCGTACTCTCAACACACATTTCCTTGCCTCTAGTTAGGCAGCATCACCACATCTTTTCCTACACAAAAATCCCGTAGGGTGAGCATAAAGCCCAGTAGAAAATCCTTAACAAAGTATATGCATTTTATACAAGTCTCAAGAGATGAAATGTACATGTCATGCCATGCCCTTTTGAAAGAAAATCACATCTTCATCTTTGAAAACCATCATACTCAATGATGTCATATAATTTTAATTCTTCAAAACTTAACAATTCATTTCAAGAGTGGTAAATACGACTCTGGTAATCCCCAGGTTGGAGTCTGCAAGTAGACTATACAAGTACTACCAATTTGTCATTTTTACTAGTATTGGCTGGAAGGCTTGACACCTATAATCTGTCCTTTTTACCAGTATTAACTGAAAGGCTCGACACCTATTTAATTTCATCTACACCACTTGTCAAGACTTATCACCGTATTTACCCTAAAACCAATTCATGGAAACTTGTTTCTCAACATTTTTTTCTCAATACAAGTTTTCAAATCAACTTTCAAAGTTTAATATAATCAAATGAATTAATATGCCAATAACACAAAATGAATATAAATACTTTTATTCAAATTCATCATCCAATGAATAACACAATTCCCTCTTCTCAAATATCCTCAACAATTAGTAATTTCAAGACTATTTCAACGTTTTGAACAATAGTTTTTAAAATGAACAACAATTCTCATATTCCCTGAAATTCATCATTTATATAAATATAAATAAGAAATTTTCCAAACATCCATTTATTTTGACAGACAAAATAAATATAACAATATCATTTATGGATTTTCAATCTCTTTAAAAAAAAAATCTCCAAATTCTAGGTTTTCTCACCAAAACTATACAACTCAAATCTTTTGAAAGAAAACTTTCCCAAAATCATCTTTTCTTCAATCAACGAAGATCAAAATCCATAAGATCATTTCAAAAAGACAAGAGACAAACTCACTTTCAAAATCGCTCAACTTCTTGAATTAACAATCAATTTTCAAAGCTATCAAAGGATGATTTCAAAAATCATTTAGATCATGCAAAAATATATGTATTATAAGAAAATCCTTACCTCAAGTTTTGAAGAAGAAATGAGATGAAACCCTCAAAATCAACGGTGTCAAAACTCGATCTTCACTGCACACAACGAAGCCCTCGAGAAGTTAACCAACTTTGATGAAGAACCTATGGCAGAACTCTAATGGATCTTGAGAAATCAAAGTTTTAATCCAATTTGGCGTAGGAAAATGTAGAGAGAATGGAGAGGAAATGTTTTTAGAGAGTGAGAGATATACAAAAGTGATCTGAAATATCAGATTTACGAACTGATATAACATGGTCCGCTCGAGCGTGGAAAGCCCCGCTCAAGCGTCGAATACATCTTTCCAATACTTTTGCAGACAGGTCAAACTTCTGAAACCAAACATTCTCTGCTCGAGTAAACAAGCAACTTCGAATGCATTTTTCATTTTTATTTCGGGGGCGTTGCCCCTCGACCCCGCTAAGACGCTGCCCTTAGACCCCCACGAGCTGACCGGGCAGTTCAATCCCCGACCTGCCCAGTGGAAGTGGCAAAACCTGAAAGAAGGGTCGAAACCGGGATCGCTACAATTTCGATTGTTCAATGGAAATAAAAATGATTGTTCAACCAAAAAGTATAGTAACAATCAATAAATAACAAATCATCAAACAATACATATAAAATTATCAAATAGTTCATACATATTGACATACCTTTTTAGAAAAATCTATATATAATCAACTCTAGTATAATATCTGTGAATAAACTATACAATATCGGTGACTACACAAACTGACAAAGAGATTACAGTTTATTTATAATAATGGCAAAAAAATGATTGTTCATCACCGATTTACCATCTTTTCTGTTGTGAGTCCATCATCATCTCTATCATTGGTCTACATGTCTAACTAACATTTTCTTCCAAATGTTCTTCCATGGTAGGACTTTATTGTAAAATAATTGTAAAGAAAGATTTTTGATCAAGTGAATCCCTTACATTGAGGTAAAGAAAATACTAAAAATAATAATCTTCCATATTTATATATAGTATTTTATATATATCATAATTGAAATGTGTTCAATAATAATTTTCTCTCTTCTAGATATATGGTAATATATATACATATATATATATAGTATAATAAAAATTTATAAGGGTAAAATAGTCCACATAATATTTTTAATATGAGAAAAAAGACCCATTGAAATATAAGTTCAAATATATGGGATTAAGTGGAACACAGGAATATTTTGCGGACTTATTGGGTTATAAATCCTCTAAATGATATTTATAAATAAATCTCTCATATAAGTAATTTAAATAAATTGAAAAAAAAATTGATTATCTAAAAGTTGGAGTGAGTGTAATTTTTACTTTTGCTTACTGAGTGTCTGTTTGGCAATTTAATTTTTTTAGTAATGTTTTTTTTTTTAAACTTTTTAATGAGGTAAAAAAAAAGTTAGTGTGTTTAGAATGGATTTTAGTTGAATAGATGATTGTGAATATATATATATAATTGATATGTATAATGTGACATTTTATTTTTTTAACTTTTCTATTTTTTATTTTTATTTTTATTTTTTTTGTAACTTTATGATTTTTTTAAAATTAGGGGCCTAGAGCATTTAAATATAGTATTAAGTACTAATATAACAATTTTAAATAGATAAATGTGATTCAATGAAAGGGTTATTGATATCTAATCAATTTGATTTTTTGTAATTATACTCTACTCGATGTATCTTTAAAAAAAAGCGATTTGAATTATCGAAATGGGCAAACAATTAGGCCCATCACTTGTACAATAGTTGTTGTGCGGGAGGCACAACAACCACACCAATTCCATTTGATCAGTGCCTAATACACATAAGTACAAATGGATGCCCATAGCATTTTTCTTCTGGGTTAGGCTTTCCTCTAGTCCTTGAGTAGAAGGGTGTTGTCTGAGTTTGAGGGGTTCATCATTGGTAGTGTTTTGATAATCTGATTCGTTTATTTTCTAGGAACTTTCATTTATGTCTTACACAAAAAAAATTAGATCGATCCAATAATTATGGCATGTTCAATTTATCACGTTTGTCACCAAAATAAATAAATAGATAGTCTATTTTTAAAAACACACTTGTAGTCTATTTATTTGGATACAAATACAATAAATTGAACAGTTCAATTCATTAAAATAAAATCCGTGAAGGGCCATGGGCCCAAACAATACCCTCCGGTCCAAATTTTGTATCAAAGGGAAGTTTGTGTTCATGGACGAATCTATAATTATCACCATGGGGATGCAAAAGCACGTTTGAGAGTACAAATACTTATAATTTTTAATTATTTTAAATTTGCTAGTATAATATATGATTATTTTCAAATTTTTGGGGGTGCAGTAGATCCATCATTGCTTGTGTTAGTATGTTTGTTGTAACTACTGTTTATAATTTATGAAGTAAAAATAATTTAAATAAAGTTCACAAAAAAATTGATTATTTAGAAGTTAGAGGATATGCGTTTTTAACTTCTATATTTTTATTAGATATGTTCAACTTATAGGAAGTAGCACCAAATAAATCGTATATTTCATTATTATCTATTATGAATAAAGACTCAATACTCTTGGAACACCTGTTCAACACATTGATCTAGTGTTTCGGAATTAATAAGGAGTAGTGAAGCAGGTGGAACTGATTTAACTCATCTTGATCAATTGAGTGAGAAGCAATATTAACTACATTCTTCCTTTTGTTCATGCAGTGTCAAGGGTATCATATATATAAATGTCATATTCACACACTTAAATGAATCAACAAAATCCACCATCAACTCCTAAAAAAAAAAAAACCACCAACTTGAGCTCTTAATACATCTACAATGACTCCAATGTCAAGCAAAAAATGGCAGGCACAAAACAACCCCCATGGATAGGTGTGGGATGGGTTGATAAACGAATTAAATAATTTGAGTTTAACTTGCGTTTGATTTGTTAAAAACGTATTTGAGTTTAATTTGTTAAGTAAATAAGTCAATTTTAAACATATTTTGAAATTTGTCAAAGTCTGAAAATTAGGAGTAAACAAAGATCAGGCCGGGTTAGTTAATAAGGGATTTTGTGTATCCAAACCCGGTCTAGCCCAAATAGGAATTGGGGTCACTGCTGTGCCTTTGGCACAGCAGTGACTGTTGTGCCTCATTTTGTGGTGTATTATGGATTTATTTTTATAATCTGAACTGTTATGTTGTAAGGTTTGTTGAGTACTTCATGTCTACCAAAAATCATATTAATCGGATACCAATAACTATATGATTGATAACCAAAAAAAATAAACAAGAAGTTTTTCTTTTGAAAAATAGTATAAGAATATGCAATTCGATCATATAGTTATTGATATCCGATTAATATAATTTTTGGTAGGCTTGAAGTACTCAACAAATCCTACAAAATGAACGGTTCAGATCATAAAAATAAGCTCATAATACATCTCAAAATGAGGCACATGTGCCAAAGGCACAGCAGTGACCCCAAGTCCGTCCGAATATCATGCTTATATGATCAACCCAAGCTCAATCCTAAAATACTTATAATTTCCAAACCTGTCTATTATATATATATATATATATGTGTATATGTATATATATGAGTTGTTAAATGGAGAATAAAAGGAACAAAAAAAAAAAAAAAAAACCTTCTTTTTTTTTTTTTAATAGATTGATAAAAGCTTTAAAAAAATACTGAAAAAATAAAGCTATAACAGTGGGAGGAGGAGGAGGCGATGTGATTGAACTTTTTTTTCCGTGTGTGTGGGTGGAGGCGGCACTGTGTCTGTGTACAAGAAAATTAAGGGTAAATTACACCTACCTCGTTTAATGAAATTTCAGAAATTTCACTTAAACCTCCCTTAAGTTTAAACCTCCATTGAGGTTTATTCTTTAATTGTATTGAACTCTCTTGAAATTTAATAAAATGTAGAAATCTTTCCTAAGATTTCTAAAATGATAGAAATATCTCTTGAGGTTAATTTTCAATTACACTGATCTCCTATGAGGTTTAATTAAATTGTAGAAACATTTCCTAAGGTTCTCTAAATGACAAAAATCTCTTTTGAGGTTTAGTTTTTTATTACTGATTCCCTATTCTGTTATTTTATTGTAAAAAAATTACAAAAAAAAAATATTGACATCATTAAATAATTTAATTATATTTTTAATTTACCTTTTAAAATTATATCCAATTACAAAATAAATAAATAAATGAATGAATGCTTGTTTATACAAAACCCCAATAGAAATTGTATTTGTTTTTTATTTTTATTTTTTTTATCTCTTTGTAATTTGACACAATTTTAAAGGGTAAAATTGAAAATATAATTAAATTATTTGATGATGTTAACATTTCTTGTTATTTTTGTATTGATGTCAGAGGGTTTTGGATAAAGGATTTACATACAATCCATAGTAATTATAGGCATAATAAAAAGAGAAAATAGAAATTATATTTTTTACTTCTTTGTAATTTGACACAATTTTAAATGGTAAATTGTAAATATAATTAAATTATTTAATGATATCAATATTTTTTGTTATTTTTTGTAATAAAGTAACAGAAGAGGGAATCAGTAATAAAAATCGAAATTTCAAGAGAAGTGTATGCCATTTCAGAAATCTTAGGAAAGGTTTGTGCAATTTGATCAAACCTCAAGGGAGGTTTCTATCATTTCAAAACTTTTGGAAAGGTTTCTACATTTCATTAAATCTCAAGAGAGGTTAGTGCAATTAAAAACCAAACCTCATGGAAAGTTTCTATAATTTTATTAAATCTCAAGAGAGATAAGTGTAATTTACGCAAAAATGAAACTTGAAAGGTTTTAAATAAAATTGAAAGATATCTTAAATTAAAAACTATATATTTCCAATATATTATATAAATAAAATAAAATAAATAGATATATTAGTGGGTTGGGCCAGACCAGGCTACATACCTAAATCTCAAGCCCAGCCCATTAATTTAACAAGCCTAAAATACCGGCACAACCTGACCCTATGGATTAGATTAATATTACCAAGTTTTGAAAATGTAGGATTGGATTGTGCAGGTTGGGTGGGCTAACGAGCCAATACTCATTCCTAAGTTTGAACAGTTAATTACTTATTTGACTTTGTTGGATAAATTTAAAATTATATAAAAATATCAAATAACTTGAGGTTGATTTGACAAAAACTTGTTTAACGTTAGCTTGAAAATTTGACGAACCAAACTTAAACAAATTTTAGAACTCATTAAAGTTTTCAATTTAAACTTAAACAATTGACAGTTGGACTCATTTATCACTCTTACTCAATAAGAACTAAAAACCATGAATATGATGATAGTCTAAACTAGATTAGGTACATTTTTCATTACATCATCAAATATATAATATTACTCAAAAATATTCCATTACAATCATATGCATTACAGTCATACAAAATAGAAGAATTTAAAATCTGATAGAATAGAATAGATTATTCATTATGGGGAGGATTTTCTCTGATCCAAAAGTTGGATTGGAGAGCATTGTTTTGAGCCTATTGCGTGCACCACAAGTATAATTTCAATGATTTGTATCAATTATTTTGTTTATCACTTTATGTGTTACATCTAAAATTAAAAAAAATAAAAATAAATAATAATAATAATAATAATAAATTAATTAGTTCAATCCGACAATTGTAACTTATTCTGTCACCAAAAATAAAAAATAGAGGACAATAAGATATTTTTAGAAATAAATCATCTATTTTTTTATATAAAAAACATAATAAATTAAATAAATAATAATTATCAAATTAATTTAATTTTTTATATATAAAATATATATAATATCTAACAAACATGAATGATTAAATTGAATTATTAAAACAAAATTTGTAGTCAATCCTTCGGAGTCTACCACCAGGGTTGGTGGCCTAGTGGAGTAAGCTGTCCATTTTCCAGCATTGGCGCAGGTTTGATTTCTAGGGCGGGAGTGTTTTGAAATCACTTCGGTGAACACGCTCTTTAAAGTCTCTCGATACCTGCCCTCTGCTGCGGCGTGGGTCTGCCCTTCATTGGTGCCCTGGTGGTGGGTCCCTCACTTGGTGGGGGTTAATTCTTGGCTGGCAACCGGTTACTCCGGGGTCAGGGCCCAATGGGACCATGATGACACCACAGAGTCCTTTTTTTTCGTTCAAAAAAAATAAAAAAACAAAAAAATAAAAAAATAAAAAAATCCTTAGGAGTCTAAACTGCACTCTCTAGGTATAGAAAGGAGGAATCTGCGACCATTGAGTATAATCATTATATCATTACATGACATAGGCCCTGTTTGGTAAAGCTGTGGGAAACTGCTTATAGCTTATGCCCAAAGCGACTTATAGCTATAACTTTCGACTAAGTTGATTTCACTTATTCTCAAAGCATCTCCTGCCCCACTCAAAGAATAAGCTGATTTCTAACTTCCACAAAGCTATAAGCTATAAGCATAAGCTAAACCAAACATATCAAAACAGTTTAAATTAAGCTGAAAAGCTGAAAATAAGCAGTAACAAACAGGCCTATAGGAGCCTGCCAGTGCAGATCCACTCCTTGGTGAAGATGTACTTAGCTGTTTATTTGGTGAGTTATCGGGCTTATTTTTTTGCTTAATTTTAATAATTTAAATTATTTATATTTTAAGATTTATTGAATGTATCGATCCTGTTTGGTAGGATTTATTTTTAGTTTAATTCAACTTTTAGTTTAATTTAAATTATTTTAGTGTGTTTGGTTCAATTTAATAATAGCCCTGTCTGGTAGGATTTATTTTCAGCTTATTTCAGCTTTTAATTTAATTTAAGCTATTTTTGTGTGTTTGGTTCAGTTTAATAGGCATGTTTGGTAGAGTTTATAGGCTGCTTATTTCAGCGATTAGCTTAATTTAAACTAAAATATTGTGTTTGATGCAATTTAAGTTAACCAGCTTATAACTTAAATTAAGTTATTTCTTAACTTATCTCAAAAGCTGGTCAGGGGGTGCTTAAATTTTCGACTTAAGCACGCAATTGGCGTGGGGGCTAAAATTACTTAAATGCCCTCGTCAATATCCAAATTTTAATATTAATATTAATTAAAAAATAAAAAATTGTATATTTCTGAAGAAAAAGAAAAAAAATATTAATTAAAAAAATAAATATTAATTTGTATTAATTATTAATAAATTCATATTGTATATTTTTATATTAATTAAAAAATAAAAAATTGTATATTTTTGAAGAAAAAGAAAAAAAAATCAATATTAATTAAAAAATAAATATTAATTTGTATTAATTATTAATAAATTCATATTTAATATTTTATATTAATTAAAAAATAAAAAATTGTATATTTCTGAAGAAAAAGAAAAAAAATCAATATTAATTAAAAAATAAATATTAATTGGTATTAATTATTAATAAATTAATATTGTATACTTTTGTAATGAATTAATTATTAATTGATACTAATTAATAACAATTATTGATTATTAATATTAATTGATACTAATAAAAATTAATTAGTAATATTAATTTATACTAATTAATAATGTTAGTATTAATTGAGACTGATTAAGCCATTAATTGATACTAATTAATAATTTTAGTATTAATTGATACTAATTAAGCAATTAATTGATACTAATTCATTTATAATGGAAAAAAAATTGTAACAATAATACTTCCATTACATTCTTATCAAATGTATCAATTTTTATATTAATTGATACTAATTAATACTAATTATATTAACTTTTATTAATGAAATAATTTTTTTAAAATTAAAACTGAAAAAAAATGACAAAATAATCATTTTTATATCATATAAGAGCAGAAAAGGACAATTATACAATAAAAAGTTATTTTACAGCTTATTAACCAAACACTACTTTACTTCTTAAATTCATAATCACACAGCTGCACCAAACAGAATAATAGTTTATGTTTACAGCTATAAGCCATAATCTATTAAGTCATAATCCATAATCACTATTCTACAACTCTACCAAACAGGGCCAATAATACAGATTATAACTTTTTATAAGCCAAAAATCAACTTTTTCCTTTGAGTGGAGGAGAAGAAGCTTTTCCAATCAGCTTAAGCGGGCAGCTACAATTTGAGGAGCAAAATGACTGAAATGCCCCTCACAATTTCAAGTTATTACAAATGTATCATGTAAATAAATCAAAACACTCTCATTTTTGTCTCTTGCACGAAGTTGTCTGGCGATTTTCGATCGATTTCCGACGAACCACACACACATATATATATATATATATATATTTATGTCTCTCTCTCGCACGAACATGAACCAAAGATCTCTCTCTTCTCTCTCTTTCTCTTTGTGTGCTACAAAGATGGTGTCATACCTAGGGTTTTTCGTCGTCAATCTCGAGTTCGGAGGGTGAAATGTCGCCTAAAATCCACACAGATTTCAGATCTGTGTGGTCTCCTTTGATCTCAAATATCAGATATGTTATATATGTGTATATGTATGTGTGCTTGTGTATTTGTAGTGCTCGAGGACTTCGTACGAAGTTGGATGGTTGCCGAAGGGGTTCGTTGTCGGCGAGGACGAGATGAGAATATACTCTTCGTATTAACCATCGCGATCTGAACCAGAGACCTTGACGGTGACGATCGCGTGACAAAACCCTAGTGCTCTCTCTCTCTCTCTCTCTCTCTCTCTCTCTGGATCAATCTCAAAACTTCGCATCGAATCGTTGTTGCTGTACCCCACCGAAACTAGGGTTTTCAATTTTTTGCGTGTATGTGGAGGTTTTCAGTATTCTTTTAATAAAAACAATATTAATTAATGAATAAAAAATAATAATTGATGCTAATTAAGCCATTAATTGACACTAATTAATTTGTAATGAAAAAATTTATACTAATTGATACTATTAATAATTTTAGTATTAATTGATGTTAATTAAGCCATTAATTGACACTAATTAATTTATAATGAAAAAATGAAATAATTTTATACTAATTGATACTATTAATAATTTAAGTATTAATTGATGCTTATTAAGCCATTAATTGCAAGTAATTAATTTATAACGAAAAAATGAAATAATTTTATACTAATTGATACTATTAATAATTTTAGTATTAATTGATGCAAATTAAGCCATTAATTGACATTAATTAATTTATAATGAAAAAAAGAAATAATTTTATACTAATTGACACTATTAATGAAATGATAATTTTTGTAATACTAATTATATTAACTTTTATTAATGAAATAATTTTTTTTTAAATTAAAACTAAAAAAAATGACAAAATAATCATTTATAATCATTTTTATATCATATAAAGGCAAAAAGGATAATTACACAATAAAAAGTTATTTTACAGTTTATTAACCAAACATTACTCGGTTGCTTAAATCTATAATCTCACAGCTCCACCAAACAGCTTAACAGCTTATATTTACAACTATAAGGCATAATCTGTTAAGTTATAATATATAATTACTTTTACACAACTTTACCAAATGGGAACATCATATCTTTAAAAACTCAAATTGATCGGATATCGAAAATCACGTGTTCAGGTCATTGAATTGAAAATCGTATATTAAAAAAAATTAATAAACAATTTTATTGTTAAATAAAATGATTTTTAGTTCGATGATCCGAACACGTGATTTTGATATCCGATTGACTTAATTTTTTACAAGTATAATATACTCGACAAATCTTAAAATATAAACTATTCAAATTATTGAAATTAAACTCAAAAAGGATTCAATGACCCACCAAATAAAGAGCGAGTAAAAAAAGTAATGAGTGGATCCTTGCTCCAACTAAGAAAAATGCTTGGGAGCATGCTTGAGAACATTAGTTAGTGCTCCCACTAATTAGGTGGCAGTGGGTCTTGCCAGTAATGATGTGATGTTTTAGTCTTGGAGTTGTAATTTTTTTTTTTTTTTTACTTTTTTAATACATTAATTCTATTAGTGGTGGTGTTTTTAATGGGATGAATCCTTGTTGCTCCAACTAAACACCACATAACCAGCAAGCTATTACGCACGCATGCAATTACTAGTTACTGAACTTATTTATATATATACATATATATTTTTTAGAAGTTGCTAAGTTTACACAGAAGTCAAATGCATGCTGGACTCAACCCCACGGCACGATCTGAGTTCTTCAACCAAAGCATTCAGATCATTCCAAGACGACCCACCTTCTTCAACAGCCCTCTTAGCCATCTCTCCCAAACCTCTTGCTCTGTTTCTCATCTCCTCTGCTTCCTCAGTCACCACCATCACTTTCCTCACACCCTTCTCTATTGCCTCCCAACCCACCACCACCCTCTGTTCCCCAAACTGAACCCACTCTTCAGCTCCCGCTCCACAATCAGGATCCTCTGGAGTAATTTCTCTGGAGTGATCCCTGGAGTGAGTGATCCAACGGCTCAAATCGTTTTTGTTATTATCTTACCGGTAAGATATATTATCTTACCGGTAAGATATATTAATCAAAACGACGTCGTTTTGATTAAATTATATTATCTTACCGGTAAGATAATTACAAAACAATTGGTAGTTGGATCATTTCAAGGATCACTCCAGAGAAATTACTCTAGAGGATCCTGATTGCCCACTCCAACCCCTGTCTTCAACACATCAGTCACAAGCTTTTCGTTGAAAAACTGCTCTGCGCATATCGGCCACGTCACCATCGGCAACCCCGCACTCACTCCTTCGATCAGAGAGTTCCAACCGCAGTGAGTCACAAAGCTTCCCACTGATTCATGTTCAAGAATCATCAATTGCGGTGCCCAACCTCTGATTATCAGTCCCTTCTCTGACTCTCTCATTCTCTCTTCAAACCCTCTTGGCAACCAATTGGGATTGTTATCATCTTCCTCTTTCTCTCTCCTCACCACCCATATGAATTCTCGCCCTGAAGCTTCAAGCCCCTTTGCGATCTCAATCAACTCTGAATTGAGTCAGAGACCCGAAACATACGTAAACGACCGAATTGGGTTTCTTGGAATCGAGCCATTTCAAGCACTCGTGTTGGTCGATGGATGCTTGCCTTCCTCTCTGAGCCTTGTCGTCATCGTCCCTGTTACAGAGACCGAATATGCCAGACTTTCCTTCCTTGCTTGTACTGATCGGCGAAAGCAGGTTCGAGCTCATAGAAGCTATTGAAAATAACTCCGTAGCTACTCTCGAAAGACTCGTCAAGTCTGTCCAGCAATCGTGTAAACTCATTCGATTGCTCATTCTCCAATAGAAGTCTTATCAATTGTAATCTGGTTAATTTGATCTGGTGTGCAAGGACAGGCACGATAAACGGTTCTGTATCGGAGTTCACATGTTCGTGAGGCTTGTGTTTATTTAAGCTCTCTGTAATGCATGTTGTGAAAAAACCAGACCCATAGAAGACCAATCTAGGAATTCCGAACTTGGCTGCAAGATTTGTTGTCCATGGGAAGAACATATCGGCGATGAGGGCATTCGGCCGAGATTCTTCAAGAATCTGTTCGAGAGGTTGTTGAAGCATGTTTATGGCGGTGATGAACTTCATCTGGGTTTCATGGGAGGTGATTAGATCGAGACTTTCGAAGCCTTGAGGAAGACCAGCCTCTTCGGCAGGGAAGTTGAGGACTTTGACGGCGATATTGATGCTGCGATTTTTCGATGATTGGGTGGTTTTGGAGAAGAAAACAGGGGCGTTGAGAGGGGTGGTGACAATGGTGGTTTTGACACCGCGGGCGGCCAAGAGTTTGGCCATGTCCATGATTGGAAGCATGTGGCCTTTAGCCATTAGAGGGAAGAACATGATGTGAAGCTGATTAGTTTCAGTCATGTTCATCATATTGGTGAATTGGTAAGGCCTTGACCTTGAAATTTTTTTTTACACAACTAGAACAAGAAAATGATGGATGGCATAGAAGTTTGAGAGATAAATGAACATTGGCATTGCAAGTGTTTTGATTTTTATCTTGGTTCAGGCCAAAGTTTGAGAGATAAATGAACATTGGCATTGCAAGTGTTTTGATTTTTATCTTGGTTCAGGCCAAAGTACTTTCCATTAATTTACAAAAAAACAAAAATAAAATTAAAAATATTTGGTGGTTCCGGTCGCCACCCGGCATCATGTGGCACTGCTCATCAATCTTCAAACGTCATACTCGGCATGCGCCCATCAAATTTGATCTTTTTATTTTTTTATTTTTTATGAATCACCATACTTATCGGGCACCATCTGGTCATGCCGCAAGATCACTAAATAAATATCAGCAATGCTAGGTAACATGAAAATTTTTTCATGAAAATAATCATGAAAGTTTTGTGATCCTTGGATTACACTTAGAATAAAACACCACACACTAATCAAGGTAATCAAAATATCATAATTCTTTCATGATCATTTTTATGAAAAAATTTTCATGATCTCTAACTTTTCTCAATAAATATTCTTAATTTTGGACTTAAATCACTATTATTACATCTTGGCATTGTAAAATAATTATTAAAATTTATTACTATTTCAAATTTAGAAAGAATCGTTATAAACTCTCGGATCACGTAATGAAGATCTTTTATTATAATTTTGAAATCTATATTATTATATAAACAAAAATGTTGTGACCTTTTCAAACTTGAAATTCTAATATATTTTTCTTAATTTTTTGAATTTTAAAACTATCAATGAACTACTAGTCATTGGTCATTGTGATATGATTAATATGGTAATATATTTGACGTTTAAACTTTAACCCTTTTAAAACATTTTTTTATGAAATCTAAAATCTTTTTTTTTTTTTTCAAATTTCAAAACATCAAATTGTATTTCATTATTGATTCATTGATCAATAAATTAATGTTTTTCAAAAAAATAAACTAAGATATATTTTCTAATCTAAAAATACGCGTGTTACAAAGTAACAAAATTAATAAATATTATTTTTTCACTATTATTAAATTTTATCAAAATGACATTTTTTTCTCCTAAAATTCATTTACATATCTACTATCCATTATAGTGGTTCACTTGAAAGTGATTGCCTCAAATTATGTTCATTCGACAATTATTTTCAAATATATTGTATTTGGTACGAGGCATTAGTTAACTTTTTAAAACTTCTTCTTAAATCAAATTTCAATAATTTCTAATTAATATTGATTTTTTGTTTTGTTTTGTTTTGTTTTGTTTTTTTTAATATTTTTTTTATTTTAAGACAATTAGGGAGAGGTCCTCCATATATATTTGTGTAAGAGTTTAGGAACAACAAAAATTAATTTGATTGTTAAGATTCCTAAGATTTAAAATTTTAGAAGGATATATGAGCCAAAATGCCCCTTCAATCCTAGAAATCCTTTTCTTTTTTTTTTTTTTTGAAAAATATCCCAAAAAAAGGAGAAGTAAAAAAACAATTATAAATTCATGAAAGTAAAACACTCATTTGCACAATCTAGTGCATAAATCATTTGTACTCCCCTGTTAGAATAAAATGACATATTTGTCCCTGTATATGTATATATATAATAATAAAATAATACAAATATTTTGTTTATGTCATTTCAAAGGAAATAAAAATCATATTTTTTTATTTAATTCACACAAAAAATTAAGTTTTTTTTTTATGTTTCGTATTTTTTTATTTTTACTGAATTTTTTAAATATTTTAAGAAAAATTTTATTTTTATTTTTTAGATATGCATAATTTAAATATACTTAAAAAGTATAATATTTTGTGATATAATGATGGAAATAAAAAAGAAAAATTATATTTGTATATAAAAATTTATACAAAAAATATCATAAAAATGTTGTGATAGTGCTATTGTTGTAAATATAAATCATATTTATGGGTGTTTTATTTTAAAGTAAAAGGTCGCCATTAAATTATATCATTGTGTTTGAAAATTCTATATAAAATTTATGTTTGTATATCATCACTCAATAAGAATATGTTCAAGTAAAATTTAATGATGAAAAGTTGTGTTTTCAAACACTCAATTATATATAATCACTCAATAATATTTTGTGATATAATGATGGAAATAAAAATGAAAAATTATATTCATATATAAAAATATATCATAAAAATGTTGAGATAGTGATATTGTTGTAAATATAAATAATGTTTATAGGTGTTTTGTTTTAAAGTGAAAGGTCACCATTATATTGTATAATTTTGTTTGAAAATTCTATATATATATTTATATCATTACTCAATAAGAATATGTCCAGGTAGAATTTAACGATGAAAAGTTATAGAATATAGTCACGATGATAGGAAAAAGAAATGGTAGGAAAAAGTGTAACAATTCATGGGATAATTTATAATAAGATTACAAACTTCAGAGAGGATAATGTAATTTTTTAAATATGAAAAGAGAAATTTTATTAAATAAAAATCTCAAAGAAGTATCAATGTAATTTATCTTAAAAAATAAAATAATAGACTAATAAAATAGAAGGAAGAGAGTATGATATTAGTATTTGAAATAAAGTTGAAGATTTTTTTTTTTTTTTTTTTTTTTTTGGTTACAGGAAAATCCTCTCACTCTCTTGCAGGTTTAAGGCAGCGCCCCTTGAGGAGATCACCAGGGTATCCTGTTGGCCGTTCTAAGTAAGAGACTATAACCTGAAAGCTTGTCCCGACCTCACAAGGCAAGCTCCAGTAAGTCAGGACTCGCACAGCGGGGGAGCATTGAACCCACACCAAGTGCTGACTAGACAACTTGAGGTCCAACCTCCTAACCAACAATGCTTTCGCCCAGGAGATTGGCCCAAGGGAGAGGGGAATTGAACTTGTGACCTTGGGGCTTAAACCCCAAGGCTTTACCACAATGCCACAACCCCTTGGGTTAAAATAAAGTTGAAGTTACCTAATAGAATGAAGGGAGTATGATAATAGACTAATAAAAATCTTAGTCTTTAATGGCTGCCCACGCTTATCCTCCACTATCACAATACGGGGTAATTATTCAGTAATCTCGAAATATGGACATGTAATATTTTATAATATTTTGTGGGTGTTTGGTAGAGCTTAAATCCAGCTTATTTTAGCTTTTAGCTTAAATTAAGTAATTTTTGTGTGTTTGGTATAGCTCAAGTGATCACTTTTTAGCTTAAATTAAGTCAAAAAGGTGATTATTCTTTGAGTGGGGGATGAGGTGCTTTTCAGATTCAACTTAAGCGCGTAGCTGGAATTTGAGGGGCAAAATGACTTAAATTCCCCTCACAATTTTCAAGTTATTACAAGTGTGCCATGTACATAAACCAAACACACTCATTTCTGTCTCTTTACACGAACCAGAGAGGCAATTTCCGACAAAAGGAGGTGATTTCCAGTGAACCAGAGCTCTCTCTCTCGCACGAACCAATGAACCAGTGCTCTCTCTCTCTCTCTCTTCGGCATCACGAGATAGCCTGACGGTGACAATCACATAACAAAACCCTAGCTCTCTCTCTCTCTCTCTCTCTCTCTCTCTCTCTCTCTCTCTTCGCGATTGACAACGTGACAAACACTAGCTCTCTATCCCTCTTCGCGATCGACGTCATGACAAAACCCTAGCTCTCTCTCTTTTCGCGATTGTGGCTAGGGTTTTGCAAGGGGTTGCCAACGATGAGATGAGAAGGAGGAGGAGGAGGAGGAGAAGAAGAAAAAGGGGCTGTCGGCGTGACAAAACCCTAGCTCTCTCTCTTCGCGATTTACGTTGTTGTTGGCCTCTCTTTATCTCTATGCCTCTGTCGTTGTCGTCCATCCCCAATCGCGATCGCCCGTGTGAGGCGATCTTAAACCCTAGCGCTGCCACGTCGCTGCTTTTTTTTTTTTTTTATTGGCAAATGTTAATTGTTAGTTATTAGATTAGCACCGATGGAAAAAAATCTTTCCACCCTTGGCAAAGCACCTAAGTGCTTGCACTTCCTTAATTCAACTCTCTTAAGAGAAATTAAACCCATGACCTCTTTGGAACTGAGCCCTAAGGAAGTCATGGTGGCCAACTAGTATTAAAAAATAATAATAATAGTAATAATTAAGCATTTTAGCCATTAATGAAATAAATTTTATACTAATTGATACTAATTAATAATTTTAGTATTAATTGATGCTAATTAAGCCATTAATTGACACTAATTAATTTATAAAGAAAAAATGAAATAATTTTATACTGATTGATACTATTAATAATTTTAGTATTAATTGATGCTTATTAAACCATTAATTGACACTAATTAATTTATAATGAAAAAATGAAATAATTTTATACTAATTGATACTATTAATAATTTTAGTATTAATTGATGCTTATTAAGCCATTAATTGACACTAATTAATTTATAATTAAAAAATGAAATAATTTTATACTAATTGATACGATTAATGAAATGATAATTTTTATAATACTAATTATATTAACTTTTATTAATGAAATAATTTTTTAAAAATTAAAACTGAAAAAAATACAAAATAATTACTTTTATATCATATAAGGGCAAAAATGACAATTACACAGTATTAACCAAATACTACTCAGCTGCTTAAATTCATAATCTCATAACTACACCAAACAGATTAATACCTTATGTTCACAACTTTAAGCCATAATCTGTTAAGTTATAATATATAATTACTTTTTGATAGCTCTACCAAACGGGGCAGGTGGAGAATGTGGGTAGGTGAGGTATTGTGTCGGGTAATTAGGAAACATAAATAATATATTGAACGATGATTGGTTAGAGAATATAAATACGTGATATTCCAAAAATATTAAATAATTTCCCTACAATACGTGGGTTGGTGTTCATTGGTCGGTGAAGATTACCCAAACCCCATTTTTTTTTTTTTTTCATAACAATTTGCACATGGTTGATTTGAGCATTTCTTGTTTTGCTGAGAAACTATACTTCTAACTTCTACAATAGACTCTTCCACTTAGTAAACTTTACTATTGGTGATGGTCCTAGAGCACACAAGAACATGGCATTTATCAATAATGTTAGAGACCACTAATTAGTGCTACCCACTATCATAGTGTGTGTTGTGCCTTGTTTTTTTTTTTAATTTCCACCTCACTAGTGATGAATTTAGAACTCATTATTTAGAATTCTAAATCATTTTTGTGGCACATATACACCTTACAATAAAGACTCTTCCACTCAGTAAACTTTAATATTGGTGATGATCCCGTGGGAGACCACACAAGAACATGACATATATACACCCTTTTTCTTCCTTTGCAATTTATTTTTTATTTTTTATTTTTATTTTTCACCCTTTATTAAAAAAAAAAATTTAATGTGAGCATAAAGACTTCTTCATCTTGTGAATAGCTTACCAAACTCGGGGTTATTTGGGATGATAGTGCAGTTTTTGATTTTTTTTTATTAAAAAAATAAGAGAAAACAAGATGATTGTTTGAAATAATTTTGTGATTTTGCATAAAAAAATGTGCATTATAATATTGTCAGAAATACCAAATTTACAGTATTATCCCTATCCCCCCTTATGCGTACTGACAGTGACGAACTTCCTTGGCAGTACAGATTGCTTTTTCATTGTGTGGTGGGTAGGGAGACTTGAGAAGATACATATATATATATTGTTTTTTGGTTTGTACATGTTTCCTGTTCACACGTGAAGTTCAACTTGTACTTGTTCACTTCAATTTGTGGCTACAAATTTGGCTTTGTTTTTTCTTTTCACCTACCTGTGCAAATGTTTTATTTTTTATATTTTTTTTCTTTCTAATTATTTTGATTATGTAAGAAATTTAAAAATACAATTACAACGTATTATGTTTTTGTAAGTTTTATTTTTTTTGTGATAATTTTGATTATGTAAAAAATGTAATGTGTGTATGAAATTGAATGTTGTTGATTATTGCGATATATTTTTATTTGTTGCGAATTTGGTACAACAAATTATTTCCTTGTAATTAATGATATAATAATATAATCACTTTCAACAACATACATCAGTGTTACACAACATACAACGAATATAACACCTGCCATAGCAACAAATGCGTCGGCCTTAAACGTGCGCTTGCTGTCGTAGTGCGTATGTAATACTCACTCTCGCAGTCTCCATATGGGGATCTGAGTCCCTTGGTTCTATGATATCGCCAACCTGGATGTATTTGGGGTGGTCGGGCTTTTGCAACGCAACGTACTCATCGTCGTCTAGGATATTGGGATCAGATTGACTGTTCTGGCGTATGAAGTTATGTAAAGCCATCGATGCATATACGAAGGGCACTTGTTCGGAAAATTTTATCTTCGGCATATTCCGCAAAGCCCCCTATCTCGACTTCCAAGCATTGAGTGTCTGCTCAATATAACTACGCAATGATGAATGTGCCTTGTTGAACCGTTTGTACTCGTTCTGTGGTATTCGGTTGCAATGAGCATTTTGGTGATATCGATGCCCCTTGTACGGGACTAGATATCATGTCTTGTTGCTGTACCTGCTATCGACCAAGTAGTATTTGCCTGCACATGTAGAACAATATAACTTATAAATATGAAATGGTATTTTTTTAAAGTCGTATAATGACTTTTTCACTTTCGTTTTTACTTTTGCCCTCGATATATGACAGATGAACTCTTGTTTACTAACTTATGCTAATAATTGAAATACAAAAATGACAGTGATCATTCACATAGCAAAAATATTCTATTAATTTAATGATGAGATTCCTTGGCAAGTTCAAACTTTAAATCGTATGTGGGACCAATAAAAAAAAATGTATTGTTCGTACTTGTCTACCCCCTATTTGTTTTTTGTTAGCACGTACTTCTATATTTTTGTAGTTCTTATTTGAAAATTAATATAATCTGATTTTTATTGTACCAAAAAACCTTTTGTTCCCATCACCTCTGTGATTTATTTTTTACATTTTGTCAAGTTCATTGTCAAGCGGGAATTTGTTACCAGGCGCGGGGTGTAGAAATTAATCGATGTTTAGACTCGATTGTAACATAGTGCAACACCCTGTTGTTGTGCATGCTCCCGTCCCAACCGGCAGACACAAACGTGAAGCACAAATCAAAGTCACAAACGACAATAATATTTTGCATTGGCACGTCTTTCCGGCCGTAGTATGAAGAGGTGTATTCATTGGAGACACGGGCCATAACGTGCATGCCGTCCAGTGCCCCAATGCAGTCCTAAACAAGTAAAAATTGCAAAATATAATTTTTTATTGCATATGTTATGAATGACTTTGTGGCACAAAAATTTATACACGACGTCACCTTGAATGGCTGGTACTGCAGCTTAGAGCGTAAATATGGATGGCCCCCCTGTTGGACTTCATCAGGCGCGAGACTTTTACTATGAGTTGACGTAAATGGTACCATAACTTGTAAAATCTCATGGAAATGGGGTAACAATGTCTCCTTTGAGTGTTGAAACCGTTCTTGCAAATTTCTCCACAAAATTCCTTGCAAAACAGAAATGAAAATTGCTACCTTCTTTTCGAGCGGCACCCCATGCTTCCGCTGCGGCACTGTCAACCCAAACGAATGCAGAGCATCGCACAACAATAACAAGAAGAACACTACTCAGGGTTGTAGCTCGACTTTTTCGCGCCCCTTTTTGGAAGTTTGAAAGAAAGCCCTATAATTCGGACTCCCGCGGTTCTGAATCTAGTCTCACAAGTGCAATGTGGAATTGAGAAACACCAAAGAGTCCAAATTCGATAAATCTTTTGGAAAATCAATTTTGAATCAAATTGCCAAAAATGGACTACTTTGCCAGATACAGAATCACCACCTAAATATTTTATTTTGGAAAAATTTAGGAAGCCCATGACTCATGCCAAAGGCTACATGCCTGTCATCACAAAGATTGTCTCTGCTCGAGAACTTAGGTACGAAAGGAGAAGGTCATGAATTGAGCACCCCCGCTCACCCGATCAAAGATCGGCCTCTACTAATCATGATATGATTTTTATCAACATTATATGCTCTTGTTCTGGTTATTAGGCTAGTATTTACTATGTGCTGCTGTTGCGCGCACACAAGGTATAGACTAGTTTACGCGAATTGGAACAATTTAATTTCATGTTTGTTTTTCGAAAAGGGATTTGATTTTGCCACTTAACAAAGTGGGCTTAAATTTTGTGAATTTGCCACTTGACAAAGTGGGCTTAAATGTACATTCATTGAATCATTCCAATTCAAGTAACAAGTCTTCATCCACAGGCACTCAAACAGTTTAACAAGTAAGCACTTAGCCTCATGGCAAGCATGCTAGACATGACAACCACTCACACTCATGCAAATATGCTAAAACACTAATAACTCAACTAGTACTCCAAGATAAAATAAAACAATAGAGTTAAAAAAATATGCATGATACCTAACTATACAAGATGGCTAATGCAATGCATACAATAATGCAACTAAAATAGACTCGGCTACTTAAGATGTTATTTGCAACAATTTCATAGCATGCGCTTAAACACGTATTCAACGAGGTAATAAATGACAATGCAAGTTTGAATGATGAATTGAGCCTCGATGTATGCAAGACAAATGAATGGATGCAAACATGTGATATGCTAATTGAAATGTGATGCCCCTAATCTAACAATCAAAAGTGGATAAATAAAAAGGGGAAAGACGTGGGGTTGGAAGATATACACATTATTACAACATTGATGCCCTCGTGCAAGAGGATCCAAATGAATAAACTAGCTAAGCTAAACTCCATAACTAATTATTACAAAACTTGAATAAATAGGCTAGCTATCTAAGCCAATGAAATATTACAACAATTAAATAATTTTACTAGGCTAAGCTAATTAAATATTTACAACACAAACTAATTTAATTAATCGATCTAAACTAACTAAGTAAGTACAAAACACACTAATTAGCTACAACTAATTAAGTACAGCAAATAAATGACTAATTGCTAATTAAACTAATTAACTAGTGCCGGGAAGCGAGGGAGGCCAATGCATGCTCGATTTTTGATGCAAAGAACATCCACTGTTTGCTCCTTAAAGCCTTTGTTGCACAACCCTTGCACTGGTTTTTCCTTTTCTAGATCAACTTTGCTCTGCTTCATAAACATTCCGTTCAAAATTCACTAGTAGCTGGTAGGCCAAAAGTGGTGGCCGGTCAGCCACCAGTAGGGGGTAGCCGTCTAACACTGATGGCCTGTCGGCCAGAAACAGTAGCCGGTCGACCACTGATGATGCACCATTTCTTGCTGCAACAGAAAACAAACAGAGCAAAAAGAGGGTATTCTCACAAGTTGTTTGTACTGTGTATCCCTCATTATCATCAAAACAAGCTCAAATGAGTGATACACTTGGTTCAAAAACCATCAATCAAGCAATTTCATTGCATGATAGTCAAAGAGCCAAGGTATACAAGTTAATAAATGCGCAAACAAAACTCACAACCTTTACCCTATCATGCACGATCAAAGGCAATGGTGACCTTAGAAAATTGGCATATTTCATCACTTTGAGTATGAAATGCCCCAATTTTTCTTCTGTTCAAATTAACGTCTGATTTGAACACACCAAAACACAACTAATTCTTAGCTTGCAAAATTTTAGTTTCCATTTTTGTTTACCCATTTTAACTTACCAACCATTCTTAACCAATTTAGTCCATTGGTGAGAAGTCCTTTAAAGAAAAGGAAGTGTCAAATAAGGGGTAGTTTAAGGCAAGAGAGAGGTGTCATGTCGTTGATAATGAACCCTCAAAAGAGGATTAAACCATTAAGCATAGACCTCAATCTCAAGCTTAAACTATCCTAAGATCGAAACAACCCTCAAAGAAAATAATGAGTCAAGAAATGGGAGGTTGCAGAGATTATGCTTACTGAAATTTAAGTGAGAGAAGTACTAAAACATGCAATCTACTCCAACAAGTGGTGTCTAAAGGCCTAAAACACAAAGTTTGTGAGGACACTTACACTAGAAGCATGCAAACTAAGACTCAAATGCCACAACCAACCAAAAATAAAGGCAAGACAATCCAAAACAAAGCCTAAAACATGCTAAAATTAAGCTACAAATGGGTAGAAAAATAAGCTAACACATAGAGCTAAATAGGCTAGCAAACAAAACACAAGGAGGGGATGCTAACCCCTTCAAATTTAGACTTCAAAAGCTGATTTTCACCACTGAAAATACTCTGAAATTTAGTGTTCAAAAGCCCAAAAAAAGATGGTTTGAAAGTGGGAAACAAAGGTGGAAAGGCCTTACAAACAAGGAATAAAAAAGGGTGAGCCATCCCCTAACCTTAAATGGCCTAAAACCACCAATTTATGCCCATCTTAGCTCAAAAACAGCCCAAAATTAGTGGGAAAAGATAGAAAAACAAGTATGCAAAGCATGGTAAAAAAGGAAGTATTATACCTTTTGAAGCAAAGATCAACTTTAGGCAACAATTCAAGCCAAAACCAACTTCAAGAGCTCCAAGAAGGCTTCAAGGAACCTCAGTCCAAAGGTGATCAACTTTGATTAAGGAGGTGTAGGCAAAAGTGTAGTGTATGTAGGCTAATGTGCACAAATTTGCAAGAGAGAGAGAGAGAGAAATGTAGAGAGATAGAGATAATTTTTGCTCCAAAAATTCTAACCCTAAAAAATGGGGGAGGAGACCCCCATATATAGGAAAACATGTATTTGGCTAAGATATATCCCTCCATACACGTTTAGGGAGATGCAGCCAATTGTGCCAACAGCTAGCACAACTGTCAACAAAATATTTGAAAAAAGACACTGATGGCCGGCAGGCCACACCCTTGGCCGGCAAGGCACAAGGGTGGCCGGCGGCCCACCAAAGAAGGCCTGTAAGTCCCAGGGTCTTGAAGTTTGAAGCACTGAGGTTTTGGTCCAAAACAAGGCAGAGAAGTGGACGGGGTTTAAGGCTAAAAAACAGAGCATTCCGCCAAGGACTTCGGGCACTAAAACAGGCACATGCAGTCATAATCATCGAGTGCATAAGTGATGACGTCTAAGTCTTGAGGACGGTCAAAAATAGGCTGTCTATAGTTGCCCTTCTTTGACAGAACTTGAAAGTCATGAAATGATGTGAATGAATGTCAAAGCCCAAAGACAATCCATTTTGACAAGGCCGAAAGACTTGGACAAACAAACAAAACAAAAAATAAATGATTGCGCTTGTAGGCTGCCTACGTATCCCTTTGCAAGGAATCAAACTAGCGTAGTTCTGGGGCAATGCAAATGATATGTATGCAAAATAGTTTGAAGGTTGGACTTACACACTTCGCGAAGTCGACCATGTTGAAAACTCATGATCATGCTAGATGATGCATTTAGCAATAACAAATGCGATAAGTAAGAATGAACACAATAAGAAAGATAACATATGAATGAGCAGCTTCAAGCTTAAAACCAACACAGGTTTTTCATACAAGAGATAAAACACACTCTAACGTTGTCAAAATAAGAGGCGAGGAAAGAAAACTAAGAGAGTCAAATCCTAACCTTACACCTCATTTTTGGACTAAAACTATTTTGACCAAAGATTTTAGACCTTAAAACCCACTCTTTCAAAACATTTTTGACAAAAAGTTTCTACGATGTTTCGAGGCTCGCATTTTGTTAAATGTTGCACTTTTCGGTAAACCGAGCAAGGAGAAAGTGGAATAAATGGAGGAGAGGTGAACTCTTTGAAAAAATCTTTAAAACATCTTGTTTAGAGGTTTGGAGTTGAAGAAAATTGGAGGAGAGAGAAGAAACCAAGTTGGGGAAGAAGATGGGTATGAACCGTTAAGAGAGAGTTGAGCAGCCTTCACCAAATCTGGTCTATCCTTTTGTACACTTGGACTTAAGTTGTTAAACCACCACCATTGGAAATAGGACTTCCGGGGCTTCATTTTCCACTCATGAATCTCCTCAAGCCGAGGCTAGATGAGGGAGATATGGCTGGTTGAAGTTAGGCATCAATCCGGTTGGACAGAAATTGAGCAGTCTTCACTAAAAGAGGGATATCTCTTAGAACACTTGAAATTTTGATGTGAGGATGCCACCATTGGAAAGCTTACTTCCGGAGTTTCAATTTAGACACAAGAATGACCTAAATAGGAGTCTAGATGAAAGAGTTATGCCCATTTGAAGTCGGACCTGGAAGTAGATTTTTAGTGGCCGGCCGACCACCACAAGTGGACGACCGGCCAGAAAAGTGGGTTGTCGGCTACTAAAGTGGCCGGTCAGCCACCAAAAGTGGTCGGTCGGCAACTAAGGTCCCAAACTCAGATATTTTGCAAATATTTACCTCCAGGTGTCTTCCACAAGCTCCAGCTGTCCTATAATAAGATATTTTGACCTTGAGCTCATATATTGCTATATGTGAAGGCTATATCTCATATATTAAAAGGTTAGAAAATTTTGGGAGCCTCTCTCTCTAAAATTCCTCTCTCTCTACAAGCCTCTCCCTCTAGAATCCTCTCTCTTCTCTTGTTTTGTGCCTTAAGCTTAGAATTCTCTACATATTTGCATACAACCCCTTAACCAAATGAGACCACCTTGTAGCTAAGGTTCTTGGAGGTCTTGTTTGAGCTCTCAAAGCTGGTTTTAGCTCAGAAAAGTGGTTGTTTTTTGCTATGCTTCAAAGGTATAAAGCTTACCCCTTTCGAGCTTATTTTTGCACACTTGTTTGGCCACCTTTGCATGCTATTTTTGGCCTACGTTTCAACTACAAAAACCTCTATTTTTAAGGCTTAAAAATGGTGGTTTAAGGCATTTTTGGAGTTAGGGGTGGTCCACCGTCCTTTGTAGCTTGTTTGCTAAGAATTGTGCCATCTTTTAAAGCTTTTCAAAAAAAAAAATTTCGGCCCTTTAACCACTAAATTCCAGGGGAATTTTTATGGTAAAAACTTGGTTTTGGGGTCCAAAATAGGAGGGGGTGGCCTCTCCTCCTTGTGTCTTCTTTGCAAGTGTAAATGGCCTAACTTGTGAGCATGTATTTCTACCTTTTTGTAGCTTAATTCAAGCATGTTTTAGGCTCTATTTTGATATGTTTCAACTCTATTTTTGGCTAGTTAGATCACTTGTTGCTTGCTTCTTGCACTTGTAGTGTAATTATGCTTACTAGCCTAGCATGCCTAATGAGTTAGCCTATCATTCTAGCTTGTGTTAGCTTGACTTCAGCACATTTTTGCTAATGTTTTGGCATGTTTAAGCTCTATTTTGAGCTAGTTTGATCACTCGAGCTTTGCTTTGTATGCTTGTAGTGCAATTGTGCTAAATTGCCTAACATGTGCTATTGTTTTGGCCTCTAAGTCTAGCCATTCTTAGCTTATTTCAAGCATGTTTTAGAACTCCATTTAGGCTGTTTTAGACTATTTTGAGCTGTCTTGGTCATATGAGCTTTGTCTTGCATAGCTATAGTGTAGTTGGCTTCACTAGCTTTGTGTTTCAAGGCCTCTAACATGCTTTGCATGAGATGATTGCATGCTATAGCATCATTTAACATGTGATTTTAGTGCATATATATTTGTCACACTCTCACATATTTCACTCTTTCATTGCTTTTGAGAGTTGTACTTTGAGTCTTGTTTGTGAGCCAACATGTGAGCATGTTTTTCTTGCTTTCTATGCTTCTATCTCAGCATATTTTAGCCACTGATTTGGCATGATTTAGCTCTGTCCAGAGCTGGTTTGGTCATTTAAGCTTGATGATGCATGCCTCTAGTGTAGTGCTCTTCACTAGTTTCAATGTTTTTGGCCCTTAACATGTTGTGCATGTGTTGCTTGCATGTTTTAGCATTGTTTGTCATGCCATTTCAGCTCTTAAATTCTGCAACCTCTCTCATTTCTTTATTTTTCCTTTTGTTTTGAGGGTTTGTTGGCCTTAGGGTTGTGTTTAAGCATGAGTTAGAGTTTATGCTCAAATGGCTTTAACCCTCTTTTGAGGGTTCCTCTTAGTCAAAGGCATGATCTCTCTCATGTTTTAAACCATCCTTTGGTTGACCCCTCTCCTATTAGAGGACAATCACTTTGGACCAAATCAATCAACGGATGGCTTGGTTGGTAATGCTAAAATGAGTAAACAAAATTGAATCAAGTAAAACATGACTAAGATAAGCATGTTGTTTGCATTGCATGTGTTTGGATCGGACGTTAATCCAAACACAAGAAATGTGGGACGTTTCATACTCAAAGTGATGAAACGTGTCACATTTCTTGGTTGCCATCACCCTTGATCATGCATGATAGGGTGGTGGCCATTTGAGTCTTAAGTGTGCATTCATGAAGCTTGTACAAGCTTGGTTTTTGGGCCATCATGCATTGAGATGCTTGGTTGGTGGCTTGAGAGCCGAGTGCCACACTCCTTTGGGCTTGAGACATGATGAGGAGAGTGGTAGTATACACATTTCCTTGCAAATACATTGCCTTTGCTCTGTTGTTTTTTGTTGTAGCAAAACCAGCAATTTGGGAAAGGAGGTAGCCGACCGGCCAGTTGAAGTGGCCGGCAGCCACTTTTGGTGGTTGACCGGCCACCAGTCCATTTTGGGGCAAAAATGTTCCGGTTTTGAGGCAAAGGCAGTCTGAAGTTGGAACAATGCTCAGAAGACAGAGGCGAGTGCAAACAGAGACAACCGGCGGTAAGGCGATGGATTTCCAGGATGATGCCAACTGAGCATGCATGTCTCCCTCGCCCGCGAGGCCATTTCACAGCTTATGATTAGTTTGTGTAATTAATCATTCAATTTGTTTTGTAATATCTTAATTAGCTTAGTGTAGCTAATTATTCAATTTGGTTTTGTAATAATTAATTAGCTGGAATAGTTAATTAGTTGTTTTGTAATAATTAGCTTAGCTTAGATTAGCTTCACTCATTTATTCAGACCCTCCTTCGGGAGGGCGAAATGTTGTAATAAGCGTGCGTGTGTGAGTGCATGTCTTCCAACCCCACTTCTTTCTCCTTTTTATTTAACTGCTTTCGATGGTTAGTTTTAGGGCACGTTTTGATTAGCATACCTTATACTTTGCATGTTTGCATTTATTTATTTGTATTGCATACACCGGGCTCGTCGCATCATTCAAACTGCATTGTATTTCAATACCTATTTGAATACATACATCAAATCGTTGCATTCATATGCCATCTTAGATAGCCGAGCCTATTTTATTGCATTATTGCACGTGTTGCATTAGGCATCTTAAACATAGTTAGGATCATGCATTGTTTCTAACTAGCTTTTTGTTTTGGCTCAAAGTACACTATGAGTTTCACGCTTTAGCATATTTGCATGAGTGTGAGTGTTGTCATGATAGCATGCTTGCCATGAGGCTATTTGCTTAAATGCTTAACTGCTTGAATGCCTATGGGTGAAGGCTTGATTGCCTGAATTGGAACAACTCGAAGATTGTGAGTTTTAAGCCCACTTTGCAAAGTGGCAAAATCATGTTTTAAGCCCACTTGAGGTGGCAAATCCGCACTTTAGCCTACTTGCGAGTAGCACTTTCAAACAATTTTCAAAAACAAACATGAGTTGTTTTGTTTCAATTCTCGTGATTGAGTCTATACTTATATGTGTGCACCACATAGTAAAGTTAGCTAATAATCAGAATAAGAACACATGAGGTCTATAAAACAACATATCATGTTTAGTAGACGCCGATCTTTTGATCGGGCGAGCAGGGGTGCTCATTTCAGGACCTTCCCCTCTTGTACCCAAGTTCCCGAACCGAGAAAACTTTGGTGATGACGAATACGTGGCCTTTGGCACGAGTCAGGGTTTCCTAAATTTTCCTAAAATAAAATATTTAGGTGGCGACTTTGTAATCTGGCAAAGCAGTCCATGTTTGGCGCTTTTTATTCAAAATCAATTTTCCAAAAGGATTTGTCGGATTTGGACTCTTTGGTGTTTATCAGTCTCATATTGCACTTTGTGAGATTAGATTTAGAACCGTGATAGGAGTCCGAACTGTAGAAAGACCAATTCGCGCCTCTCCGAGAGGAGGGCGCGCGAAGAAAGTCGGGTCTACACCGCGTTTCACGCGTCCTGAGATAAACAACCGCTCGGGGCCATGTTTCACACGTCCGGAGATGAAACCTGCCTAGGGTCGTGCTTCACACGTCTTGAGAAACAACCACTCGGGCATGTACTTCGTACATCCCGAGGTAAAACCCGCCTAGGGCCGTGTTTCACGCATCTTGAGAAACAACCACTCGGCCACGTGCTTCGTACGTCCAGAGGTAAAAGTCGCCCAAGGCCGCATTTTACGCATCCTGAGAAACAACTACTCGGGCGTGTGTTTCACACGTCTCGAGGTAAAAGCCGCCCAGGGCCACGTTTCACGAGTCCTAAGAAACAACTACTTGGGCACGTGTTTCACACGTCTCGAGGTAAAAGCCTCCCAAGGCCGCGTTTCACACGTCCTGAGAAACAAAAACCACTCAGGGCCGTGTTTCACACGTCCCGAGGTAAAGGAGAGTGGTGTACGATAGATGCACAAAAGGTAAGCAAGTGCGATAGATGCATAAAATGAATGCGTGCGATAGATGCACAAAGTGAATGAACCGTACATACAATATCGTTTGTTTGTGCTGGCAAAGAAAGAAGAAAATAAAGAACTTAACAAGTGCGATACAATGAAAATGCATGTTCTATGCGAGATAAACAACCGGGTTACAATGCTAATTGAATGCATGTTCTATACGTGAAACAAGATGCATATTCTATGCATGAGTGACATGAGCATGTTCCATGCACAATTTAAAAAAAAAAGATGCGAGGGATGCGTGTAACACGTATACGAGAAAAAAAAGATGACAAAGATATGCTATTTTGATTAAACTAAAAGAAATACTTGACGCAACCTATGATTTATCTCTCGAAGACTTGCGACAACAAAAGGATACACTTCGTTCACAGGGGCAAGTGGGACACAGTCACGCGCCGGAATGCGGTTGTAAGCTTCCAAATCAAGAACCTTTCACATACCACTCAAGAAACAAAGGCACAAAACAGTATCAAGACACCAAAGAGGGCCACTGGCCAACTACCGGCCACTGGGGAGGGGGGTTGCCGGCCACTTGCCAGCCTTGAATTACTGTTATTGGCCACAAAAGTGGCCTGTCGGCCACCAATGATGGCCTGTTGGCCACCCATGGCAGATTCAGGCATTTTGGTCTTTTCACCTGCGGGTCTTAAATATACAACTAAATACTTCATTTCCTCACAACCCTAAATTCGAAATTGTTCCCCTTCTCTCTAGGTGCTCATTCTCTCTAGATCCGCACTTCTATGCTTTTTCCAACGCCCCATGTGAAGTTGATTCGCTAAACCCTCTTTGTTTCCTCCGTTTTGAACTAATTGAAATTTGATTTCAGTGCTTTTTCTTGGAGTTTCACCACTTGAGGCTTGTTCCTCTCGAGTTTCTCTCGGGTTTTGTGCCTTTTCCTAGGCTTTGACTTTTCCTTCCATGTTCTCTCTCCTAGAGTTGACTTTTTCCAAATTTGCCATTTTTTCTCTGCTTTTCTTCATTTTTCGACCACTTTCTCATCTTATTTCCAAATGGCAGACGATCTACCCCATGACGGAGCTCCCCTTGAGATTCCACCCCAGTAATCACCTCCGACAGAGATGGAGGAGGATTTCACTCCTGAGGTTGAGCCCGAGATATTATCGTTGGGAGTACGTCCCCTCGATCCGGCGACATACCATCCTCAGACACATGTACTGCCACTCGAGGGTATTACGCATTTCAGAGAGTTTACGTGACGCGCGTTGGAGGACCTCTTGCTGCGGGATCTAGACTCTCATTTGTCCCACAACGCCACTGAGGTATACATTGTATTCTTACGCTTTCTTCACTTTACATTGCATTTCTTGCTTTAACTGTATTCCTTGCTTCAACTACATGGTTACACTGCATTTCTTGCCTTAATCACACTCTTGCACTGTATTGATTACACTACCTTTCATCTGCCTATTCTCGTTATCACTGTATATCATTGTTCTGATCACATAAGGACTCTCGCTCCATTAAGGGCTACAGAGCTACGACAGCGAGGGACTGCTATCTGGAGCTTTCTATCGGTGTACGTGACATCATCGATGAGGTCGGCTTTGGCCTGTTCTGCACTAGGCTATCACGCCACATCGTGAGCCGACCACTTCTTGGCGCACTGGTGGAGCAGTGGTGGGATACCACCAACTCCTTCAACTTCTCCACCGCCGGAGAGATAACGATGACTCCCTATGACTTCTCCATGCTTACGGGCGTAGGACTAGGGAGTGATCCGATCCTTTATGAAATGGATATGGGCGAGTGGGAGGCCACCTGGCTACATTTGCTGGGAGCACGCCCACCTTTCTTCAGACCGGCCATGGTTCGATACAGCTGGTTCGCCAAGCACTTCTGCGGGAGAGAGCCACAGACCCTAAAGGGGACTGAGAATTACACCCGGGGCTTTTTGATGTTCCTCTTCGGTACAACCTTGTTTGCAAACAGGTGGAACACCGTCGGGCTGTATCTACAGAGTGCTCTGGTGACCCTACCCCAGGTCCGACTCTATGGCTAGAGAGGAGCTGGCCTTTTCACACTATATGGCTATATGAGTTCGACATCCCACAGGAGGGGAGACAGGGTTGGAGGCTATTAGCGAGCCTAGGAGGTATGCTTTACATTTTCTATCTTCTATTTCTATGCTTTCTGCTTGACACTTTATGTACACTCTATACTGCATTCTTTTCATCTATACACTGTGCTTTCTGCATCGCACATTCTGCATTCTGTGCATCTATACTTTCTATACACTGTACTATACATTCTGCATTCTTTGTATCTATACTTTGTATACTCACTATTGCCTTTTCCTTACAGCTCTGGGTATATGCGTATTTCCCGACCCTTGCTCTGGAGCTGGAGGAGGAGATTCCTCCTGTTGTGTTGTACTCTCATCGATATAACGGCTGATGCCTGCATAGAACCTAGGAGACCTTCTCATTCTTCCACTGGTACTTTGACACAGTGACTACGGAAGAGGTAACCCAAAACTCATAGTTATTTTTGCTTTATCAACAACTGACGACGACTAACAATCTGTATATTCCCTATTTGCAGATCGCCTGGCAGTCTTGGGCGACGATGCCGGCTGGAGTTAGGGACCAGTATGTCGGAGCCTAAGAAGCTCCCATTTTCGGTTTCTGCTAGAGGGCCCAATTTGCTGAGCTTGGTTTCTAGGCGAGCGGTTCGTGCGCTAGACTATGGGTTTGCCTGAGCCGGTAGTTCCCATGACGCCCCTAGTATCTATGAGGACTACAGAAAGCCTCTCCTTCCAGGAGATGATTCAATTCACCGGTGACTTGGACGCTGACTACTTCCTCGGGGAGGGAGACTACTCAACATTTATCCAGACACATCTCATGCCTCCCTTGACGGGCGTTCATGCAGGCAGAGCAGCAAGTGGGACTCAAGCGACGATGACCAGGACTAGAGGGGCTTCTTCCGTTAGACAAGTTACCAGTTAGCCAAAGATCCCGACCATTCTAACATGTTGGAGACCGACCGGGATGGCCTACCAGATTTCGATCGAGCTAGCGGAGGTCGGGCATAGATACGTCAGAGCTCGCAACGCACCTCCGGTATATATCACATTTTCTTCAACTTTCCATTTTCTTTCCGATATTTGTTCATTCCAGATACTGATCATTCCCAATGCATTTGCAGGCACCCCCAAAGTACACTAAGGGACTGCTCAAGCTACTAGCTTCGTTTGAGGGCATGATACTGAGGAAGGAGGCACTGCTCAGTCTCTATGGCATCCAGGTATTATCTTCTATTTTCTGCCCACATTTTAGCATTTTCCACACTGTTATGCACATCATTCTCATTGAAACATTAATACTCACATCGCGGTATACATTTTGCCCCTTGCTACATCACACTAATATGCTACACTGACACACTATATTGTACATGTACTGTATCTGGCTCATTGTATTCCACCACTTTCATGATACTGCATCTGAAACTATATACTGTATTTGATATGCCAATCCTATATCTTTTCAGGTTGCGGCCGCATTGAGAGTACCAGCGACGACTGCACCTGCACCATCACCACATCTTCTAGCAGCAGAGAGGAGGGAGAGACAGGCCCCGACACGCAGCTGAGAGGAGCGTCGTGGTCGAGGCCGGAGGAGCTTCTCGGAGCTAGTGTTGAGGGACGACAATGCTGAGACCAATGGCTCTAAGGAGACAGTGAGTCCGCAGTCTGAGTCCTCCGAGAGTGGAGATGATGGTGGCTCGAGATTTGGAGGTGATGCTGAGTTAGGCTCTGGAGCAGAGAGGGGCAATGATCCCGATTCCGGCTCGGCATATGAGTCAGACAGCGGCGCTGATAGAGACAACTCTAAGTCCCCACCCAAGAAGAGGACGAAGAGGGCCTCTTGAGCCTAAGATGACTGGCGCTGATATACTTGTATTTTTGCTTAGTTTCCTTTTATTAGTAGCATTAGCACATGTATAGCTTTATGAAGTTCTATTTTGCTTTAAAACTTATACTTTTCTCTTGTAAAAAGCCATGATCGGAATAAAATCAGTGCAATTTTTATGAAAAATGTGTTGTCATTTTTTCATCATGAGCACCATATATGCATAAAACGGACAGGGAATTGAAACCAAGAGCATTTGATTAAAACAAGATACTTAATCGGGTAATGAACCGACTAACAACCAAAATACAAATTGTAATATATAACTCAATAAACAAAACAACTCAAGTTGAATACAACTCAACAAACCAAAAAGACTCAAAAAAGACCTTAAAATGTATACAGAGCAGAACAAAACACATGCCTTCAGCATTTTTCAGCACACAGGCAGGACAAAAAGGAAGGCTGCCAGCCACATAAGGAGCTTGCCGGCCATTTACCGGCCATGGATGAACTCTACCAGCCACCAATGTGCAGAACCTCCAAATTGTTGACAGTTGGCTTCCACTCACTGCCTTATCTTCTACAAAAGCTTCACCTTCGTCATTTCTTCTCCAGAACTCATTCTAGCTGCTGTTTTTTGCCACAAATGGAGCAATTTCTTGCCCAAAACCTCGTGGATTGGATTGCGACTTTGGACGGCTCGAAAAAGGTGAATTTCTGGGGTTTCGGCATAAATGCACTATTTTTGTTGAGTCAGACTCCACTTTGTTTTCCGTTCCTTCATGCCGCAGCTAGATGCTGGAACCCGATTACACACGTCTTTAGCCTTGGGGGGACAAGAAATGTGCCTGACAATTAAAGAATTTCAAGTGTTAATGGAATCCCAGCGCGATGAGGAGATCATGCCTTAGTCCCGTTTTGGCAACGCCCAAGCTTTGGGATAGATGTGTGGGCTCACTATGTACGCCCAGTTTGATTCGTCGATTTTCTGACGTTGGTGATCGCGGCGACTATCTTTGGCGGGGTTTTCAGCAACATGCCCTCTAGTTATGCATGTTAGCTCATTTCCTTCTTGCCCCTAGTTTTGGTGGATCTAGCATTCGCTTAATCGAAGTGGCACAAGGCCTGAAAGAAGGTAAGAGTTGTATTAGTTTGGTGCTTGCCGAGACTTTGATGGGCTTAGATATCTTCCATCAGCGAGAGACTACTAGATTTGCGAGAAGTCAACTACTTCTTCAGGTAATGTTTCCCACCCTTTCTAATATGTGTTTCTTACATCTCTCGGCACTCATGCTCTGTTTTTCTCTCAAAGCCCCTTTTTTCCACTTTTCTCTCAACATACATCTCTTTTTTCTTTCATCCCTCCCCAGGAGTGGCTTATGGATAAGTTGAAGGTAGCGGACTCTTGCCTTGAGTATTCAACTCGAGGCTACTTCTTCCGTCACTGACTTGTGGATTTCCCCAACGAGGGGTGGTGGTGTCTTAATCTGACCGAGATGAGCTACAACATGGCTCGGCAGTCTGGCATTTAGCTGATTGGCCTAACACACTGCGTCTTCTACTTCCCGTTCTGGTTCAAGCATTAGTTTGGGCATAATCAAACCTGCCCAGAGGAGGGGGTAAAGTACCCGGTTTAATTCCCCATCCGAGGTTCACATTTGGCTAGGTATCTAACTGCTTGGAGGATGAGAGAGCTTCTAGCCCTGCCCCTAGTTTCAGTTGCGCCCTTTCTGGCGAATGCCTGGCTTGGCTCGAGGATGAGGCACAATTTCGGCCCACTTTGGCATGAGAAGCTTCCACAAGCACGAGCGAGGGACACAGAAGCACCTAACTCATCTATGCCCCTAGTTTATTGCTTTGATCTTTTTTTTCAAGTTTTTAAGATGTAATAAAAGCAACTTTGATTCGTATCGAGAGTTGGAGAACTTTGTATTGAAATCAATGAAATTAAAGTTGTGAGCATTGAAAATTTGCCTTTTGGTCCAAAAATAGTCTAAGTTGTAAATGGCAAAATTTGAACAAAATCAACTTTTATTAAAACGTTTCAAAATCAATTTCAAGAAGGTCCACCACTTGACACGCACGGAATCAATCCACAAGATGTACAATCCCAAATCCAAAGATCACAAATTGCCCCTTGACTGAATAACATTGCTTAGCACTGTAACCAGCTCTCAAAATAAAGATCACAACCGAACTCTCAAATAAAGAACAGACAAAGATGACCTGATCGAACACATGGACATGACAATTGAGTTGGAGGTGTTTACGGCCAAACTGTAGGATGAAGTTGCCTATGTATCCCCAAAGATGGGAATCAGGCCTTACGTAGTTCAGTTCGGGTTCACTCGAGTATTAACTTTCTCCTTTTGTGCTCTAACTTTTGCCAAGGCCGCCCTTTAGGGTTTTCAACCTTGCGAGCTCAGTCTTTCTTTATTTCTAATTTTTTGTGCTCTAACTTTTGCCTAGGTCGCCCTTCCGGGTTTTCAGCCTAGCTAGACTCTCAGGGATAGTATTTCTTCAACTTATCCATGTTGATCGGTTAGGAAAATTCTAAGTCATCCAAGTCCATGAGAATAACAGCTCCACCAGACCAGATAGTTTTAATGATGTAAGGACCAGTCCAATTGGGTCTGAACTTGCTCCTAGGGTCATGAATGGGAGCTCAGTTGTCTTTCAACACCAAATCCCCCTCTTTGAGATTTTGGGACTTAACCTTCTCGTTAAAAGCCCTAGCAATCCTACGTTGATAACCCTGAACATGGTACAATTCTTTCATCTTTCTCTCATCAAACAATATCATCTCTTCAAACCTACTCTGCTACCAATCCGCATTTACTATTTGACACTCAGCCATAACTCGCAGCGAATTTCTTCGCGCCCCCCCCCTTTGGAGAGGCACAAATTTGTCCTGCTACTACAGTTCAGACTCTTGTCACGGTTCTGAATCTAATCTCACAAAGTGCAATGTGAGACTGATAAACACCAAAGAATCCAAATCTCGCAATTGGTTTTGGAAAATCAATTTTGAATGAAAAAGCGCCAAACATGGACTGCTTTGCCAGATTACAGAGTCGCCACCTAAATATTTTATTTTGGAGAATTTAGGAAACCTTGACCCGTGCCAAAGGCCACGTGTCCGTCATCACCAAAGTTGCCTCGACTCGGGAACTTGGATACGAGAGGGGAAGGTCATGACATGAGCACCCCCGCTCGCCCGATCAAAGATCAGCCTCTACTATGATGATATGTTATTTTATAAACCTCATGTGTTCTTATTCTGATTATTAGCTAACTTTACTATGTGATACGCACAGTATACAAGTATAGACTCAATCACAAGAATTGGAACAAAACAACTCATATTTGTTTTTGAAAATGGTTTGAAAGTGCTACTCACAAGTAGGTTAAAGCGCGGATTTGCCACTCTCAAGTGGGCTTAAAAATCACATTTGATGAATTGTCCCAATTCAGGCAATCAAGCCTTCATCCATAGGCATTCAAACAGTTAATCACTTAAGCAAATAGCCTCATGGCAAGCATGCTGTCATGGAAACACTCACATTCATGTAAGGGTGCTAAAGTGTAAACACTTACAATATACGCCGAGCCAAAACAGAAAACTAGTTAGAAATCATGCATGATCCTAACTATGTTAACAATGCCTAATGCAACACATGCAATAATGCAACTAAATAGGCTTGGCTATCTAAGATGGCATATGAATGCAACGATTTGATACATGTATTCAAATAGGTATTGAAATACGATGCAGTTTGAATGATGCACCGAGCCCCGTGCATGCAAGACAAATGAATGATGCACACATGCAAGCATAAGGTATGCTAATTGAAAATGACCCTAAAGTAACCATCCTAAGCCATTAAATAAAAGGGAGAAAGACGTGGGGTTGGAAGACATGCACACACACGCGCACGCTTATTACAACATTGCGCCCTCGCGAAGGAGGGTCTGAATAAATAAGCTAAGCTACACTAAGCTAAGCTAATTATTACAAAACAACTAATTTACTAACTTAGCTAATTAGTAATAAACCGAATTGAAACTAGCTATGCTAAGCTAATTAGAATATTACAGAGATGAATTAAATTAGCTAAGCACATTAACTAATTAATTCCAAAATCGATAAATTAACTAGCTGAGTAAAGCAGTAAAATGGCCTCGAGAGGGGAGGGAGACATGCATGCTCGGTTTGCTTCGCCCGAAAATGCATTGCTTTGCCATGAGTTGCCTCTGTTTACACTCGCGGTGATCTCAGAACATCATATGAACTTCCATATTGCATCTGCCCCAACACAGGAACACTTCGGACAAATTTCCCTGCAAGTGGCCGATCAGCACCTCAACTGGTCGGTAGGCTACTGCAAGTGGCCGGCTGTCCACTTCTTTTTCCAGAATTCTACCTTTGCTGTAACAAAGAGCAACAGAGCCAAGACAATGTATTTGGCAAGAAATGTGTGTACTACTACCCTCCTAATCATGTCTCAAGCGCAAAGGAGTGTGGTTCTTGGCTCTCAAGCCATCAATCAAGCATCTCAATGCATGATGGCCAAAGAACCAAGCTTGTACAAGCTTAGTGAATGCGCACATAAGACTCAAAGTGCATCCACCCCATCATGCATGATCAAGGGTGTTGGCGACCAAGAAATGCAACATGTTTTATCACTTTGAGTATGAAACGTCTCACATTTCTTGTGTTTGGATTAACGTTCGATCCAAACACATGCAATGCAACACACATATGTTATCTTGGCATGTTTTACTTGGTTCAATTCTTGTTTACACATTTTAGCTTACCAATTAGTCCATTAACCAGTTAAGTTCAATGTGAAAGGTCCTCTAATTGGAAAGATGGCCTAAGCCACAAGCACCTTGAGTATGAAAGAAGCCTCATGCTTTTGGTTAGTAGAAACCCTCAAGAGAAGGCTAAAACCATTAGGCATGAGAGCCTCAATTCCATGCTCAAGCCAACAAGGGGCTAAAGACCTCTTTCAAAGAGAATGAAAGAGTGAAACAATGGAGTGCAATGGCATATATTTCAACACTGAAATGACATGCTAAATGACTTTAAATCATGCAAACAAACCATGCACAACATGTTAAGAGTCAAAAGCATTGAAACTAGTGAAGGACACAACACTAGAGGTATGCAATACAAAGATCAAATGGCCAAATCAGCTATGGAAAGACCTAAAACATGCCAAATCAGTGGCCAAATCATGTTAAAAATTAGGCACAAAAGGCAAGAAAATCATGCGCACATGTTGGCTTGCAAGCAAGGCACAAAGCTTAACTCTTACAAGCAATGAAGGAGTGACACATGCAAGAGTGTGGCAAAGATATATGCTCTGAAATCATATGCTAAATGATGCCATATCATGGAAACATCACAAGCAAAGCATGCTAGGGGTCTTAAAACACAAAGCTAGTGAAGCCAATTACACTATAGCTATGCAATACAAGGCCCCAAAGGCACAAACACTTTTAAACAGTCCTAAAACAGTTTAAAAGAAGTTCTAAAACATGCTTGAAGTAAGCTAAAAAAGGCTAGAATGAAAGGCTAACACATAGCACAAACTAGACCCTTAAGCACAATTGCACTACAAGCATACAAAGGAAGACTTAAAGGACCAAACCAGCCCAAAACAATCCTAAAACATGCCAAATCAGAGGCAAAAATATGCTGGAAATAAGTTAACACAAGCCACAAAAACATGCTACTATGCAATGCTAACTAGGCATGGAAGAGAGACACAAGGAGGGGAGGCCAACCACTCCCTTTTTGGACTTCAAAACAAAGTTTTTACCACTGAAATAACTCTGAATTTCAGTGGTTTAAAGGCCCAAAAAGTTTGATTTAAAGGCCTTGAAAGATGGCACAAAAAGCTTAAAAATTAGGCAACAAGAAAGGTAGACTACCCCTTAGCACAAAAAGGCCTTAAACCACCATTTTAAGGACTGAAAAACGGAGTTTTTTTCAGTTGAAAACCAGCTCAAAACAGTGGAAGAAGATGGCAAAACAAGTGTTCAAAGCAAGCTTAAATAAAGTAAGTGTTACACCTTTGAAGCAAAGTACCACTTAGGCACAAAAGAGGCACCAAACCAAGCTCAATCCTCCTTGTAGAGCTCCAACAAGGTCCCAAGGAATCTCAGCCCAATGGTGGTCAAGTTTGATCAAGGATGTCTAGGCAAAGGAGAGGTCTATCTCTACTTCCATGCACACTCTCTTCTTGTATGCACAAAAGGGCAAGAGACAAAGAACTCTAGAGAGAGAGGAACGTAGAGAGAGGGGATTTTTAGAGAGAGAGGCTCCCAAAATTTGCTAACTTTTCAATATGATAGATATTGCCTTCATATATAGCAAAAACAAGAGCCTTGGTCAAAATATCTGAATATAGAGACAGTTGGAGCAAAATATCTTCAAATTCTGGGTTTTCTGGAAATTTTTGACCGACCAGCCATCTTGGTGGCCGACCTGCTACTTTGTTGACTAACCAGCTACTAATTTTGGCCGATAAGGGTCACTTTTGGCTGACCTATGGCCAGCAAGCTCCAATTGTGGCCGGCACCCTCCCACAGAGGCCGACTGCAAAGACTAGTCCCAGGCCCCGACTTCAACCAGACATAACTCTTTCATCTGGACCCCTTTTCAAGTCATTCTTGAGCCTAAACTGAAGTCCCAAAAGTCTTCTTTTCCAATGGTGGCAGCCTTACATCAAAATTCAAAGTGTGCTAAGAGATATCCCTATTTTAGTGAAGACTGCTCAGTTTCAGTCCAACCAGATTGATGCCTAACTTCAACCAACCATATCTCCCTCATCTGACCTCGGCTTGAGGAGATTCTTGAATGAAAAATTAATCCCCTGAAGTCTTCTTTCCAACGGTGGTGGCCTCATAGCTGAAATCCAAGTATACAAATGGATCGGGCTGATTTAGCGAGGACTGCTCGTCTCTGTCTTAACAATTCATGCCCAACTTCTTCCTCAACTAGGTTTCTTCCCTCCACTCCTCTTTTCTTCAAATCCAAACCTTTAAATAAGATGTTTTAAAGATTTTTTTGAAAGAGTTTACCTCTCTTTCATTCATTTCCACTTTGTCCTTGCTCGGTTTACCGAAAAGTGCAACATTTAACAAAATGTGAGCCTCGAAATATCGTAGAAACTTTTTTTTTAAAAATGTTTTGAAAGAGAGGGTTTTAAGGTCTAAAATATTTGGTCAAAATAGTTTTAGTCCAAAAATGGGGTGTAAGGTTGGGATTTGACTCTCTTCTTGCCGAAGAAATCAAACCTTTGCACAAGATAGCCTGCACCATTAAATGAGCCATTAGTAGCGCCCAAATCTTAAGGACGGTCAAAAATGGGGTGTCTACAGCTACCAATGGTGGCCATTGGCGACCATTGGTGCCCGGTCGGCTACTGCTGGTGGCCATCGGCCACTGCTAGTGGCCAGTTGGCCACCCTTACCCTGAACTTCCTTTTTTGCTACAACAGAGAGCAAACAGAGGCAAAGCAGTGTATTCTCAAAGGTTGTCTGTACTGTTACTTTCCTTATCATCACACAAGCTCAAAGGAGTGTAATTCTTGGCCCTCAAACCATCAACCAAGCATTTTTCATGCATGATGGCTAAAGAACCAAGTTTGTAAAAGCTTAATGAATGCACAAACAAGACTAAAACAACCACCACCCTATCATGCATGATCAAGGGCGACGGTGACCAAGGAAAGTGGCACATTTCATCACTTCGAGTATGAAATGTCCAATTTTTCTCGTGTTTGAATTAACATCCGATCCGAACACATGCAATGCAACATGAAAGATGCTTATTTTGCCTCTTTTACTTGTTCATTTTTGTTTACCCATTTTAGATTACCAATCCATTCTTTAATTGATTAGTCCAAAAGTGAGTGTCCTCTAATGAAAAGTGGGCTTAAACCACAAGTGCCTTGGGTATGAAAGAGATCTCATGCCGTTGGTAATGAACCCCGAATGGGATTAAACCATTAAGCATGAATGTCTCAATTTCACACTTAAGCAAACAAGGAATTTAAAACCACTTTCAAAGAAAATAAAAGAGTAAAAAATGGAGGGAGGTTGCAGAAATTTCAGTGCTAAAATGGAGTGCAAAACAACACTAAAATATGCTTTCAACTCAAAACAATGATGAGCAAAGCATTAAAACTCCAAGCTAGTGAAGAAAATTGCACTACAACCACGCAAATCAAGACTTATATGACCCAATTAGCCCAAAACATAGCCTAAGCAGTCCAAAACAAAGGCAAAAACATGTTGGACTTAAGCTAAAGTAAGCTAGAAAATCATGCTAACATGTGAGGCTAACTAGGCATGCAAGCAAAACACAAGGAGGGGAGGTTAAAACCTCCAATTTTGGACTTTAAAACATGTTTTCCACCACTGAAAAACCTCCGAAAATTAGTGGTTAAAAGGTCCAAAAAGTTTGATTTAAAAGCCTTGAAAGATGGCACAAAAGCTTAACAAACAAAGAGACAAGAATAGTGGACTACCCCTAACTCAAAATAAGCCTCAAACCACCTTTTTTAAACCATAAAAAACAGAGTTTTTGGAGCTCAAAACCAGCTCAAAAACAGTACAAAAAGATGGTAAAACAAGTTACGGAAAACAAATTTTAAAGGTGAGTCGTATACCTCTTGAAGCACAACACAATTTTAGGCAACAAAATCAAGCAAAATCATTTTCAAGAGCTCCAAGAAGACCTCCTAGAACCTCAACTCATAGATAACCAACTTTGGTCAAGGATGTATAGGCAAAGGAGAAGTGTATCTCTACTTGTATGCACAAAAGTTCAACATAGAGAAATCTAGAGAGAGAGAATTGTAGAGAGAGAGGCTCCCAAAATTTATTCAACCTCAAATGTTCTAACCCCCAAAACAATAGAGAAGGTCCTCTATATATAGAAAAATATGGCTTCAGGTCAAAAATATCAACAAAACAGACAGTTGGAGCTCATGGGAGACAATTTGATGAAAATATCTACAAAATCTGAGCTTTTTTCACTAGTGGCCGACATTTTTCATTGGTGGCTGGTCGTCCACCAGTGGTGGCCAGTCGGCCGGCCACCAAAAATTTGCTTTTAAGCTTGACTTCAAACGGGCATATCTCCTTCATCCAGACTGCTTTGCAGGTCATTATTGAGTCTAAATTGAAGCCCCAGAAGTCTTCTTTCCAATGGAGGCAGCCTCACATCAAAATTTCAAGTGTGCAAAAAGATATGTCTCTTTTAGTGAAGGTTGCTCATTTCCGGCTCAATCGAATTGATGCCCAACTTCAACTAGCCATATCTCTCTTATCCAGACTCGACTTTAGGAGATTCGTGAGTGTAAAATAAAGCCCCATAAGTCTTCTTTCCAATGGTGGTGGCCTCACAACTTCAGTCCAAGTGTAAAAAAGGATATGCTTGATTTAGTGAAGGCTACCCAGTTCTCTCTTAACGATTTATGCCCAACTTCTTCCCCAACTAAGTTTCTTCCCTCTCCTCCAATTTTCTTCAACTCCAAATCTCTAAATAAGATGTTTTAAAGATTTTTTTCAAAGAGTTCACATCTCTTCCATTTATTTCCACTTTTTCCTTGCTCGGTTTACCGAAAAGCACAACATTTAACGAAATACGAGCCTTGGAACATCGTAGAAACTTTTTCAAAAATATTTTGAAAGAGAGGGTTTTAAGATCTAAAAATCATTTTGGTCAAAAGGCTTTGGTCCAAAACAGGGTGTAAGGTTGGGATTTGGCGCTCTCCTTGCCGAAGAAATCAAACCTTTGCATAGCATAGCCTTCATCACCGAGTGATCAACCTGTGGCGCCCAAGTCTTATGGGCAGTCAAAAATGGGGTGTCTACAATATGGCACGATACCAACAGCAGCTCGCCAAATCGTATAACCAGCACGTGCAGCAATGCCGATACACCCTAGGTGAACTAGTTCTTAAGAAGGTGCTTCCTACCACCAAAAATCTGGTATATGGCAAATTGGGCTACAACTGGAACGGTCCTTACCAAGTCGACTCAATTGTTAGGGTAGGAGCATATCGGCTTTCGGATATGGCCGACAATAAGCTTTCCCAACCATGGAACGTGACCCACTTGTGCAAATTCTACCATTAAACAGCATCGAAACTAGCTTTTTGTAATGGTGTAATGACTCAGTTTCTTTTAATATATCTTTACAGTTCATCAATGAATCAAGTCTTTTCCACAAATGTACCTTTGTAGTTCAATGAATCTTCATAGCTCATATCTGCTTGACTTATTAAGGTAAAAGACTCCATATTCGGAGCACCTCTCATACAGGTCACGATCGGCCAAATCAGCCTCCGAATTCGTTGTAATGATGTAATGACTCAATTTCTTTTAATGTATCTTTACAGTTCATCAATGAATCAAGTCTTTTCCACAAATGTATCTTTGTAGTTCGGTGAATCTTCATAGCTCATATCTGCTTGACTTATTAAGGTAAAAGACTCCAAATTTGGAGCACCCCTTGTGCAGGTCACGATCGACCGAATAAGCCTCCGAATTCAGAGCACCCTTTGTGCTTGGCACAATTGGCCAATATAAGACTCTGAATTCAGAGCGCCCGTCATGCAGGTCACGATCGGCCAAATATGCCTCCGAATTCGGAGCGCCTTTTGTGTTTAGCACAATTGGCCAATATAAGATTCCAAATTTGGAGCGCCCTACGTATAGGTCACGATCAGCCGAATAAGCCTCCAAATTCGGAGCGCCCTTTGTGTTTGGCACAATTAGCGCCCTTCGTGCAGGTCATGATCGGCCGAATAAGCCTCCGAATTCGGAACGCCTTTTGTGCTTGGCACAATTGGCTAATATAAAACTCCGAATTCCAAGCGCCCCTCGTGCAGGTCACGATCGGCCGAATAAGCCTCCGAATTCGAAGCGCCCTTTGTGCTTGGCACAATTGGCCAATATAAGACTCCGAATTTGAAGCGCCCCTTGGACAGGTCACGATCGGCCGAATAAGCCTCCGAATTTGACGCGCCCTTCGTGCTTGGTACAATTGGCCAATATAAGACTCTGAATTTGGAGCGCCCCTCGTGCAGGTCACGATCGGCTGAATATGCCTTTGAATTTGGGGCACCCTTTATACTTGGCACAATTGGCCAGTACAAGACTCTGAATTCGGCGCCCCCTTCATGCAGGTCACGATCGGCCGAATAATATGTCATGAACGATTAGATTTTTTTGAACTAATTATAAAAGATAATACAAGTGACATCATATCGAGCGAAAGAAACAAACGCTTGGTACTAAAGTAATTCAAGTTTTATTAGAATAAACGGTACAAGACATTCAAATTACAAGAGAATACTAAATTACTACATCCCTATCGTTTGCCTCCGCTTCATCATCAGTCTTCTCGGCATCAAACGCTTTGAACGGAAATTCGTCACTTTGGTATAGAGGCAAAGAGTCGTCAATACTTGCGGCCCGAAGAGCCCTAAGCCATCCGTGTTTGAAACCACGGTTCTCGCAACAACAAACATCATTTGCCAGCTTTTCCTTGGTTTTCTCGATACCGACTTTCCGACCATCAAAAAGCCTTCCTCATACGCGTGGGATTGAATGGCTTCTTTGGAAAATACAGCGGTCGTGTCCCGATCGACTATGGCGTGGTCTATCAGACACTGGTTTACTCTATCGGTCACAGCCATATTTGTCGATCCTATGTGCATCTTTTTGGCAGCCCTGGCTTTGCATATTTTGCTCTCCGCCTTCTCGGCGCGACACTCTAAATCTCAAATTCGCCCATCTTTTTGAACAATTTCTTTTTTAGCGGCCCGCAGCCACATACCGGTCTTGTATGCACAATAGAGTCCCTTGATCGAGCCATGGACTTCGTCTCTAAACACCTCATAATCGTTTCGCCCGATCATGGATTACTGTAGCTCAGGCAGAAATATTTGACGAGTAAAGTCCATCGCCACATTAGGATTGTAAATGATGGAGTCTGCTTCAATCATGGGCTTATTGCCAATAAACATAACAAAACTAAGAGGGCGTGACGATCTGCTCGGCTCCAGTCAAGCGGAGGCCCGTGCACTTGCCGCCTTGTCATTGCCTTTTTGTTGAGACCCGCCTCTGGGCGATTTCTCCACTTCACTCCTCCTTGGAGACCTGCTTTGTCGACGGGGTGAATGCCATCTTCCTCATTCCTCCGACGCCACAATATTCGCACGAGAAACTATTCCACAATCCATTTTTGCATCTAGCTATGCTAAACTCCTTCCTTCACCTTTGCTATTGAAAAATAATCTACCAGACATACACTAACACTGTAGCAATTGTGCAGATGCTTTCGTCTTTTCCCCTTGACTTGCTGTTCGCTGAGACTAGATACCCCTCTCGTGGGCTGCGCAAGGGTTATTTAATGACGCCCCCTTCATTAATTACAATGTGCACCACTAACAATGCGCTCGCGGTAGCCGCCGTCGCCACTGTTAATCGGCCAAATTAAATCTTATATGGCCGAATTATTTTGTTGCCCCACTAGATCATAGAGGCTGTGTTATGTACTCGGCTGAAAAACCATGCTCAATTGGGGCAAGGCCAGATATCTCGTGTACTTGGCTTATCCATAGATGGTTGAATTACTTTGCTACCCCAATTGATCATAGAGGCCATGTTTTGTACTCGGCTTAAACTTCATGCTCAATTGAGGCAAGGGCATGTCTCATCTACTCGGATTGTCCATAGATGGCCTAATTATTCTTCTACTCCAATTGATCATGGAGGCCATGTTTTGTACTCGGCTTAAACTTCATGGTCAATTGGGGCAAGGCCAGATATCTCGTGTACTCAGCTTATTCATAGATGGCCGAATTATTCTTCTACCCCAATTGATTATGGAGGCCATGTTTTGTATTCGGCTTAAACTTCCTACTCAATTGGGGCAAGGGCAGATGTCTCATCTACTCAGCTCATCCATAGATTACCGAATTATTCTTCTGCCCCAATTGATCATGGAGGCCATGTTTTGTACTCGGCTTAAGCTTCATGCTCAATTAGGGCAAGGGCAAATGTCTCATATACTCGACCCATCCATAGATGGCCGAATTACTCTGCCGCCCCACTTGACCTTTTACCGCAGTTCATTTTTTGCTTTAAGCATCACAAATAAGTTCATTAAAATAATTTCAAACACAAACCATTGCTATACTTTCATTTGTATGCACAAATCACTTCTCAGAACTGGCATTTTTCATTTATAAACTGAATACAAGCAAAGTATCATTTTATCAATGAAAATTGCCCTTAATACAAAAACATTACTAATAATGTATTAACACCAAAACAACTACAAATAAACACACTTGTTAAACATCTTCAAAATCCTCTAGGTCCGATTCCAGAGGTTTCGCCACCAGCTGTTCGTATGGAATCGGCAGATCAAGAGTCACTTTGGCAACAACCAAACCTTTAAGCCAGCCATGCTTGAAGCCTCGACTTTCGAACTTCAATGCTTCGTCGACATATAAACCTTTGGCTTGAAGTTCACCAACATCGAACGCTTTGGCTGCATCCGTCTCCTCTCGCTCTCGGGCCTTCTTTGCCTCCTCCAACTCAGCCATCAATCTCAAATTCTCCGCCTTGGCCAACTTCAACTTGGCGTCCATGCTGGCAGCCCTCTCCTCGGTGCTCCTGGCTTTCTCTTCTTCGGCTGCAGCCTTCGCCCATTCCTCTTTGGCCCTCCTAGCTTCGACCTCCGCCTTATCCGTTGTCGTCTTGAGATCGGCTATCACTGTCGCAGCCTTGTTTCTTTCATCTTGAAGTTGGATTTCAATTGCGCCGAGTCTCTCTATGACATCGTAGTGACGACGGCCGATCTCCGTTATCTCGCCCGCAACCTAAACAAGTAAAACAATAACATTAAAATAAAAAAGTAACCATAAAAATAGTTGAACAAATTCATCCCAATGCACTTACCAGTATAGCCGACTGCGCTGCCAAAGTAATAAAAACAACGTCCGACTCGGCACGGAACGCGGCCTTATCTGAAGGAAGTGAAAGTGCTGATGCCACACTAAGGGACACAGTGGCATCTTTAATGGCCGACCCATTGGATGGAACCGGCACATTTTTTATCCTTGGCTGGATGATGAACGGCTCAGCTGAATTCGAAGAAAATGACTCCAGCCTCTGTCGTTTGTTAACCGATTCTTCTGGCGATTCGACAATAAATTCGACGGGGCGCTTTTCGCCCCTTTGATCGATTTGGTCAGAGCCTAAAGTCTCCATCGACTGACGAGTGGGTACTTCGTCGGCTACGATCAATTCTTTAGTTACTATAATGGCCGCTGGAGGGGGAGTTTCTAGATTCCCTCGACCACTAGCTCTCTTGCGTGTTACCATCTTCTCTACATTTCTTCTCTTGGAAAATTGGGCAAGCGACTCACCGCCTATTTCTTTAGAGTCGGCTCTGGGCAAATCTCCTAATTCAAAAAAAAAATGTCCTCTAGAGAAGCAGTCTCCACTAGACCTGAAGTAGAGGGTTAGCCGCTGCCCCCTTGGTTGAGTTGCTCAAAAGCCAACTCAACTTCTCTATTCAGCTCTTCTTCTTCCGAACGGATCCCCTATCCAGCATATTATGCGTCTGAACTCTCATCTTCTAAACAGCCCTCTGCTTCAACCTCTTCAGTGCTCAGACCCTCAAGACCAATGTCCCTTAAGCTCTTAAAGTTGGGGAATATGAGTGCTGTGAGATGATGCTCTTCTCTCGGCATAGGGATATGATCCGCCGCCAAAAAGGTTGCGTAGGTTGGGTCGTATCTCAGCACAATGTGTGTCGCGCGCCCTTGTCCTTATAGATTGGCATGTCCTTTGTATCTAAGGGCTGTCTTTAACTGGTTAAGAACGGTTGGGTCTGCCGATGGAAGGACTCCCTTTAAGTCGTTACCTGCAAAAAATGAACTAGATCAGTCATCTTTTGGAGCCGAATATAACGTCTAAACTAAAGATCGTTTTTAGCTACTTGGCTCGCTCCCTTCGTCTAGGCACAGGGTCTTGGTGATCTTCTCCTTCGCCGAATTCCCAGTTGCCTCGAACAACGACCATGACGTCATCGACTCTTTTTCCAGAGCTAGCAAGCATAGTCACCAAATAGTGATCTATGTCCTTGGCTCTAAGGCCCCGTTTGATAGAGTTGTGGGAAAATGATTATAGATTATAGCTTAACAGATTATAGCTTATAGTTGTGAGTATAAGCTGGTAACCTGTTTAGTGTAGGTGTGAGATTATAGATTTAAGTAGCATAGTAGTGTTTGGTAAATAAGCTGTAAAATAGTTTTTTGCTGTGTAATTGTCATTTTTGCCTTTATGAACAGAAAATTTGTAATTTTGCCATTTTCTTCTCTTTAAATTTTGAAAAAGTTATTTCATTAATGGAAGTTGATTAATTAGTACCTAATTTGGTACATTTCATTACCTCAAATTTATTTTTTTTATTTTTAAAATTTTTTTTTGTAATAATATTGAGTTGAGAAGGAAACAAAAAAATGTCATTGCAATAAAAATACAATAAATTACTATTAAAGCAATAAAAATAAAACGTCCTACATATTTAAAGATCTCATAATTTTGTCGGCAAATTGACATACAAATATTATGTCTCCTCACTTCCATCTCATTTTCATCACAGTCAACATCATTTCCATGGTGTGCTTGTTGAGACGAAGATCCTTCCTCTTCATTAGGCACATAATCCGCGAATCTATCATAAGAGTCAAATGCAATATAGCGGAACTCACTTCGTTGGATGAAATTATGAATTGCCTTTGTTGCACAAACAAGTTTGACTTGGGTCGCCCAACTGTAGTTTGGTGGGATATCCTTTATCATCGGCCATCTTGCTTTCCAAACCCCAAACATTCTTTCTATTACAATTCTACGTGATGAATGTGCTTGGTTGAATTTTTCTTGTGCATTTTGAGGGGGTTGACCATGTTAAAATTGAGCTAAATGATATCTCTCTCCTTTGTAAGGTGCAAGATATCCTTTCATGTTTGGATACCCAGCATCCACCAAGTAAAACTCATCTATTTTAAAATTGCAAAATGAAATTAAAGTAAACAATTACAAATGTAAAAATAAATATGGAGATGTGAGTGTGGTGCATCTATTGTAGCAATGAAATATAAAACAGTTACCTCCTTGTGGTTTTGGAAAATTATAACTTGGATTCCTAATTGTATCCAAGAAGATTCGAGTATCGTGTGCACTTCCTTCCCATCTTGATAAGCAAAAGGTGAAACACATATCAAAGTTACATGCAGCCATTATGTTTTGAGTTGCATACCCCTTTCTAAATATTAACTGAGGTTGCCTATCTAGAGATATATATGCTTTGATGTGTGTTCTGTCAATTGCTCCAATACAATCCTATTACAAAATAGTTCATAAAATTATTTTTAGTCACAGATTATTAGAAATATCCGACCAACATTATTATATGTAACACCGAAGTTCCACTTGTAATTATTTTTTTACCTTGAAATGAGGATAATATTTGCGCTTCCTTCGAATATATGGATGCACACCATTTCTCGGTTGAGGCCTTACCCAATCAATAGACATCATTGTAACAGCTTTTAACACATTCTTGAAGTATTTTGCAACAGTCTCGCCAGGATGTTGAAATCTTTCTTGTGCATTTCTGTTTCGAATGTCACCGCCAACAATATACAAAAATATTACAACCTGCTACTGAACCGAGACTTTTCGTCCAATTTCAAGGCCATACTTTGTATGTAACAAATCACACAATTGATCAAATATCTCTCTTTCCATTCGAAAATTTTCAAATATTCTTATTTAATTCCCTTCTTGTAATTTTACCATCCACTTCCCCCCTGTTAAACTAGATGTCCTACATGGTTCTTTTATCAAATAATTTGTTGCATATGTCACTGCAACTGTTGCCGCCGTAGCTAAGAGCATGTTATTATGTTGTTGGGTTTCCAATGTGCTGCCTTCATTTTCAGTATCTTCATCATGGTGATCATCATTTCATTCATTATCACTGTTACTCATCTCCAAAATACCTACCCATTTAAAGGCTTAGTTACTATTATATTCATTTACACTCACAGATTTCAAAGTTATTAATACAAAATAGAGCTATTAATGAAGTAGGCCACTTCACACAACAAAACAGACCTTGAGCTTTTATAATGATTTGCATTTATGAACCAGAAGAGAAAAGGCAGACCTAAGCAAACACTTTTAATCTCTGTTACATGGCCAACCTAGCACAAGCACTATTGGACAAGCATCACACAGAAATGAGGAGAAACAAAAGCAACATCTACAATAAGTTGTCTAAACAACTTTTATGTATATGCAACTCCACTACATGGCTATCTCAAATAGAATTGATGCATAGCATAAATAAACAAATAAAACTATAAAATCAGCACTCTGCACTGCAGCATTGATTAAAAAATAATAATAAAAAAAAAGATGATCAATTTTCTAATTAATCTTCTAAATGTCATGTTCATATTCACTCTATCACCCGCAGACTCACAAATTTTATAAAAGATAATTATTTAGAAATTTTGGGGTTTTTTTTTTTCTCTTCAAATACTCAAAATTGTATAGAGGCTAATAAGATTTTATGAAGTTTGGGAGGTAAATTACATTGACCTCCCTTGAGATTTCTAAAAAATATAACATGTCTCATAATTTTGACATAATTATATCGATTTTTCTTTTAGTAATATATAAAATAAAATAAAAAAAAGAAGATATAAATAGATGGATTTATATGATTTATAAATAGAATATATAAATAGATGGATTTATATGTTCAAAGTTGTTGCCACCTATTATTCTGATTTTTTTTAATTTTTACTTTTTTTTTTTTATGTATTATTGGCCTTGAATCACAGTACACTAGTGTGTATCCTCATAATACATAGGTGGCAACAACATTGAACATAATAAAAGATAAGACAGACTTTCCACTTTCCAACTCTCAATTATTTTACCTTCTTAACAAGTTTTAATATGTAATATGAACAAGTGAAATGGATTAAGTAGTCTACTTATACAAGATATCATCAATCAAAAAGCCAAATACGGGCATTTTTAGATTCTTAACTAATGACATTAAAATCCCCCACAAAAAAAAAAGAAGATATAATTCCCATTTAAAATCCAACACATATTGGTGAATTTTCACTATTATATTTTTTATTGATTACAAACATCCCAACCACAGTACCACATGTACTAAAATACATAACAGAGCTACAAAGTGAATTAGAAAGACTGGTTCACAAGAAGGAAAAGCTAATTTCAAGGATTAATTCTAGGAAACAAGAAGATATATTATTTGCAGACTAAATAAACTAGCCAGCTAGAGAAACTTCATTACAGAAAAAAAAAGTCAAAACCATCTTTTATTTAATACAAATGATCATTTCAAACAGCAGGCAAATTGAACTTCCTAAAATGTTACCTTCAATGAACACAGCAATACAGCAACAAAAGATTGAAATTCAAACTTGAATGACCTCCAAATTCAGCTCAGCTGGAAAACACCATAATAACACCACCTGGAAAACATCTACATATATATAAAAATCTTTACCATTCATATTCAAAATTGAAACCAACCATTCAACTATTCAACTAACATTTTAACCATTGAACTAACATTCAACCAATCAACCATTCACCTACCATTCAACTATGAAAATGCCACCTACCCAAATATTAATAATAAAAGTCCAATATATTAATAATCAAAGTCCAACATAGTCAAATATTAATAATAAAAGTCCAACATAGTCAATAATATCCATCAAAGTCCAACAAAAATATTAATAAAAGAAAAAAAAAATAATAGTTCAACACAACAGTCCATCTCAAAAAAAATTAGCCGCGATAACTTGTGGTGGTCTTCTTCATCTCAATCTCTAACTTTAGAAACCTCAACCGAACTTCATCCGTTGGAAGACTCATAAAGCACTCACGACGCTTGTCTCGTAAGAACAATCTGGCGGCCCATACATACAGCTCATTATTCGGGGACACACTAGGGATGCTTTCCAACTTCGCCAAATATTCTGCAATTGAAGGATATCTTGATGAGGTCTGTGTTGAAGTTGCTGAAGATGACTCAACCACATTGATTATACGATCAAGTGTCTTGTTCAGTAGAGCTGCACCACTAAATTTCTTCTTTGTCTTGCTCTTGGTTGATGAACCATCAGTGTTTGATGACCGTTTTTTGTTTAACTCAGAAGGATAAACCACCTCCAAATCAGTATCATATGGGGCATGAAATTCCTCCAGCGTCTCATCAGTCTGAGGCATTACCCCTGAGCTAGGAGTGTATGCCCATTCTCCTGTAACAGCTACATCTGAGAATAGTATGTCTAAGTCGTCAGCGAATTGCAACGGCATACGCCGGAATTTAACAACATCAGGATACCTCTGCAACAATTGCAAAGGAAAATGTAACAATTTCAAGTAACAAAATTTGGTGTATTTAAACTAAAAACAAACAAAATATGTACATTAAGCAATTCACATACCTCCAATTTCAAAGTCCACCACTCATTAGATGCAGATATAGCTCCAGTCAATGTATCACGGCCTACGTCTGTCAAGCCCTTTAACAGATTATTCCACAAAAGCCAATCTTTTTTCAACACATCCCAATGATTTTTCATTTGTATTTGTTGGTATGCTTTTCCAGTCATACTTTTAAACTTAGTTATGACATTTTCCCACCCGACCCTATCTAAGTGTGTGCCAAGAATATGTCCAACCTTGACTTGCTCAACACAAAGCTTAATAAAAATTTCGTTTAATTTTGCATCCCAATGAGCTTTAACGGATGATACTTGACTTGATTTTCCCTTGTTCTTCCTATTTTGAGACTGTGTTTTCTCTTGGTTACTCATTCTATGAAAGAAAATTTTTTTTTTAAAACAAACTCATTCATCAGTACTTGCATTACAACAGCCAGATTAGTACAAAACAACCATACATGGAAACTACGTCAACATTCGACAATTACAAAGCTTAGTACAATAGTTCATAGTAAACTACATCAGCACAAAAACACCGGGTATCTCCAAATGGCACCTATCATCATTTGAAGAGTAATGCAACTGACATAACAATACAAATCGTGAGTAGACCCACAACAAGCTGCTTCATGAAAGCATTGGATTACTCAAGCATTTGGTTCTTCACTTTTAGTCCTACAGTCTTCATATTTTGATTTTGATCAAGCATTCTCTCATTCCTCAGCCTCTCTACCATCGTTACAGATTTTAGGATACACCACCTCCAAAATTGACAATTTCTCTTCTCACAAATGAAATACAGTCTCCCTTTAGATGGCTTGTTAGACTCGGTAACCCTTATGGCAGCTCTTAGCCCACAATCACATTTCAAAGCCTCATACCTCATGTCGAAGCTCTCATCACTAGAATAATAGTTACTAGAGGATGACATGCCTCTGCATTAATTAGGAAAAATTGAATCCAAATCCTCATTGGGAAGCTAATTGTAAATACATTGCACCTACGAAGTATTGATTGAATAAAATGTTTCTAACATAATGACAATTTGTTTGCACCCATTTGTTCCTAGACCAATTTGAAGTGCACTGATCTCATTTAAAATGGGAGAGTTTTTTGTAAGTATGTAATAAAATTATACTTATTCCAAGGTAAAGGAAAATTTAATGAAAAGATAAAGGCATTTCTTAATGAGAAAGGTAAAATTTCTAAAGGCATTCACACCTAAGCACTAAGAAGTTTGAGATAATCCAATGCCTTTCAAGCCCATATTTTGGTCCAAAAACAGTTTTAAAAACATGAAATCCATTAGGACAGGTAAAACTGAATCTTCAAAAAAGAAAAGAAACATAATCAGCTAGAAATTAGTGACTCGAACAATGATTATAGTTCCAACAAACATTCACAAAATTAGTGACCAATACCCCAAAATATAATAAATGAATCTTCAATTTTTTAGAGAATTAGTGACCAATACCATTTCATTTTGGGAATCCAACAAACATATGTCATGTGTAAATATAAGATTCATCATGTATATAAATTTACTAGCGAAATTCATTCCTAACAAATATTATTTTACTTTTTCATTTCATTTATTTATTGTCATTGTTGACTTTAACAATCCAAGGCTTGCCAGTTGCTTCCTCTCATCTACACTGGATATGGATGATCCCAACACATGTGAGAATATGGGGGACCCTTCAAAGAGCAAAGAATTTTGAAGGGAATGCCACTAGTAGAAATAGCAAACAAACAACATGAGACCCACAAAAAAGTAGTTGCATGCTATCGAACACAAGTGGGAGTGGGAGGCATGTTATCAAACACAATTAGAACATTGAGTATTGAACCACCCCCCCCCCCCCCCCCCGCCCAAAGCGACACTATGCCCTTCATTCCATTCCCTAAGCACGCCAACTCCTCCTTTTTCCTTTCCTTTTTACCATGTACTGCTATCATCACCCCCACACTCTCCCAAATCATTCCTTCCCATTCACTTTATCAGCCTTAAAAGGCTTAAACCACGTCCTTAACCTTTTCATATATATGTTTGTGTATATATATGTGTTCATTTTCATTTGGAGTGAAGTATATTTTCCACATTAGAAATTTGCCGATTGAAATTCATTCTTGGACCAAAATATTGTAACAAAGTGAAGATTATAGTTCCAACAAAGTGAAGATTGAGATTCAGTATTTGTTAAAAACCGAGTATTTGTTACAAACTGAGTTTTTAACAAATGGGTATTGGTTGGATTCCCACAACGATTATAGTTCCAACAAAGTGAAGATTTAGTCACAGAATCCAACAAACATTCTACACCAATACCCCAAAACTGGACGGGGGAAAAAGTGAACAAAAAATGAAATTGTAACTCAAAATTTTTTTTTCTTCTCAAGTTCATTTTTTTAAGTGTACCCACATCGAGCAACATTTGAATATGGACTGTATCTTTCCAATGTACCTAAAAAAAGGAATATGGACTGTACAATTCATTTATCTTTGAATGGAAATGGCAAAAATAGTGACAAAAAAATGGTCCTAGTTGTCTAGAGAATTTTTGTTAAGTTGTTTTTGTTAAGTTATTTCTTAATTTAAGATTAGAAATCAGAATAAAGTAATGAAAATTGGAATTGGGTGAGTGGTAAGGTTTTTTTTTTTTTTTCATTCTTTTCATTTTTCTTTGATTAATGTATGATATTACAATCAAAACTAGCTAATGAAGCAACAAAAAAGGACCAAAAACAGTTTTAAAAACATGAACCTAAAAACAGTATTTAAAAAAAAAATCGTTTTAAATTTGTTAAGGCCCCCGACCCACTTCTCTTCATCAACCCATAAATCCTAAGCCTACATGAACCAGAAACCAAAATTGGTGAGAAAGAGAGAGAGAGAGAGAGAGAGAGCAACCAAAAACCAAAAACAAACACAAATCTTAATGGATTTGAACACAGAGCAACGAAAAACCAAAAAAACCCTAAATCGATGTGTATATCTAATATATGTATATCTATATATAACAAAACATAGGGTTTAGGGTTTCAAATCTTACTTTTGGATAGAGATCAACGGAAAACAGGGACAATCGCTGGCGATTTCGATGTGTGGAGCAGTTTTGTCGTTCGGCAACGAGAGGAGAGGAGAAGAGGAGTGCGTCGTTTGAGAGGAAAGAAGAAGAAAAGAGTTAGCTATGAGACGAAGAAGTATGGTTATATAGTGGCATTTTCGTTATTCCTTAAGTTTTGAAGGGGCATTTAAGTCATTTTCCCTCTCCAAAAACAGCTACGCGCTTAAGCTGTAAAATTAAGCACCCTTGGAGCAACTTTTACATTTAAGCCAAAAATGGCTTAAATTAAGCCATAATCTGTGCCTTATAAGTTGTACCAAACACACCAATATAGCTTAATTTAAGCCAAAAACTGATTTAAGTTAAAAAAAAATTTTACCAAACACCCCTTAAGAAAATAACGGCCCTGATGACCAGTTGACTTCACCAGGGCATAGCAATGCTAAATTGTCGGAATTCCCAGGTTAAGCCCTTGTCGGTGGTTCAGTTCCACTAAACCCATGACTATACAGTAAAAATTCACATTGGGTGAAGAGGGAATGAAACTCCAGTAGCAAAGAACAGTCCTAAGGAAGGGGTGCAAGGGAAAACGAACCCTACCCTCAGCAATTAACAGGAGAGGAAAGATTATAGTGTTTGTATCAGCCCTCTCCATGTCAACCATATTGTCTGCCACAAGGGAGAGGTGGACGTCGTCAGGAATCAAAAAGTGACGACAGAAGGCGGTGACTCGCTCCTCAGAAAGGAGAGCTTTCAAATGAGTCACCATTCCAGATAAGATAGAAGATAAATAACAATGCACAAAAAGATTAGAATATGAACAAAAGATGAAGAGAGGGAGAGACTTATAGGATAGAACGAGGGAGCAAAGTGAAGTGACATGAAGCAGAGTTGGAAACACAAGAGTCGTGGGGGAGGAAGAATGCTATGAAGAATACGAAGGAGCCAAAATTTAATACGTATAATTTTTAAAACGCATTAAATAAACGTCAAATTACGAAGGGGCGAGAAGCAATGATGATCCCAAATTGTGACAGATCTGACGCATCAATACCAGAAGACGCGTTTGTCATATTTCTGACTTCCAAGATTTGTTAAAATATTCAACCGACCACACCGAATAACATATGTTAATCGGATGTTCGGGGGGCAATTGTGGTAACCGAATAAATGAAACCGCGTCCTGTGCTAACACAATGCAAGTTGGCAAAACAAGCTGAATCTATGGTCACAGATAAGTCGAATATATTAAGTCCAGTGGGCTAAGGCCAAATAAAACCAGGCTTAAAGGGCCGTTTGAACCAATTATCCCATGGGCTACATAGAGGGTCCATGAACGGGGTCAAAGCCCATGAGGAAATAATGGACCCTTGGAACGTCACAAAAGAAACAATATATAGGAAATGAGAGGAGGGCAGAGAGGGCATTCTATTCTTGGACAATAGAGTATTCCTAAACCCATTACTCCACATCCATGATTGGAAGCATGTGGCCTTTAGCCATTAGAAGGAAGAACATGATGTGAAGCTGATCAGTTTCGGAGATGTTCATCATATCAATGAATTGGTAATGCTTGGTTTTGAAATTCTTACTGAACTAGAAAAAGAAAATGACAAGGGAAATTAATTGATGTAAGGGAATGCTATTTATTGTCAACCACAATTAACGAGTCCAGATACTCTCTGTGGGGATAGCCCAGTTGGGGCCACGTCACCAATAAGGAGACGGACGGCTAAGATCTTAAATAATAAATAAATAAATAAATCTATTTTCTAACTCCTCTTTTCACTATTATCTTCTCTCTCCACTCTTCTTCGACTTTTCTCAATCTTTAACGGCTGCCCCGCACTTGTCCTCGTCTATTATAATACGGGGTTAGTGTTCTTTGGTTGGTGAAGATTACCTACAAACCCTTTTTTTCAGTTTTTGATAAGAACTTGCACATGGTTGTGTAGACAGCCATTTTTGACTATCCTCGAGACTTGGACGTCATCGTTTGAATACTCGATGATTTTGTATGCTCGTGTTTGTTTTGGGTGCCCAAAGATCTTGGTCGGGCGCCTCATCTCTGAGCCTTTGAACCTTATCTGCTTTGTGCTTGGTTCTGGACCAAGAGCATGTTGTTTCAAGTCTGGAGGAGAGGGTGGCTTGTTGGCTAGCCCCATAGCCTATCGCCCATGACTTGTGCCTGTCGGCCATCAGTGGTGGCTGGCCGGCTATGTTGGTGGCCGACGACCACTTCTCTCTTTTTTCAAATATTTGTTTGCCAGTTGTTATTCACTGAAATGTATCTCCATACACGTGTATGGTAGGATGATTTCAAGCTTCAACCTTAGTTTTCTATATATAGGGGGTGCTCTCCCCCATTTGGAGGGGTTAGGAAATTTGGATCAAATTTCTCTCTCTCTCTCTCTCTCTCTCTCTCTCTCTCTCTCTCTCTTCTTATTTTGTGCCTTAAAGTCTTGTTTCTCTACACCTTTGCACATCAAGCCTTAACCAAACACTCTTACCTTTGAGCTGAGGTTCCTTGGGACTTGTTTGAGCTCTTGAAGAAGGTTTGAGCTGGAATTTGGGGTTGTTTTGTACTTGAGCTTCAAGAGGTAGTTCACTTACTCAGAGTACTTGCTTTGACTACTTATTTTGCCATCCTTTTGTATTGTTTTTGAGCTGGTTTTCAACTACAAAAAACTCTATTTTTTAAGGTTTAACCTGATGGTTTGAGGCTATTTTGTGCTAAGGGGTGATCCACCCTTCTTGTTGCTTAATTGTGTAGACTTTTGCACCATCTTTTAGCATATTCAAATCAAACTTTTTGGGCCTTTAAACCACTAAAATTCAGAGTTATTTCAGTGGTAAAAACCTTGTTTTGAAGTCCAAAATTTGACGGGGTAGCATCCCCGCCTTGTGTCTTGTTTGCATGCCTAGATAGCTTGACATGTGAGCATGTTTTTCTAGCATTTTGTATCTTAATCTCAGCATGTTTCTGCTACTGTTTTGATTTGGTTCAGCTCTGTTTTGAGCTGGTTTGGTCCTTTGAGGCTTGTATTGTGTGGTTGTAGTGTAAAGAGGCTTCACTAGCTTAATGTTTTAGGCCTTTTAGCATGAATTGCATGAGTTGCTTGCATGCTTTAGTGTCATTTTACACTCCATTTCAGCACTAAAATCTCTACAATCTCCCTCTATTCTTCACTCTTTCATTTATTTTTGAAAGTGGCTTTGAACCCCTTGTTGGCTTGAGTGTGGAATGGAGACATTCATGCTTAATGGTTTAATTCCTTTGGGAGTTCATTACCAAAGGCATGAGGTCTCTTCATGCTCAAGACACTTGTGGTTTAAGCCTACTTTCAATTAGAGGACATTCACCTTTTGGACTAATCAATTAAAGAATGGATTGGTAAGCTAAAATGAGTAAATAAAAATGAACAAGTAAAAGAGGCAAGATAACGCATCTTACGTGTTGCATTGCATGTGTTTGAATCAGATGTTAATTCAAACACGAGGAAAATGGGACGTTTCATACTCAAAGTGATGAAACGTGCCACTTTCCTTGGTCACCGTCGCCTTTGATCATACATGATAGGGTTGTGGCTTTGTTGAGTCTTATTTTGCACTCATTAAGCTTGTACAAGTTTGGTTCGTTAGCCATCATGCATTGAAAATGCTTGGTTGATGGTTTGAGGACCAAAAGTTACACTCCTTTGAGCTTGTGTAATGATAAGGAGAGTAAGAGTACACACAAACCTTGAGAATACACTGCTTTGCCTCTGTTTGCTCTCTGTTGTAGCAAAAGAGGAAATTCAGGGAAGGGGTGACCAACCAGCCACCAGAAGCAGACGACCAGCCACCAATGGTAACCGACAGCCACCATCGTTAGCCGACCGGCCATCAATGAAGAAGGTTGCTATGTGTGCTCCTTCAAGGGATCAGAAGTATTCTGGGAATTGGCACAATTTTCAGTGGTCCAGTGCGTGTAAACAGAGACTGCAATGGCAAGGTGGTGGATTTTCGGGAGGAGAAGCCGAGCATGCATGCATCCCTCGTCCCTCGAGGCGATTTAACTGCTTTATTTAGTTAATTAGTGGCAGCTAATTTACTTGCTTTTTAATTAGTTAGTTAAAGTGTTCAACTAATTAATTTGTTTTGTAATATTTAATTAGCTTAGAATAGTCAATTAATTATGTTGTAATAATTAGCGTAGCTAGTTTAGCTTATTTATTCGGACCCTCCTTCGCGAGGGCGTGATGTTGTAATAAGTGTGCATGCATATGTGTATGTCTTCCAACCCTACGTCTTTCTCCCTTTTATTTAATCGCTTTCGATGGTTAGATTAGGGGCATTTTCAATTAGCATACCTTATGCTTGCATGTTTGCATCCATTCATTTGTCTTGCATGCCCCGAGGCACGGCACATCATTCAAACTGCTTTGTCAATTCAATACTTATTTGAATACATGTTTCAAAGCATGCTATCAAAGTGTTATAAATACCATGATTAGGTAGCCGAGCCTATTTAGTTGCATTATTGCATGTGTTGCATTAGGCATCTTACATAGTTAGGATCATGCATATTTCTAACTAGTTTTTTTTTTTTTTTTTTTTGGCTTGGAGTAGTCGGTAAGTTTTCATACTTTAGCATACTTGCATGAGTGTAATTGCCAAGATGCCATGTTTTGCATGCTTGCCATGAGGCTATGTGCTTACTTGCTAAACTGCATGAATGCCTGTGGATGATGGCTTGTTGCTTGAATTGGAACGATTCAACAAATGTGCATTTTAAGCCCACTATGTTTGGTGGCAAATCCTCATCTTTTAAGCTCACTTGAGGTGGAAAATTCAAACCATTTTCGAAAATAAACATGACTTGAAATGTTCCAATTCTTGCGATTCTAGTCTATACTTGCTTGTGTGCATCACATAGTAAAGTTAGACCGGAGTAAGAACACACAATGTTCATAAAATGACATATCATGATTAGTAAAGGTCGATCTTTGATCGGGAAAGCAGGGGTGCTCATTTCATGACCTTCCCCTCTCGCACCTAAGTTCCCGAGCTGAGGCAACTTTGGTGATGACGGACACGTGGCCTTTGGCATGAGTCATGGTTTCCTAAATTTCCCCAAAAATAAAATATTTAGATGGCGACTCTGTAATCTGGCAAAGCAGTCCAATTTTGGCATTATTTGATTTAAAATCGATTTTTCCAAAAAGATTTGCTAGATTGGACTCTTTGGTGTTTATCAGTTTCACATTACACTTCTGAGACTAGATTCAGAACCGCGAGAGTCCGAACTGTGAGGCTTTCTTTTCAAACCCTTTCCGAAAGGCGAGGGCGCGAAAAAAGGTGAGTCTACAATTTCCGGCGACTTTGCTGGGGACTTAGAGAACTTGACTCCAACTCGTGATATGTCATTTTATCTACATTTATGTGTTTCTTTGCATTGCATTTGTATCGGTGCGCCTAAGTCACAGTGTTTGCCATCTGCTATTCCTGAGCAATTTGCCATAAGTTCGCTTGGAAAAGCATGCCATAAGGCTGATCGGCTGTGGGCTCTGCCACGATGGGAACATAAGCCTTGGATCTGGACTACTGGTGTACCATTTGATCCTCCTTTCACTTCTCGGTGTTAGGTGTGAGAGGTATATTAGGTAGTCTTACTGAGGTACCCTTTTTGACCAATCGACCTAGTTGCATATCGGAAATCATAGAGACTGTTCCAAACTAGGACAGGTTGCTCACCCGAATACAGGATTGTATAAAACTGCTTGTTTGCGTAGTGAACCCCTAGCTCTTGATGAGATTTGGACAAGGTAACCCTACCCCATCATAGAGGTGTTTTGGCTCTCACTTGCTTGATATGTGCTTTTAGAGTGAAACTCTGCAGGAATGTCTGTGTCAGTTGCAAGTCTAGGTATCAATTTGAGGGTATCAGTTTTGAGGCAGAAATCAGTGTTTGAGTACGGTCATCCAGCTTAAGATTACAACTGTGTGTTGTTTTCATCTGAGCCAAGGTGTTGTGCATTTTCTGATTTTTTGTTTCTTTTGCTTTATTTTCTTTTTGTAAAGTAGTGTTTCACAATTGCGTCAGACGAGGCAGTTACCCCCCCCAGCACTCTGGACTCGAGTAAGGCGACTTTACCGATCTGGGGATCTTGTAAGAGGACAGCCAGTGTTTTCTTCGCTACCTCCGGTCACAAGACAGAGGAGAGTCAGGCATAACTCACCGGTTTGGTAGTTACCTTTATTCAGTGAAGTCCAGTTTTCTACTTCCACCTTAGAAAGAGAGTACATACCAGTTCTGATAGATCAACATCCCTTAGTTGGCATGGAAGAAATGCTACACCAACTTCAACAGAGTATTGAGAATATGCAGCTTGACGCTACCCGCCAAGCGGAAGTCACTGCTCGCCAGGTGAAAATTGTAGCCTAGCAGGCTAAGTTGATTGCTAGGCTACAGTAACAATAGCCGCAGTAGGCAACAGCCTTTACATCCCATCCACCTCCCGCAAACATTCCAGTACCCAGAGCTTCTGCTCCCATAGCCAATGTCCAGGAAAATGCGGACATCCCTGTGGATCCGATTCCACCCCAAACCTCCAAAGCACCGGTTTACCCAACAGAGGTGCCCTTTGAGTTTGAGGTTGACCCTACTACACTGAAAGTGAGCAAGCTTGAGAAGCTCTTCAAACGAGCTCAGGGGGTCAATTCGATCCCGGATATAGAGGACGGCTATACTGATGTGGCGATGACATTGCCAAACAAGTTTAAAATGACACATATACACCGTTTTGATGGCTCGGGTGATCCCATGGTTGTAGCTATTTTCAGACATTCTGCAACTAATGGGCCTGTCTAGACTGTAGAAGTTATCCCTCTTCGGCCGGACCCTGTCGGGTATTGTGGCCGTTTGGTATGCCAAGCTTGAAGACTCTGTGAAGAGGAGCTAGGAAGAGATGGCTGAGGCCTTTATTACTCAATATTCCTATAACACTCAAATCGATGTCACAACTCATGATCTCGAAGCAACTCGTCAAGAACCGAAGGAGGGCTTCTTTGATTTTGTCACTAGGTGGAGAGCCAAGGCCTTCATAATGACCACTCGGCCAGCTGAAAAGGACCAAATAATAATGGTCAACTGTAATCTGCAACCAAGATTGCTACAAAAATGATAGTCATACCTCTACCTACTTTTGCTGACCTCTATGAAATTGGGGTGCAGATAGAGGATGCAATAAAGCAAGGTCTGATAGACCACGAGAAAGAGCAGCCTAAAAGGGCTTTCACATGCAGTTCCAATGCAGCTACGAGTAGTAGTGCAGCTGCAAGGCCTTCTAATGTTGGTATGGTCACCACCACATTGAAAACTACTAATCCCTTTGCCGGTACATCCGAAACCACCTCACAAGCTGCGAAACACCAACCCCGAGGCCAAAGGGTTCTTACCCCTCTATACATGTCCTTATCTGCAGCCCTGAGAGTCTTGATAAAAAAAAGGCACCTAAAGTCACTAGAGCCTCGTCCTTTACCCGACCCTCTTCCCCCGAAACATAACCCAGCCAAGTACTGCGCCTTCTACCAACAGCATGGTCATAACACTGGCCTATGCTTCAGATTGTGTTATGAGATTCAAGATCTCATTGACAACAAAGTGATAGCGCCTCCTCAAAAGCCTAACGTCACTACAAACCCCCTTCCACCAGAAAACTAGGTCCCCCCACCTCGACAAATAAACCTCCTCCATCAACTAGTCATTCCTTATGACCCCAGTATATACATCACCCCCTCCCACCTACCCAAGACAGCACTGTTCATCTCGGAAAACACAGACTTGTGCATGATGAGCACGTCCATATCCCAACCCAAAGCTGTGGTGGTGACTATGGTAGAAGAAGACAAGGTAACCTTGATGGAGAATGGGAATGTCAGTTCAGTGCCTGAGGGATCTGTGGACTTAGCAAAATAGGAATATAACCCTTGCTGCTACATTGTGACAATCAATCAGGCCAGACCAGAGGTGGAAGTGCCAACAGGGTTGGAAGTTAATGTGGTTCGGGAGGATAGACCAAGCCAAGGGTTGGATGACTTAGCCGACCTCGAGGAGGACATCAGCAATCTGTAGTTCTTCGATGAACAAGATCTGGGGAGTGTATAGATTGACTGGTTTGATATGAACGGATCAGCGGATAATTCAGGGTGGCTCAGTGATGAACTGGATGTGGATGAGGGGTCTCAACTAAAGCTGGAACAGCCGAAAACAGGAACTGCTATAAGGACCGGAATGGCCGTGGACAGGGGAAAGTTACCGGAGAGCACTGGTACTAAGAATTTTGCTCAAGAGTTGAGTAGTGTTAGTACAGCTGATACAGAGCAAGAGGCCACACTGAAGCGGTTTGAACAGGAAAGGGCTGAGAATAGTCAAAAAACTGGGAAAGCCAAAGGCCCTGCAAGGACTGATTGTGATATGGATTCGGGAATACTTACAATGCAACCAGACAGTTGCTTATCGGTTGCCGGAGGAATGTGGTGGGAAGATGATGATTTGCATCTTGCCCACACTGATGAAGATTGGGGACAGAATCTGTCAAATGATACTTGGTATTCTGAAGAAGTGGATCACATGACTAGGAGTGAACGGTACTTCAAGCCCCCACACCTGGACCAACCAGAAGCATCTGGAAAGGGCAAAGTGGCTGAAAAACAGAAGGATAAACTATTGGAGAAGGAAGTTGTACTAAAGCAATTGAAGAAGATCCAAGCGGACATATCTATCTCGGGGTTGCTCATGGCTTCGCGCATGCACCAGCAAACTGTATTGTCTGCAATGGATAAGGCCAAGCTATCTATCGACACAACTCCATAACAATTAGTGAAACTGGTCTTCCCAAGAGACACTTCCCCGACTTTGACCTTCACTGATAAGGAATTACCGCTTGAGGGCTCTGAGCATAACAAACCGCTATACATCTCAGTTGAATGCAGAGAGAAGTGGGTGCCCGTACCGATTGATACTTGGTCTGCAATTAATGTTTGTTCGTCGTGTACGGCCTATGCTATTGGCTTAAAGCTAGCAGACTTTGTACCTACGACCCAGGTGATCCAGGCTTACAACAACACAAGTAGAAAGGTGATGGGAATAGTTCAAGTCAGAACACAGGTTGGCCTGGCACAACAGGATATTGAGTTTCATGTCCTAGATGTTCCAGCCACTTTTAACTTGCTCCTTGGACGGCCGTGGCTACACCAAGTAAAAGCTGTTTCTTCCACCTTGCATCAGATGCTGAAGTACCCTCTTGGAAAAAGGGTAACCATTGTTTTTGGGAACTCTTCTATACATCCTCTGCCAGAAGTCACTACACCAGTACTTGAAATCATACACGGCGACGAGGATGTTTTCTTGTCTGGTTTTACCTTGGCTGAGGCCTAGATGGTGCAAGATATCTTAGCTATTGATGAGGGGTTATACGTTAGTGCTCAACCAGTCTACCTCATGAATAAGCTACGGCATGTACCCGGGATGGGATTAGGAAAGAGCGGCCAGAAAGGCGTCACCGCACTAGCCGAAGTGCCACATAACCCTCATGCATTTGGTCTGGGTTACACACCTACCAAAGAGGACTGGGTGAGAAAAGGAAAAGAAATAGCAGGAAGAGCCAAAGCTAAAAAAAATGGGAAGCCCTATAAGCTTGTACATAGATCAATTCAGGGTTGAACGGCCGCTTTGTTCGGGAAGGGGAGGACTTCCCATTTTGCGGCTTTCCTGAGCCATGGTTGAACTCTGAGAAGTGGCGCTTGCCCGGCTTTAAGATTTTCTTTGACCTACAGTTGCAAGAGGATGAAGTCACAGAGGAACAAGTTGTCCTATCTACTGGGGCTGAACAGAGTACAGAGGATGAGTCCAATGGCAGTGAACTTGAGATAGGAGCAGCGCTGATTTGTATCTTTTCCAATCCTCAGATCAAACCAGAGAGCTTGGGGGATGACTTCACTGTTTCCATGATCGAGGCGGACCCAGGTATGGACCCTTCTACCAATATTCTAGATGCATCCAACGCACCCTCTCTTATTTAACGGCTAGAGGAGGGCTTTTTGTCTAGTAGTTATGAATCATGTAGTGAGTCAGAATCTGATTCCACGAGTCGTGGAGTCGTATTCGATTCTTCCGAGTCAATCGGTATTCTGGGTTGATAACTCGGATGCCGCTGTTTTGTCCAGGTCGCCTTTTTTATTTTCTTTTGAGTCAGTTGTAACCGAGGAATTGGATAAGCTGGAAATTTTGAATGAGAATGGTACCACTGCTGATTTTGAGTACTTCTCCATGCCTTGCATTGATCATGACTTTCAAAATTTTGATAAAAACAACAAGGAAGGAATTCCTCTGGTTTGGAAACAATTGATTGATCGAGAGGAGGAGAGGTTTGCAAAACCCCTTGTTGATGAAATCGTTACAATTAATGTGGGTACTAAGAAGGATCTGCGTTTGGTCCAAATCGGTTCCACGTTGTCTTTGGAGGAACACGAGCGCTTAGTCGCTTTATTAAAAGATTTCAAAGATGTTTTCACGTGGTCCTATGAAGACATGCATGGAATCAATCTTGAGATTATATAGCACCGGATCCCTCTCAACCCCGAGGCCCGACCCGTCAAGCAGAAGCTTCGGAGAATACGCCCGGATTGGGCTTTGAAGATCAAGGAGGAGGTCACCAAGCAGATAGATGCAAGATTTTTGCTAGTATCTGAGTATCCTACTTGGTTGGCCAACATTGTTCCGGTGCCAAAGAAAGATAGTAGAATTTGGGTGTGTGGATTTCAGAGATCTGAACAAAGCCAATCCGAATGATGACTTTCCTCTACTGCACATCGACGAATTGGTGGACTTCACCGCAGGCCATACGTTGCTCTCCTTTATGGATGGATTTTCTGGGCATAACCTGATTTTGATGGCACCTGAGGATAGGGAGAAGACTACCTTCACCACGCCGTGGGGAACCTACTGCTAGGGGGTGATGCCGTTCGGTCTGAAAAATGCTGGGGCTACTTATCAACGGGCTGCAACCACAATCTTGCATGATATGATCCACAAAGAGGTTGAGGTGTAGTGGACGATATGATTGTCAAGTCCAAGGAAAGAGAGGGCTACTATACCGCCTTGAAGAAATTCTTCTAACGGATCAAGGAATATCAGTTGAAGCTAAACCCATATAAATGCACTTTTGGTGTCACAGCAGGGAAAATGCTGGGGTTCTTGATTACACAAAGGGGCATTGAGGTTGATCCTTCCAAAATCAAGGCCATCTTAGAAATGCCACCACCAAGGACTGAAAAGGAGGTGCGAGGCTTTCTGGGTAAAGTGGAATTCATAAGACGGTTTATTGCAAAATTAACCTTAACTTGTGAACCACTTTTTGGTCTCCTGAAGAAAGGAAAGAAATTCCAATGGGATGACCGATGCCAGGTTGCTTTTGAGCAGATCAAGCAGTACCTTCAGAACCCGCCCGTGTTGTCACTGCCAAAGCTAGGGAAGCCGTTGATTTTGTATCTGTTAGTAACCGACACGACTATAGGCTGCATGCTTGTGCAGGAATCCGAGGATAGAGTGGAGAAAGCCATCTATTACCTATGCAAAAAGATGCTGGAATATGAAACCCGTTACACCCCGCTAGAGAAGGCTTGCTTAGCCTTGGTATGGGCTACCAGGAAGTTGAAGCACTACCTGTTAGCTCACTCCGTAATTTTGGTTTCGAGATTAGATCCCATCAAATATCTCTTCGAGAAACCAGCGCTTATAGGTAGGCTAGCCTGTTGGTTCCTTCTTCTCTCCGAATTTGATTTGAAGTATGTGACTCGCAAGTCTGTCAAGAGGAGAACGGTAACTGAGTTCTTGGTAGATCACCTAGTGGAGGAGGATAAACCAGTAGAGTGTTTGTTCCCAAACGAGGCCATTCTGCAGGTTAAGGAAGAGATTTGCACCATGTACTTTGACGGAGCGTCTAATCAGTATGGTTATGAGATAGAGATGTTGCTGATAACACCCGACAATTCCCATATACCTTTAGCCTTCAAAATCCAATTTAAAGTATCTAACAATGAAGCGGAATACGAGGCATATTTCGCTGGCTTGGAAGCCGCCCTAGAACTAGGGGCGAAACAGTTGGACGTCATTGGAGACTCGAACCTCATTTTCAGGCAAAAAGAGACTGGAAGGTTAAGGAAGAAATGATAAAAATCTATCACCAAACCCTAAACGTTCTGATTCCTAGGTTTGAGAAGTTAACCTTCACGCATCTATTAAGAGAGAATAACAGGTTCACTGACGCTTTATCAACTCTATCTTCTATGATAGACATCCCTTTAGGAGTCCGAATGCATCCTATCATTATTGAACAGAGGTATATGCCAGCCTACGAGTTGATCGCCGCAATAGATGAAGTACAAGGTCAAAACCCTTGGTATCATAACATCTGGAACTTCCTGGAAAATGAGGTTTACCCACTAGGGGCAAATGCCAAAGATAAAAGGGCAACACGGCGAATGGCTGCTCAGTTTATCATCTGCGGGGGTAAATTGTACAAACGAGGCTATCTGGGAATGCACAAGCTGTGTGTTGATACAGAAGAGTCGAAGCGCCTAATGGAGGCCATCTACGGAGGAGAGTGCGGATCGCACATGAGTAGAGTAATGCTAGCCTAGAAGATTCTCAGGCAAGGTTATTACTGGTCAACCATGGAGGAGGATTGTATTGGTTTTGTTCGACGATGCCATAAACGTCAGATTCATGCAAATCGCATGAATATCCCACCGTCGAAACTGTACCACATGACTTTACCATGGCTGTTTTCAGTCTAGGGAATTGATGTTATTGGGGCAGTTACGCCAAAAGGCTCGAATGGGCATGAGTATATCCTGGTGGCAATAGACTATTTTACAAAGTGGATTGAAGCCTAATCCTATGCAGTGCTAAAAACGTCGCATGTAGCCAAGTTCATCAGGAATAACATCATTTGTCGTTATGGGGTCCTGACTGAGATCATCTCAGACAATGGCTCCCATTTTAAGAAAGAGGTGATCGACTTGTTGGAGAAGTATAACGTGGCTTTTCATAAGTCATCTACATATCGACCGCAAACCAACAGAGTTGTTGAGGCCGCCAACAAGAACATTAGGTACATTCTACAGAAGATAGTGAAAACTTATCAGGACTGGCCAGACAAACTGCCACTTGCTCTCTGGGGCCATAGAACATCAATTCGGACATATACTGGGACAACTTTGTATTCTCTGGTTTATAAGATGGAAGTTGTTCTGCCAATTGAAGTAGAGGTTTCGTCGCTGCATGTTATGGCTGAATGCTAGATAGCAGAAGCAAATTGACAGCAGAACAGGTTCGAGGAACTAAGGTTGTTCGACGAGAGCAGGCTGAAAGTACTATACCACGTCCAAGGTTATCAACGCAGAATTGCTAGGGCTTTCAACAAGAAAGTTAAGTCCAGGAATCTGAAAGAAGGGGATCTAGTGCTCAAGGACAACCGAGCTCCCATCCATGACCCTAAGGGCAAGTTCAGACCTAATTGAACTGGTCCTTACATCATCAAATCCATTTGGTTGGGTGGAGCTATCATTCTTATAGACCTAGATGGCCTAGAATTCTCCCAACCAATCAACATGGACAAGTTGAAGAAATACTATCCTTGAGTGGCTCGCTAGGCCGAAAACCCAGAAGGGCGACCTAGGCAACATTTAGAGCACAAAAAATTGGAAATAAGAAAAACTGAGCTCGCAAGGTTGAAAACCTAGAAAGGGTGGCCTTGGCAAAAATTAAAGCATAAAAGGAGAGTATTAATACCCGAGTGAACCAGAACCGAACTACGTAAGGCTTGATTCCCATCTTTGGGATACGTAGGCAACTTCATTTTGAAGTCTAGCCATAAACACTTCAAACTCAACTGTCTTGTCCATGAGATAATTCAGACCATCTTTATCTTTTCTATATCCAAGAGTTCAGTTGTGATCTTCACTATAAGAGCTTATTACAGTGTTGTGCAATGCTATTCAAGTAAGGGGCAACTTTCCATTTGCTGGATTCGAGGTTGTACATCTCGAGAATAGATTCCATGTATATCAAGTTGTGATCCGTATCAAAAATAGTTTTGAAAAGTTTTAATAAAAGTTGATTTTGTTCAAATTAATCTTTTTACAACTTAGACCATTTTTGAACCAAAAGGAAAATTTTCAGTACCCACAATTTCAATTTCATTAATTTCAATACAAAGTTCTCTAACTCCCGATACAAATCAAAGTTGCTTTTATTACATTCAAAAGGAAAACTTGAAAGTTAGATCAAAGCAATAAACTTGGGGCACAGATGAGTCAGGTGTTCCTGTGTCCCCTCCCAGAGCTTGTGGAAGCTTCAGATGCTAAAGTAGGCCCAGTTTGCACCTCATCTTCAAGCCAAGCTATGCATTCGCCAGAAAGGGCGCAACTGAAATTGGGAGCGAGAGCCAAAAGTTCTCTTGTCCTCTATGCAGTGGGATATCGAGCTAGTTGTGAGCCTCAGATTGGAAATGAAACCGAGTACTCTACTCCTTCTTCTAGGCAAGTTTGGTCGTGTCCAAACTGACGCTGGAACCGAAATGGAAAATAGAAGGCATAGTGTGTCAAGTCAATCAGCTGAATACCAGGTTGTCGAGACATGCTATAGCTCATCTCGGGTAGATCGAGCCAAGGGCAGCGCCAAGCAATGTCAGTAGTAGACCTGTTACACATCCAATGGCACCATCACCCCTCGTTCGGGAAACCGAATAGCTGTTGGCGAAAGAAATAGCCTTGTGCTGAATACGCAGGGCAAGAATCCACTACCCTCAACCTATCCATGAGCCATATCTGGGGAGAGATTAAAGAATAGAGAGGTGTATGTGGAGAGAAAATGTGAGAACGGGTTTTGAGAGAAAAATAGAGCATGAGTGCCGAGTGATGTGAGAAACACATGTGAGATAGGGTGGGAAACATTACCTATAAAAGTACTGGACTCGCTGCCAATTTGTTTGTCTCTCGTTGATGGAAGGCGTCCAAGCCCATCAAAGTTTCGGCTAATGTCAAGCCAATGCAGCTTTTGCCCTCTTTCAAGCCTTGGGCCACTTCGATCAGTCGAACACTGGACCCTCTGAAACTAGGGGCAAGCAAGAAATAAGCCAATATACACAAGCAAAGGGCATGCTGCCGAAAACTCTGCCAGAGACGGTAGCTACGGTCACCGGCGTAAAAAAATCGATGAATCAACCTGGGGATGTCCAGCTCCCCGTTGTGAACCAAAGAGCAAGCCTCATGTAAAGTGAGCCCACACATTCTTCCTAAAGCTTGGATGTGACCAAAATGGGACTGAGGCAAGATTCCGTCGTCACGCTGGGATTCTATCAAAACTTGGAATTCTTCAATTGTGGGGCATATCTCTTGCCCTCCAAAGTTGAAAACATGTGTAATCGGGTTCCAACACCTAGCCGCGGCATAAAGGAACAGAAAACACAGTGGAGAGCGACTTAGCGGGAAAAGTACATTTATCTCGAAATCCCCAAAATTCACTTTTTCTGAGCCATCTAAAGTTGCAATCCAATTTGAGAGTTTTTCGGTGAAGAATGGCTCCATTTGTGGCAAAAACAAAGCTAGAATGAAGAAACTACAAAGTCCCAAACTTTTATAGAAGATAAGGTACTGAGTGGAAGACAAGTGGCAGCAATCTGGAGGCTCCTGGCACTAATGGCCGACCGGCCACCTTTTATATCCGACCAGCCCTTTTGGTGGTCAATAGCCACCACTGGTGGCCGACAGCCTCTGTTCCTAGCCGGTGGCCTCTTGTTTTGTCCACTAATCTGTCCTCTATGCGTTGAGAGCTTGTGTTTTGTTCTACTCTTGGTACATTCTGTTGTTCTGTTTTAGTAGTCTTGTTGAGTTGCTTTTGTGTTGTTTCGATTTGTTTATCAAGTTATTGTGTTGCTTATCGAGTTGTATTGATGTTGTTTTGTTTATCGAGTTGTAGCATTGTTTATCGAGTTGTTATCGTTAATTGTTCATTGAGTTGTTTTACTCTGTTTGCTTTGTGTTGGTCAGTTCATTACCTAATTAAGCAATTACCAATACAATGTACAAAGTTCAGTTTCCATCAATCCCGTTTTTGTGCAATGTGATGCTCAGAATATAAAACACAACACTTTTTTTTTCAAAAGTTGATTTTCATTCCAATCATGGTTTCTTTTCACAAAAGAGTACAAGTCTTTTTTAAGAAAATAAAACTGTACAATGTGCTAACACTACTAGCAAAAAGAGATTAAGCAAAAACATATGAATCGGCGCCAGTCACCTTAGGATCGAGAGGCCCTCTTTGTCCTCTTCCTAGACACGGACTTAGAACTATCTCCATCGGCACCACTGTCAGAGGCCCCTATGTCTGAGCTAGTCACGAACCTACCTCAAGATCATCTCCGCCTCGAATCCGAGTCACGTCCCTCTCCATCCTCGATGACTTCGATCAGGACTCATTGCCTTCTTATCCTCACCTATCTCATCATCATCATCGTCCAAGGCGAGCTTAGAAGGGCCACTCTCGTCACGGGTGCCCCTAGCTTTGTCTCGGCTGCATGCCGGAGCCTCCTATCTTTCTCTCGCTGCTGCCGAAGAAGGCACTGATGGTCCTACTACAGCTCTCGTTGGAGCGTCCGGTGGCGCTAGGATCTAAAAAGGGCAGTTTGTCAAAATACATCAGTTACGGTGTATATCAGATGCAAAGATGTTATGCAGTATGCAGTGTATGAAAACAGTGTTTGAATGTAGTGTTTCAATACAAAGGTATGAATGCAAAGGTATCGATCAAATAAAGATGGAACAGACATGCTTGAAATGTTAATGTATTAGCAGAAAGTTTTATGACCTGAAGTGCGAACTGAAGGAAATTATCGAAATCCTGTAGAGGCTGAACAAGTTCATGCTTCTCTGCACCATCTCCATCAGGGAAGCCACTAGCTCAAGAGCCTACCGGTGTACTCTATAGGTGCCTGCAAGTGTGTTAAGAGGATCAGTGTTCTATAAAGCATAACTGAAATGAATTGAACATGCAAAATGTAAAGTGTGGTACATACTGGAGTCAGGCCTCAAACCCCGACAAGCTCATGCCTGGCTGGTACGGGCTTAATGGGGATCTGGTAAGCCTCCCCGGTATGCTGCCAATAGGTGAGTGTGGTAGGCGCCTGCACCCCTCTCGCCTCGTCGAGCATCTCTCGCCACAGTCCCGTCACCACAGCCTCTTCCTCTCTCTCTCTCATAGTTAGAGCCCTTGCTCTCTCACCTCCACGGGCACCAGTCAAAGGTGGCATAACGTATGTCTAGATAAAGGCTGTGTAATCACCCTCAACTCGAAAAAAGTCGGCATCTCAGCCCCTGATGAAATCAATCATCTCCTAAAAAGTGAATTTCTCTATGGCTCTCATATATATCAAAGGTGGCATGGGAACTACTGGCTCGGGCAAGTCGATAGTCTGGCGTAAGAACCGCTCTCCTAAGAACCATGCCCGACAAACCGGGCCCTTGAGCAGGAGCCAAAAGCGGGAAGCCTCTCGAGCACCAACGAACTGATCTCTGACTCCCTAAGGCATCATCGCCCAAGACTGCCAAGTGATTTGTAAATAAAAAATGTGCAGATTGTTAGCTGTCATCAAATATTATGATATGAATCAGAATCAAAGGAAAATGGAAATAACAGTGAATCTTGAGTTACCTCGACCGCGGTCACAGTGTCGAAGTATCGACGGAAGAATAGGAAGGACTTCCAGGACCTCCGCTAGCATCTCCCGTCGTATCGGTGAGAGTATGGTACGACGAGCGGTATCTCCACCTCCAGCTCTAGGGCAAGTGTCGGAAAGTAGGTGTACACCCATAGCTGCAGAAAGCAAAAAGGTAACAGTGAGTATACAACAAATAAATACAAGTAATGCGGAAAGCAGAGTATGTGTGTCATGTCTAGAAAAATGCAATGTGCAGGAATCGGGATCTGAGGTGTGTAAAGCGTAAAAGGCATCGTGTGTGTACAGAAAGTGCCAAGCAGAAAGCACGATAGGAAATGCAAAATAGAAAAGTAAAGCATACCTCCCAGGCCCTTCAAGAGACTCCAATCAGATGTCTGCTCATGCGGGAGGTCGAGCTCATGTATCTGTATAAGGTGGCTACGCCTGCACCGCCCTAATCGTAAAATCAGACACTGGACAAGTCCACCAAGGCGCTTATGAGATATAGCCCGACGGTGTTCTCCCGGTCAGCAAACAAGGTAGTGCCAAAAAGGAACATCAGGAAACCTTAGGCATACTGCTCGGTCTCCTCTCGGGTCGCTGGTGCTGTCCCTCTGTAATGATCTGCAAACCAGGTGTATCGGACCATCCCTAATCGAGAGATAAGTGGGCGTGCCCCCAGCAGATAAATCCGGGCGGCCTCTCACTCGTCCAAATCTATATCATAAGGAATCGAATGACCCTCCACCTCTATGCCAGTGAGCATAGAGAAGTCGAAAGAAGTCATCGTCATCTCCCCTGCGGTAGAGAAGTGAAAGGAATCGGTGGTATCCCACCACCTCTCTACCAAGGCACCCAGTAAAGACCGACTCACTATGAGGCGTAAGAGTCCCATGCAAAATGAGCCGAAGTTGGCATCGTCGATGATATAGCGAACATCATCAGGGAGCTCCATGTACCACTCTCTCACGGAGATGGTCTTGTATCCTCTGATGGCATGTGAATCCTTCTGTATTCACGACAAGCAAATGAAAGGCAGTGTAAGAAATCTAGTGCAAAAGTGTGATTTCGGCAAGTAATGCAACGTACATTGGGAAAATGTAAGAATGTAGTGTATACCTCAGAGGCGCCATAAGATAAATGAGACTCCAGTTTGCGCAGTAAGAGGTCCTCTGGTGCACCTTGTGCAAAGCCTCTAAACTGACGAATGCTATCGGGTGGTAGCACATGTATCTCAGGATGATACGTTGCCAGGTCAAAAAGTCAAATGCAGAGTGGCAATGGCTCAAGCTCTGGATCCACCTCCATCTCCAGAGAAGCTCCGTCGTGCAGGATGTTGTCTGCCATCTCAAAAAAAAGATGAGAAAATTGTCGAAAATGGAAAAATGAGTGGAGAATGCCAAAAGTCAACAAAAGTCAACTCTCAGAGAGGAAAAATGACAGAAAAAGTCAAAGACCAGGAAAGGCACTGAATCCAAGGGAAACTTGAGAGAAACAAACCTCAAGTGGTGAAAATGAAGGAAGAGGCACCGAAATTGACTTTCAATCGGTTCAACACGGAGTAAACTACGAGGGTTTAGCGAAGAAAATGTTTATAGGGCATTGGAAAATGCGTATAATGCTCGGATTGAAGAAGGAGGAAGGTCTAGAGAGGGGGAGAATGGATTTTCGGACTTGAGGTTGTGAGGAAATGAGGTTTGGGGGTGTATATTTAAAGACCCAAGGTGAAATGTCCATTCTGCCCTGAATCTACCATCGGTGGCTGACAAGACTAATTTGTGGCAAGCAGTGCTTAGGGGTGGCCGACGCCCCTCCCTGGTGGCCTTTCAGTTCCTAGTGCTCCTATTTTGGTATTTTTCTACTATTTTGGTCCCTGTTTCCCAATAGGTGCAAGGAAAAATTACTACCGAGCTCGAATCCTCTTTGCAGAGGCTTGAAACTGTGTTTTTCGTGATCATTGTTTCTCTCTTATTGGATGAAGTGTATCTTTTTTTGTATCCTTTTTGTATATTGCAACCCTTCTGCGAGGTAGATAGAAAAGTTGCTTTTGAACTTGTCGCCTTAGAATGCATTTCCATTTTTGCGTGAGTTACGCATTCCTTCATTGAATATGTGAAGCGTACGTCATGTTTTTTTTTTGTACTTTAACATAGAGCGTGCTTTTAATTGTGCATTGAACATGTGTTTTGTACTTTAGTATGGAACATGCTTTTGCATAAGATATGCATTCTTGTTATTTTGCATAGCAAATGTTTGTATCTATTGCATTGTATTGCATTGTACATGCTCTCATGTTTGCATGGAAAATGTTTACATATTGCAGTGTATTGCATTGTACATGTTCTCATGTTTGCATAGAATATGCATGTTCCATTGTATTGCATTGTGCACGCTCTCATTTACATAGAAAATGTTCGTATCTATTGCATAGAACATATGTTTGCTATTATTGCATGGAATATGCATTTTGGTGTTGCAAAGAATATGCTCCACTTTTCGTTGCATAGAATATGCTTCTATTTTGTTCCTTACATGTTGTGCATGAAACATGTCCCTAACGTTGTGTCATGGTTATTCGTCTTGCATAGAACATGCACTCTTGCTATGTTATGCTTGTTGAGTTTCTTTCTTATGCAGGCACGATATTGTATGTACGGTTCATTCAAAGCCGGTGCAACCAGACGATATTGTATGTATGGTTCATTCGGAGGAATTCTAGGTGAGATAATTCCTGTCCCTCGAACTCCTTGTTGGTTAGAAGCATTCGGACGAGTTCCAGTGTTTACACCACTCCTTGTTTTGGTTAGAAGCATTCGGACGAGTTCCGGTGTTTACACCACTCCTTGTTTTTGGTTAGAAGCATTCGGGTACGCCTGGTGCTTACACCACTCCTTGTTGTTTAGAAGCATTCAGGTACGCCTGGTGCTTATACCACTCCTTGTTTTGGTTAGAAGCATTCGGACGAGTTCCAGTGTTTACACTACTCCCTTTCCCCTCTTGTGTATGACGCGTTAGAATACTTCAGTAAGAGACATTTGGGTGCGCCCCGGTGTTCTCGTTTTTCTCTTTTTTTTTTCTTTTCGCGTGTGGCGCGTTAGGACGCTTCCAGTTAGAAACATTTGGGTACGCACGATGTTTACATAGTCCTCTTCTTCTCTCGCATGCAGCGCATCAAGTTGCTTTGATTAAAAGCCTTCAGATGGGTTCCGATGCTTATACCACTCTTTGTTTTGGTTACATACATTTGGACATGTTCCAATATTTATCACTGTTCCATTTGGTTAGGAACATTCAAGTGTGTCCCTGGGTTCACACCATCTCTCTCCTCACGTGTGCCACACGTTAGGATCCTGTTTGATGCCTCGGGTGCGCCTGATGGTTGTGTTGTTCTTTGCCTTTCCTGCATGATGCGCAGTTAAGATTGCATAATTTTCTTACATCCTTTCTGCATGAAATGTAGTTTGGCTTGTGCTTTTCACGTGTGGCGCATTTACTTACTTCTGTTCATGTTTGAGTTTGCTGTACTGTATTTCGGTTTGTTCAAATGTAGCATTTCTTTGCATAGCACTTGCATTTAGATGTTTCATTGCAGCCTTATTGCATGATCATAAGTTATATTCTTGCATCGTGCATATCATTTGCATCTTGCCCCGGAACTATGCTGGTTTGATTCATTGCAAGGGAGATACATAGGTAGCCTGCGGGCGCAACCATTTTTTGTTCTGCTTGTCTGTTTGTCCAAGTCTTTGGCCTTTTCAAAAATGGGTCATCTCTAGGCTTTGAAATTCACTCCCGTCATTTCATGACTTTTGAGTTCTGTCAAAGAGGGGCAACTGCAGAGACCCCATTTTTTATCATCCTTAAGACTTGGATGTCGTCGTTTGAACACTCGACGATTTTGCATGCTCGTGTTCGTTTTGAGTGCCCGAAGATCTTAGCCGGGCGCCTCGTCTTTGAACCTTCAAACCTTATCTGCTTTGTGCTTGGCTGTGGACCAAGAACTTGTTGTTTCAAGTCTGGAGGAGATGGTGGCCTGTCGGCTAGCCCTATAGCCTATCGGCCATGACTTGTACCTGTCGGCCATCAATGGTGGCCGATTGGCTATGTTGGTGGCCGACGGCCATTTCTCTCCTTTTTCAGATATTTGTTTGCCAGCTATTGTTCACTGAAGTGCATCTCCATACACGTGTATGCTAGGATGATTTCAAGCTTCAACCTTGGTTTTCTATATATAGGGGGTGATCTCCCTCATTTGGAGAGGTTAGAAAATTTGGATCAAATTTCTCTCTCTCTCTCTCTCTCTCTCTCTCCTCTCTCTCTCTCTCTCTCTCTCTTCTTATTTTGTGCCTTAAAGTCTTGTTTCTCTACACCTTTGCACATCAAGCCTTAACCAAACACTCTTACCTTTGAGCTGAGGTTCCTTGGGACTTGTTTGAGCTCTTGAAGAAGGTTTGAGTTGGAATTTGGGCTATTTTGTACTTGAGCTTCAAGAGGTAGTTCACTTGCTCAGAGTACTTGCTTTAACTACTTATTTTGCCATCCTTTTGTATTGTTTTTGAGCTGATTTTCAACTACAAAAAACTCTATTTTTTAAGGCTTAACCTGATGGTTTGAGGTTATTTTGTGCTAAGGGGTGATCCACCCTTCTTGTTGCTTAATTGTGTAGACTTTTGCACCATCTTTTAGCATATTCAAATCAAACTTTTTGGGCCTTTAAACCACTGAAATTCAGAGTTATTTCAGTGGCAAAAACCTTGTTTTGAAGTCCAAAATTGGAGGGGGTAGCATCCCCACCTTGTGTCTTGTTTGCATGTCTAGATAGCTTAACATGTGAGCATGTTTTTCTAGCATTTTGTTTCTTAATCTCAGCATGTTTCTACTATTGTTTTGATTTGGTTCAGCTCTGTTTTGAGCTGGTTTGGTCCTTTGAGGCTTGTATTGTGTGGTTGTAGTGTAAAGAGGCTTCACTAGCTTAATGTTTTAGGCCTTTTAGCATGAATTGCATGAGTTGCTTGCATGCTTTAGTGTCATTTTGCACTCTATTTCAGCACTAAAATCTCTGCATTCTCCATCTATTCTTCACTCTTTCATTTATTTTGAAAGTGGCATTGAACCCCTTGTTCGCTTGAGTGTGGAATGAAGACATTCATGCTTAATGGTTTAATTCCTTCGGGAGTTCATTACCAAAGGCATGAGGTCTCTTTCATGCTCAAGACACTTGTGGTTTAAGCCTACTTTCAATTAGAGGACATTCACCTTTTGGACTAATCAATTAAAGAATGGATTGGTAAGCTAAAATGAGTAAATAAAAATGAACAAGTAAAAGAGGCAAGATAACGCATCTTATGTGTTGCATTGCATGTGTTCGAATCAGACGTTAATTCAAACACGAGGAAAATGAGACGTTTCATACTCAAAGTGATGAAATGTGCCACTTTCCTTGGTTGTCGTCGCCTTTGATCATACATGATAGGGTTGTGGCTTTGTTGAGTCTTATTTTGCACTCATTAAGCTTGTACAAGTTTGGTTCGTTAGCCATCATGCATTGAAAATGCTTGGTTGATGGTTTGAGGACCAAAAATTACATTCCTTTGAGCTTGTGTAATGATAAGGAGAGTAAGAGTACACACAAACCTTGAGAATAAACTGCTTTGCCTCTGTTTGCTCTCTGTTGCAGCAAAAAAGGAAATTCAGGGAAGGGGTGGCCAACCGAACACCAGAAGCAGCCGACCGGCCATCAATGAAGGAGGTTGCTCTGTGTGCTCCTGCAGGGGATCAGAAGTATTTTGGGAATTGGCACAATTTTCAGTGGTCCAGTGTGTGTAAACAGAGGCTGCAATGGCAAGGCGATGGATTTTCGGGAAGAGAAGCCGAGCATGCATGCATCCCTTGTCCCTCGAGGCCATTTAACTACTTTATTTAGTTAATTAGTGGTAGCTAATTTACTTGCTTTGTAATTAGTTAGTTAAAGTGTTCAACTAATTAATTTGTTTTGTAATATTTAATTAGCTTAGAATAGTCAATTAATTATGTTGTAATAATTAGCGTAGCTAGTTTTGCTTATTTATTCGGACCCTCCTTCGCGAGGACGTAATGTTGTAATAAGTGTGCGTGCATGTGTGTATGTCTTCCAACCCCACGTCTTTCTCTCTTTTATTTAATCGCTTTCGATGGTTAGATTAGGGGCATTTTCAATTAGCATACCTTATGCTTCCATGTTTGCATTCATTCATTTGTCTTGCATGCCCCGAGTCTCGGCGCATCAATCAAACTACATTGTCAATTCAATACTTATTTGAATACGTGTTTCAAAGCATACTATCAAAGTGTTATAAATACCATGATTAGGTAGCCGAGCCTATTTAGTGGCATTATTGCATGTGTTGCATTAGGCATCTTACATAGTTAAGATCATGCATATTTCTAACAAGTTTTTTTTTTTTTTGGCTTGGAGTACTCGGTAAGTTTTCATACTTTAGCATACTTGCATGAGTGTGATTTCCATGATGCCATGTTTTGCATGCTTGCCATGAGGCTATGTGCTTACTTGCTAAACTACCTGAATGCCTGTGGATGAAAGCTTGTTGCTTGAATTGGAGCGATTCAACAAATGTGCATTTTAAGCCCACTATGTTTGGTGGCAAATCCGCATCTTTTAAGCCCACTTGAGATGGCAAATTCAAACTATTTTCGAAAACAAACATGACTTGAAATATTCCAATTCTTGCGATTCTAGTCTATACTTGCTTGTGTGCGTCACACAGTAAAGTTAGATTAATGAACCGGGGTAAGAACACACAATGTTCATAAAATGACATATCATGATTAGTAAAAGGCGATCTTTGATTGGGTGAGCGGGGATTCTCATTCCACGACCTTCCCCTCTCGTACCTAAGTTCTCGAGCCGAGGCAACTTTGGTGATAATGGACACGTGCCCTTTGGCACAAGTTAGGGTTTCCTAAATTTTTTTCAAAAATAAAATATTTAGGTGGCGACTCTGTAATCTGGCAAAGCAGTCTAATTTTGGCATTATTTGATTTAAAATCAATTTTTCCAAAAAGATTTGCTAGATTGAACTCTTTGGTGTTTATCAGTTTCACATTGCACTTGTGAGACTAGATTCAGAACTACGGGAGTCCGAATTGTGAGGCCTTCTTTTCAAACCCTTTCTGAAAGGCGGGGGCGCGGAAAAAGGCAAGACCACAAGTTGATTTGAGCATTTCTTGTTTTGCTGCGAAAACATACTTCTACTTCTACAATAAAGACTCTTCTACTCAGGCCTCGTTTGGGAATATCATTTTTTAGTCTAAAAGTCAAAAAGTCATCCAAAAAAAAAAATTTTAAAAAAAACCAACCTATATTAAAAAGTCAAAGATTCCCTTTTCTCTCTACTTTTTGCACATCATTTCGTAAAAAATTAAAAAGTCATCACAAACACACTAATTTTTTTTTTACATTATATTTTAACTAAAATGTCAAACAATTACTTAAAAAAGATGTTCGTAAACTTTAATATTGGTGATGGTCCTAATGAAGCCCACACAAGAACATGACATATATATACCCTTTTTCTTTTTTTGCAAATTTTTTTTGAAATTTTTATTTCACCCTTTATTTAATTTTTTTTTTAATGTGAGCATAAAGACTTCAATACCTCACCAAACTCAATTAAGGGCGGAGCATAACCATCTTTTTTTATCTGGTCACCATCACTACTATTTTTCTCTGTCTAGATTTTTTTATTTTTTTACACTCTGGTTTGTTTTGATTAAATTCAATTGAACATGTCTTGGAGAGGAAAGAAAGGCAGAGGCGTCTAGGTTTTACATTCTTATTTTAATTGGAGGATTTATATCTTGATCTAGTTTATCCCAAAAAAAAAAAATTTCTTTGAATCTAGATTTATTTTGTGGTGGGTGTGATTTGGTAATTTTTAGAGAAAGGTGGAAGAAGAAGAAGAAGAAAAAGAGGTGGTGCATTTGGTGGTGGTTTGTTGTGGTGAGATTTGAGGTTAAAGGTGATGATCATTGCTTGCTTTATCTCTCTTCCTCAAACTTTGGAGCTATGTGATAAGAGTTTTTGCTATGGAGACACAAATCTTCAGATTTGGAAAAGAAGAAGATTTGAAAATCATGGTTTCATTTTCTTGAGAGAGAACTCACTTCTAGTGCGTGTCTCTACTTCCACTTGAGGAGAGAGAGAATATTAAGGATATGTTTGGCATGTTTATTTGGGTTAAAATAGTTATATAAGATAAAATTGATTATTTTAATTAAATAAGAAAAAATATCACATTCAAATCATAATCATTTTATTTTTTTCTCTCACAAAAGTCAAAAAAACTAAAAATCCTATCCCAAGCGAGACTTTTTAGCCCCAGGCTATAATAGTTAAAAAAATCAACTCACATCTCAAACAAAGGCAATATCTGAAGAAAGGAAACAAAAAAGAAGAAGGTTGATCTTTTTTATTATTTATTTTTTATCAACCTCAACTATCGGTCTCTCTGCGAGTGACATGGCCCCATCTAGGCCTTCCCCCACCGAAGTCACTAGAAAGGATCTAGACTCCTAAGAGAAGATGTCAATTGTGAGTTTGGATTCTCTCCAGTGACTCCTGTGGGCGACGGCCCAAATGGGGCCACATCACCCACAAGGATACTGACCATTGACACTGATTAAAAAAAAAAAAAAAAAAAGGCCCCTTCTTGAGATATTCGATTGAGGCTGTGTTTGGTTGTGTTTTGAAAATATAATTCCACCACTCCATTTGCATTTCATATTTGAATAGAGTTTTCAAAATGTAATTCTCCTTCCCGTTTGGTAGATTTCTCTCTGTTTCGTCTTCTCCACTCTTCCCAACGTACATATTCTCTCTTTTTGATCTTCTCCACTTCTGAAAAGCTTCACATGCAATGAAATTTAAAGATGAAGATGCTTCACAGCTGATACGTATATCCTCCTTCAATCGATCTAGTGTAGACTAGCTGAGAAGGTAGAATGGGTTTTTGATATGGGCAAAAGTGGCTGAGCCGATCGTCTACCAGGACATTTGGCTGGTCGTCCACGTGGACTTTCGGCCGGTCGACCGCCACTCTTTGACAATGGATTTGCTCAAAGGTAGAAAGCTAGCTTCAATGGAACTTGTTGCTTGTTCTTGTATTTCACCTTCACAAAACCACCCCCATCCACACACACACACACACACACACACACAAAATTGATAGAGCAACACCCTTTAACGATGGATTTGCTCGAAGGTAGAGAGCTAGCTACAATGAAACTCGTTGCTTTCTTGCATTTCATTTTCACAGAACCCACACAGTGTCGAGAGAGAGTAGAGAGAGAAAGAGGATAAAGACGGATAGTTTGAAATGGGTGAGCGTGGAGGTCTAGGAGCCATATGAAGGTGAGTTAATCAAAGACTGGTGAATGTGAAGTGTGGGCTTGCTTTGTCCATAGGATTGGTTTATGATCTGATGGTCAGGATTTCATTTTAAAGTGAGATGCATTGAATTGGGACTATGTTCGATGACATGTGTAGTGCTAGCTTGAAAAGTGCAAAATGTTTTGAAAAATCATTTTGTTGTTTTAAATGCTAAGTGAGAAACATTGGAAGTTGGAATGACAAAAAAAAAAAAAAAAAATAATGATGAAATTAAGTTAACTAATTGAAATCAATTGAAATGTGTGGTGTTATTTTAATTTTTGTTTGACTCTAACTTAGATAATATCTGATAAATTTTTTGGTCATTTATTTAAAAATAATAATATAATAAATAGCAAATAATTTGTGACAATAATTATTAAAAATATAAAATTATTTTAACTGAAAAATATTAAAAAAAAATTCGAACCAAATATACAATCAAAAGTTATTTTAAATCAGTAATCGAATATTTATTTTGAAAAAAAAAATATTTCCTTTGTAATATTTTTAATTAAAAAAATTGATTAATGTTATTTTCTGTTAATAATTAATTTTTTTAATTGAATTTTAAAAAGAGTTTAGTTATGAGTGTTGATCAGAATTTTTAATAGAATTTTGAGTAGTGTGTTTGGTTATGAGTTACAACAATTTGAATTAAGTTTTAAAAATTATTTTCAAAACTCTTAACTAAACAAATTTTCTTATTTCACATGTCACATTAAACATTAAAAACTTAATTCAACGCTCAACTCAAAACTCAATTCAAAATTCTTTTCAAAATTTATAACCAAACAAATTTTCTACATTCAAATCATAATTTCAAAATTCACAAATTTAAAATACAACTCTATTTTTAATTCATATTTAAAAAATTCTGCCAAACTCTACCTGCTACCTGAGATTCTCTCTCTCCTCAAATGGAAGTATAGACACCTACTGGCAGTGATTTTGAAATCTCTCTCAAGAAAATGAAACCATGATTTTCAAATCTTCTTCTTCCCCAAATCTGAAGATTTGTGTATCCGAAGCAAAAACTCTTATCACATACCTCCAAAGTCTGAGAGAGAGGGAGATAAAGTAAGCAATGTTCATCACTTCTAACCTCAAATCTCACCACCACAAACCACCACCAAACCCTCCATCTCGTCTCCTTCTTCTTCTTCTTCTTCTTCTTCTTCCTCCTCCTCCTCCTCCTCTCTCTCTCTAAAAACTACCAAACCACACCCACTACAAAAAAAAATTCCAAATTCAAACCCCCACAAAAAAAAAAAAAAAAAAAAAAAAATGATAAAAAGAAGACCCATGTCCACTGCCCCTACAATTAAAGGGGATCAATAATTAGATTTATTTTTCACATGTACTTGTATATGAACCAGTAAATATTGTTGATTTTCCCCTCAAAACTAGTCCTGTTTGGCAAGTGAGTTTTTGGCCTTTTTTTTTTTAAAACCAAAATCCACAAAAAGATTAAGATAAAACATTTATCAAATCCCTAATTATTTTACTTTTTCTCTTACAAACATCATATTTAACTACAAAAAAAAAAAAATCTAATCATCTTTCTAAACACAAAAAATTTAACCTATTAAAATAGTTAAAAATTAAAATAACCTACTAAAATAACCAATTTTCCAAACACGGTAAATTACTAGGCTATAGGACTAAATTGAGATGACAACATTCAAGAATATATTATTTCATGGTGAAAATTATCTAGAAGAGATCAAACTATCATAAACTAAGAAACAAAGAATCAGAACATCCTCAAATACAAAAGAAACACCCTAAACTTTGGAGGTCTTGAGTTCAACTACCACTGTCAATGCCTTGTTTTGCCTGTTGTAATTTGACCCTTTCCTTCCATTCTTTTTCTCATAACCCTGAACTTCAAGATCCATCCCATTCTCAAGAAGCTGAAAGTCCGAGAATTGGGCAACAATGGGAAAACAAACATAAAAAACTGAATTGGGCTTCTTGGTTTCAAGCAATTTCAAGCACTAGTGCTCATCAATTGATGCCATTCAAGGATGCTAGTTTGATTGAAGAACCTTTTAGGCTACTTACTACTCACCTCAATTTGACTGGTTTAAAGATTTGAAAATAGCATTTGCTTGCTGCAATATGTTTCGAAGCTTATTGCTCATCCTAGATTGTCAACAAATTAATAATTCCTTGTCGCACTTAAAATATTTCAAAGATTCATCATAGGTACTTCAGAACTATTTTATAGACTGCAACTATCTGCCAATTGATAATTTTATGCTTTTGCATCAAGAGAAAACATTTTAAATCAGTTGAACTACGCATTTATATGTCAATATTTATTGTATTTAGTGAGGTCATTCACAATTGGACAAACTAGTTTATTGGCTAAATTCAGAAACCTTGTTTAAGATATCATAAGAACAACAAATACAGATCATAAAATTCATTTAAGATAATATGGATTTGTTTGAGTGCACCATTTTAAATGCGATTATGAACTCATTTCTTGTATCAGAGCATTGAGGTCAGAATAAGATGATCCACCCTCTTCAACAGCCTTCTTCGCCATATCTTTAACTGCCCTAGCTCGGGTTCTCATTCCCTCAGCTTCTTCCCCAGCCTCCATAACCCGCTTCACTGCTTTTGCTATTGCTTCTCCCTTGATACAATCACTTCCTGCTCCAAGCTGCCATTGCCGAGCACCAACCCCAACCCCAATTCTCAAAATCTCAGTCACCAACTTCTCATTATAGAATTGCTCCGCAAATTGTGGCCAAGTCACCATTGGGACGCCGGCACAAACACCTTCCAGGATCGAATTCCACCCGCAGTGAGTCACAAAACCCCCAATCGATTCATGATCAAGAATCAAAACTTGAGGTGCCCAACCTCTTATGATTAGTCCCTTGTCCTTCATTCTCTCCTCAAACTCCTCCGGCAACCGCTTCTCATGACCGTCTTCTTCGATCTTGCCTTTCCTCACAACCCAGATGAATTGTTGCCCTGAAGCTTCAAGCCCCATCGCAATCTCAAACAACTGAGAAGCAGTAAAATCGCCCAAACTTCCAAAACATACGTAAATTACAGAATTGGGTTTCTTCGAATTAAGCCATTTCAAGCACTCAACCTCATCAATGGCTGATTCTTTACCTCTCTGTGCTTTGTCTTCTACCTCCCGATTGCAGAGCGAAACAGGGCCAATATGCCAGGCCCTTCTTCCCAAAACATTCCTGTAGTAATCAGCATAGTCCGGTTCAAGCTCGTAGAAACTATTGACAATAACTCCATAGCTTGTCAGCTCCGTCTCTTTAACTTGCTTCAGCATCGTGAGCAAGACAGTCTCTGTATCGCATCGTTCATTCTCCGGTAGCTGCGACCTAGTTAACATTATTTTGTGAGGAAGATTAGGCACCATAAAGGGTTCATCGTCGGAGGACACACTCGCCTGAGGCATGTAAAGCCTCAGATTCTCGGAAGCGCACAAAGTGAAGAAGCCAGTCCCATGGAAAACCAGTCTCGGAATATTGAACTTGGCTGCGACAGGAGTGGCCCAGGGGAAGAACATGTCTGCGACGAGGCAATCAGGGCGGGAGTCTTGGAGGAGTCGCTCGAGCGGGTCTTGTAGCATGGCGGTGGCCTTCAAGAATTTGGGAAGCATGTCGGGGGAAGGGATTTGATCGACGGTCTCGCAACCTTCCACTAAACCGGCCTCGACTGCTGGGAATTTGAGGGTGAGGACAGAGATAGAGTGATGGGTTCTTTGGATTGATCTGGTGAAGTAAGGGGCGTTGAGAGGGGTGGTGATTATGGTGGCTTTAACGCCATGGGAGGCGAAGAGCTTTGCCATGTCCAGAGTTGGGATCATGTGACCTTGAGCCATCATCGGAAAGAAGAAGAAATGAAGCTTAGCCATTTTGTTTTGGATTGGATCTATTCAACCAACTACTCTACTACTGGGAGGTTCAGAGTAACAATAGAAATTGAAAAATCAGAGATGAAGACTGAGGAAAGCAAGCCAATTTGCTTCAAAGGCTATGTGACAACGCCTATTGGAAAGAACGTAATGGATACGTATATGGAGGGTTTAGGAATTTATCACAAGAAAATGTAAGGTATATGATGTTAGGGATAAGCTCAGTCCATTCCTCATGTCTCTATATACCTCTTCAAAACTTTCTTGTGGGCCTCAAAGTCAGACCCATATGGATGATCCGAAATAAATGTTATTTATGCACACAAAAAAAAAAAAAAAAAGATCAGTTTTATCATATAACTGTAAATATAGGAAAAAAAATTATATTTTATTTTATAAAAAGAAAAGATTATGGTACCCATTCTTCAAAAGGTATCTATCATGTGTATTTTATAATTAAAGAAAAAAATAGTATAATTTCTTACTTTCTGCTAAAAAAATAATAAAAAATAAAAAATAAAACACACATAAGGTATAACTATAAATCTCATGAGTTGTAATTAAAAAAAAAAAAATTGTCATAACTTAAGAAAAAAATGGCATAACTTAAGGGTTCATATGGTAAAAGGTGTATATAGTAAAATTTCCCTTTACAAAATGAATGATTTAAATTTACAAGATATTTGATGAAACTGATATGGGAAAATTACACTAACAATCTCTATAGTTTAGGCCTTGTGTCACTTTGATTCTTAATTTTTTAATTGTGATCCTATGTTTGGCAAGAGCTTTTTTGGGGTTTTTTGGCTTTTTTAGCCACAAAAGACAAAATAGGCTTTTTTAGCCACAAAAAACAAAATAGGCTTTTTTTGCCATAATCATTACACTCCTCTCTCACAAAAAAAGTCAAAAAAGCCAAAAAGCCAAAAAGCCCTTCCCAAACCAAACTTTTAAGCCCAGGCTAAAAAAGCCAAAAAAGCCAAAAAGCCAAAAAGCCAACCCACTTCCCAAACGGAGGCTTAATTTTGAATTTTGAATCTTATTTCAAATAAGGACAATCAAAGATGTTTTCTTTGCAAACGGTCCATTTCAAGTGTAAAGTCATCATACAACCTATTTTGTGTTAGTTAACTTGTATTTTGTTTGAAACGTAATATTTTTTTTGTTAATGAATAATGTTGTAACTTTTTTTGTTATAAAATTCTATTTTATTTTGGCTTTTAGAATCTATTTTCAGAAAGAAAAAAAAAAGAAACTAAAAATTAAATTGGTAAAAAAAAAATTATTTTTATATAATTTTATCTTTTGGAAGGGTAAAAATAATTTTTTTTATATTTATTTTCGTTAAATTAATTTTTATTTTTTCAAAAGTCAAACATACGCAATAACTTTGATATCATTATCAAACAAATCCATTAAATCAGAAAATCTAAATCTAAAAACATTCCATGTATTAAATATGTTGATTACACATTAAAAGCCTATTAACCATCTATTACATGATCATCATCTAAAAATATTTGTTAACAACATATACAACCATCATAACCATCCAAAAAATCAACAAAAACAATCACTCATTAAATGATCATCATCCAAACACATAGTAAAAATTAATTTGATAAAAAAAATAAAAATAAATAAAAAGTAAAAGATTTATTATTTTTATATAATTTTATCATTAGTAGATAGAAATAATTTTTAAAAATTTAAAAATAATTTTTTGACATTTATTTTTATCAAACTAGTTTATTTTTTATCAAATTGATGACTATGCCCTCGAAATTGAGTAGCAGTGTCTTCGATTGTCCTTATTTAGAACGAGATTTAAAATTTAGAGTCAAATGTATCATAATTGAAAATCAATGACTAAAGTAATACAAGTTCTAAACTAGAAGAACTGTTAATATAATTTGCCCAACTGATTTTTTACATAAATGACTTTTATTGTGAGACTTATAAGGTAGATAGTTTTGAATCATTGGTGTGAGTTAGAATTAAAACCCACAATAGGATATGAAGAAAAGCTTATCTGGTGATGGTTATACATCTTTTTTTTTTTTTTTTTTTTTTTTTTTCATTTTCTCACACCAAAATAAAAAATAATGTGAAAATAATGGTTGCACGTTATGCACATGATACTCATTTGCACATGTGATTGAAAAAAGGAAGTGAAAGTAAAATTATACGTAACATTTTTCATTTAGGATTCCATATACATCTTGTTGTCAAAGTTTGAAGACGAAGGAGATTTTGTTTTCAAAAATTATTTTTTTATTTTTATTTATTGTGTTTATTTCATTTTTAGTGTAAAAATGTTATATTTTAATTAAGAAAATTTATGAAGAAATCTTTTTACGAGTACTTGTATCCCAATTAGTCCATAACATATTCTTATAATTTAATAAATTTTATTATTTGGACATTTGATCTACTAAATCCTAATTATTATATTTAAGGTATTTTATGAATAATTTTACTTTATAAATATTTTTTGAACGCGGAGCGATTTTCGTGATATGAACATTCATATATGTTCACATTGACAGTGTCAACATTCACATTGTCAGTGTGAACATTCACATAATGGAACATTCACAGTGTCAATTTGAATATTATTATTATGAGTATTTTGGTAATTATGTCACCCATAGGATTTATTAAAATATAATAAAATAATTTAGATTAGGTAGAACATGAGTAGGTAAAGAGATATTTATGAATAAATACCATTTTAATTAATTTTTTTCACTTTTAGATACATTTCTTAGGCACAATTTGGCATAATCTACAAAATTGCACCTTTTTTTAAAAATCTTTTTATTTTTTTGAGTCACATCACATCTCTACTTTTTTATAAATTTTGCATAAAAAGTCAAAAAGTACTTATTTAGATCATCTCAAATAGCCTCTAAATGTGATTAAAAATTAAAGTATATGTAAAAAATCTCAGAAATATTTGCTAAAGAATAAACAAAAAATTATTACTCTGTGTGTGTGTGTGTGTAGTATTAGTGAATTTTTAGATTTCTTCATATATATACATACTTTACTTTTTGGGTATATCCAAAAAAAGGGACATTCAGCCAAAAATCTAAATTTGAATTTTATTAGACCAAGGTCCAAGCGTTGCAATAGGGAAATTCTATTTTCATATACCTAATTAATTTAAGGTAAATCTTTTCTCAATACACACATTCTAATTTGATTATTAACTAATTTTCTCAATCCACACCCTTAAAATTACAATTACATCCTTCACTCATAACCATGGTACACACACTTTACCCTCAAATCCACACACTTTTATTGACCATAATTCACATTTCTAGTTCCACCCACAAAAGTGAAGACTACACTGACTTTCATTCAAAAAAAAAAAAAAGAAAAGGAAGAAACCATTGAAGACCCTTGTTTAAGGTAAGTAATCTTTGAGCTTTCCTCACCTCCATTGAAGACTGTGAAGACCTCCATTGAACCTCCACTAAAAACCATTGAAAACCCTTGTTTAAGGTAAGTAATTTTTCCATTTTATCATTTGTTATTACATCGTTGGCCAACAATTATAATTGGGCATATCGAAAAGGGTCTCTATTGCTCGATTTATATGACCCGCCACATTGCCATAGATCTTGATAACATTGTAGAAAAAATCTTCGAAGAGTCTCATTTCTTCTTTCAAGTTTGATTATTTCCATGATATCTTCAATCCTATCGAAGTTCTTGGCTAAAGCGAGCTTGTTGACAATCATAGTGTAGAGAGCTTCATTGGGCCGATAGTCTTTGCGATTTGAGAGTTGGGTTAAGAGAGAGAGTGTTGAATTGGGGTTTTTGAGAGTTTGGAAGAGCTTGAGAACCTCATTGGGGCTTAACCAGTCTTTGTGGTTGAGAATAGTGGAATTATTGGAATCGGAGATGACCGGATGAAGAAGCAAACTGACAAAAATTAAGGTTTAGAATGGTGGGATTATTGGAATTTGGAGATGACCGGATGAAGAAGCAAACTAACAAAAAATTAAGGTTTAATTTTTTTAATTTAAAAGGTGTATATTGAGATTTTTATCTTTAAAGATATGTACAAAGAATTTTTCTATATAATATTATGGGTGTTGCTAGATATCTATTATGGTTATTTTTGCTTAGGATATAATTGTCATTAAATTAATGTTTCATTAAGTGTGTGTCCTGAGCTAATCAGGTGTGTGGAAATAGAATTTCTTGATGAAATCATTTGTCCATAAGGCATGATTTGGTAAATTGACCAAACTACCCCACACACACATATATATACCCCTCTGACTTCAAACCCTAATTAGAATCCCTATCTCTTTCTATCTCATCTTCGGTTCTTGACCTCTTCCGTCGTCCCTGACCTCCTACACCGTCCCCGACCATCACGCCTCCTCCACATTGCTGGAGTTTTACTTGTAAAGCCTTCATGATCCGCCACTGGAGTCGCCTCATTTCTCTCTCTCTCTCTCTTTCTCTCTCTCTCTCTACCTTTTGGCGAACAACAATCTTCAAAAATCACCAGAATCTTCGCCAAAGCCACTGCCTCCTACCCTCAAGGGCACTCTCAAATGTAGATAGATCTCTGTCATGTTTCGAGATCTATGTTGAGTTCTTCTCTCCTCGCCATACCCCACTCTTTCGACCCCCATCCATGGACTCCGCTCTACTTTGATTCTTCATTTTTTTCACCAAACAAACTCCGAACCACCACGATGATGACGATTCTAAGGGCTAAGGTATGTTCAACAAGGGATCTTCGATCATGATGGGCATATCGGAGTTCATCAGTTTTATCACCGTGAAGCCTCTCTAGAAAATGAGGATTACAATGACTCTCACCGCCAAAGATTTAAAGATCCGATCGATATCTACTTTCAAATCTCTTTCATTGTCGCTCAAAACTTAGTAGATTCTTTGATCGATTATTCTGCAGAGCAAAAGGGGAAAAAGAGTCATTTCATCTCTAAGGTTTATAAAGAAATTTGTGCGATCTTGTGCTAGGGTTTACAAAGGCTCATATTTGGGCTTGTAATCATTGTTTGTTGTACGATGCATGAAGGCTTGGTTTGTTTGTTAGAAAAATCTGTTAGATGGTAATGGTTTAGCTCAAGGTCTATTTGTTTAAATCCAACACAAACAAATACGAGCCTTCACTAATTGACCATATTCTTTGTTTTTTTTTTTTTTTTTTAATAGTTGATGATGATGATGAAGGTTACAACAAAGTTTTTTTTTTTTTTTTGGGTTCTTGTGTTGAGGACCAGTTGCAACATACAGTAGTTGGTTTGGCTCTGTATTTCAACAGATATTTCAACAGATAGGATTTTGGTTTGGCTTGGTATTTCAACAAATAGAAAAAACAAAATAAAAAATTGAACAGATAATAAAATTTTGACAGATATTTGAATAGATAGTCAAAATTTTTGAACAGATAGCTAATAATTTGAACAGATAGATATAAGTTTGAACAGATAAAAAAAAGTCAATAGATAAATTAAGGGATAAAATTAAAAATAAGATGTCCTCTCAAAACAATAAAAGGACTTCACACCAAACTATTTCACAAATTATTGATCTTCTCACCAATAAAAAAAATATCCTCTTTAGATTGGATTTTTCAACAACTCTTTAAAAAATAACTAAAATATATGGAAAAAATAATCACCAAAGAAAAAACAATACAAAAGATAAGAAGTTAGAAATATTTTTGATAACCATACCAAATAAGGTCAATATTATTATATTAATTATGTGGAGCTCAATCAATGGCGCAGTTGAAACTTTATTGTAAGCAAAATTACTCACCTCTATTAGGTATTTTTGAAGAATTTGATCCCCTTTATTTTTATTCATAAGGTTGCAATATATCTTGAAATTACAAAATCAACTATCTATAATTAAGATGTGATTATATATTTTATACCTTCCTTTTAGTTGTAATTTATAATTATGATTTGTTTACATGGATTTCTTATAACCATTGATAATAAAATGAAGATCTCTATCAAAATCTGAAATAAGAAATAACTCACTTACTATGTCATGTGATTTTCATTTATTTAAAACACTAAATACATGTATTAATTAATAATTAAAAGGTTTAGAACATCTACAATGGACTCTTTAAACAAAATCTGTTAACTATTATGACTAGCATCATTATATTTAAGTCATTTTAACGGACTAATTATTACAATAGTTATTTTAACCAAAAAATAAATTTCAAGACTAGTTATATTTGAAGAGCGTTGGAAGGCTTTTTAAACAATTTATGTATATAGATAAGTAAAATAAAGAGTAGCATATAGGACTACATCTATACTATTATATAAGCAAATACGTTAGTAGGTCTTTGAGACTTGAAGTCTCAATATAATTTTTTCAAATTATTAAATTTATAAATTATAAAAATAAAAATGTCATGAAAGTATTGGATTCATAATATGGTAATATCTGTTTAACATTTAATTAATAGAAACTAAATATGTGATGAAAGTATCAGCTTGTTTGATTTAGACTTTCAAGATTAACTTTCTTGAAAATTAAAATTTTTTGTTTTCCATGTTTTTTGTTTTTATTGAATTTTTTTAATATTCTAAGCATTTTTTTTAATTTTTAGATACACCACTACAGGAAATTAGGGATTTAACGGCGTTTCATTAACGATGTTTTATTAAACATTACTTTTTCTAATAATTAACGGCATTTTTTAAACGTCGCATTTGATATGAATCAAAACGACCCCGTTTTATGAATAGAAGACGCTTTGAAACGCCTCCAAATCCTGTCTCCCTATAAACCCTATTTTGTCTCTCCAAACCTTTATTTTAAAAACCCACCAACATCTAGTTCAAATCTATCACTCACTCAAATCTCTCACTCTCTTGCTCTCTCTCGATTCTTCTTCAGAGCGATTGCAATTTCGAAATTTCTCAGAGCCAACCTATCTACATCCGTATGGCTTCAATCTCGTAGTTTCTCAGAGCAATTGCAATTTCGATTCCGAAGTTCGATTTTGAGCACTGCCATCTACAATCTCAGAAAAACCAATCGAATCCTTCAAAATCTGCTTCAGCTCCGTGATTTATCTCAGAATGGTATCTCGGCGATTTCGATTTTGATTTCAAAGCTCTCTATGTCTCTCTCTCTCTCTCTCTCTCTCGATTTCGAAGGTCTCTCTTTTGATTTGGTTGTTGATTTTTGTTTGTGTAGATCAAGGCATTGCATATGCGAAGATCAAGGCATTGAGAGAAGGCAAAAAGGTTCGAATCTACCCTTCTCTCTCCATATATATATATGACTGTCGTAAATCTGATTCAGTGATTCTGTTTTGTTTGTGTTGGTTCAGTGATTATATATATATACTATAACCCTTTTCTGTTTTGTTGATTTGGTTGTTGCCAAGTTTTGATTCTGTAATATGATAGTATTGCTCTATTTCAATCAATGAAAAACTTATGCTTCTTTTGGCTCCTGCTTATAAGTTTTTTTTTTTTTTTTTTGGACTTATTTTTGGGACTTAATTTTGTAATAGATCCCAATATTCTATACATGTAAGAATTTTGGGCATTATATTGGATTAATGACAGGTGATTTGGTGCTGCTAGTGGCCTTTTTTTTCTTTTCTTTTTTTTTCCTTCTGGTTTTGGTTTTGGTTTGAATATTCAATAGAGAGAATATTCAATTAATTTTTCTCTTTTGCGATTAGAAAAAAAGAAAAAGAAAAATAAATAGTTTATTTTTGTAATCGTTTTGATTATGTATGTTTATCTAAGGCCTGTAGACAGAAGGTTAAATATGCTCATGATGAAGCTAATTAAGTTAGCCATGTATAAAGGCTGACTAAGTTTCCTGTAGGTTTTATGGTTGTGTGACTATTAGATTTCTATGAATGTTTGATTTTGATCTTTCTCAACAAAAAAAATAAAATAAAATTAATGTTTTATGAGACATATCAATAATGAATTTGATTCACACAATTTAAATTCTAAATAAATTTTAAAATATTTTCGTCTAGAAAATGTCTAAAAGTTGTCTCACCTTCTTCTTCTAAGTTCCATTGACATGTTTCTGGTTCCTCACTTGGTGGCTCCTCTAAATTATCATCAAAATCAAAGTTAGGACTTGATTGTGATTGTGATTGTGAATGTGAATGTGATTCCTCATTTGGTGGCTGCTCTTTGGTGTTTTTTGAATCATCATCATCATCATCATCAGTATTCGAGCTTTTGTACACTTATTGGTTTGGGTAGTGGGTTTGAACTTCCCACATCCATGAGTTCCCACCAAAATTATTCTATTATTGATTGATTTGAGAGAGCAATGTATTTCTTGATGGATTGATTTGAGTGATTCATCATCATCAAAAGTATTCGAGCTTTGGTACACTTATTGGTCTTTATTGATTGATTTTAGAGAGCAATGTATTTCTTGAATCTATCATAATCTATCAAGAGCATTGGCACTTCATTAGAAAATTGACAATTTTTAGATTCTATAATTGAAAAGGCCTTAACTTGTAGTCTTTGCATATCATACCTAGCTAAATAAACACAAGAAACATACAGGGAGAATGATGCTAAACTTTCTTCCTCAAAGCATATGACCTTTAAGAAAACTCTTCAAGACCATTATTGCTTGTTTCTTAATTGGAATTATATGTTATATTTTGTTTTCTTTTTCAGAGAGAGAGAGGGGGGGGAACATGTAGGTAATGTCAGTCTGTCATGTAGATTTAGATGATATATTTTGTTTACTCTGTCATAATGAATTTGGTTATTATGTTTTGGGAATCTTCCTTCACTTTGTATATAATTCCATTGGGTTTATTTTAAAATTTTCTCAATTAACTAATCAATTTTTGTTGATTAGCATTATGCAAGGGCTGGGCTTAAAACATGCTTGGTGATACAATCCCAAGATCCTACTGCTGACTATCTTCTAAATTGTAAGGTTGGAACTTCTTCAATCACATGCAACAACAACCTTTCGGCTGTTAAGCTGGAAACTACTAAAGTGTGTTTTTCTATTTTCCTACACATTTCCCTATATATGATACTACTGTTTAAATTTAACTAGTTTTAACTCTAGATAAATTGTTCCTAATAATTACAGATGCTGATTGAACCTCTCAATCGGCTAAAGCAAGCAAATGCTCGTCTTAATATGACCCAAGGAGTGCTTGAAGGGGTGGCTATGTAACAATCATTTTGATTATTTGGATTTCTTGTGTCTGAAAGACATTGTTTCCTCAATTATGCTTTTATCCATGGGTAGTTCTCATGTTTTTTTTTTCTTTTTCTTTTTTTGGTGATATGGTAGGTGGTTGGAGAAGAGCTTGGGGTTCTCCCTAGCATGGATTCTCTATTTTCAGCCTTAGCACTTCAGAGGCTTGTAGGATTCTCCAGGAATGCTTCTCAAAGAAACCAGCAAGAAAATAAATTTGATGTAATTGTATATGACAGTATTAGTACTGAAGAAACTAATTGGAATATTTAATTCTGTTCATTTCTCTGCATGTTGTGTGGTTTGAAAATTTAATAAAGCCTAGAATTAGGTAAGGCTAAGGATTATAATTTCTTTATCAATTGAAGAATAAGTTCATTTATACTTTGCTTAGCAAAGTTTGCCAAATATGGATGTTTGCACTACTTTTGCAGTTGCATTTAATGCGTACACCACTCAGAACTATGTTGGTTCTAGAAGTTTTATTCAAGAAACACAAGTGAGTTTCTGAACCTCTTCCTTGCACTTTTAGCTCATCATTCTTCATCACAGCAACTAAAACCACAACTCCTGCCACAGGGATCACATTTGTTTGAAACAGAGATAGTTAATCTATTCAATGCCTTTAGAGATTTGCTCTACACCAACCTTTTGTCATGCCTTATTTGCCTCCTTTGTCAACTTGTATTATTGTTACATTCATCGCTTGTCGGGTATTTCAAATATTGATTTCTCTGTATTCACCTCTCATCTTGGTACTGTTTTTGCAGATAACTAGTTCAATTTTAGATAATTTGTTGGATGTTGTTGAGGAAGTACAGGTAGCAGGTGTTGAGCATCAAAATCTGGCCTACTCAAGTTTTTGTCCTCCATCTGGTAATATATATCCCTGCATTTTTGTTACCTAGATGTGATGCTCATTGACAAAATTAAATGTTTGATTCTATTGTGTTAAGCAACAATTAAGATCATCCTTGACTAATGGGATATGGTGTGGTCAACATAGTTCCATATCTATTATAAATAATATATATCCCTTGTATATGTAACTGTTAGCACAAACATGCCCTATAAAAGGATTTTATGTTACTAGAGATGGGGTCCTTTCATCGTATAGAATACACTTGGAATAAGAAAGCAACATTCCATATCTGTTATAAATAATAATGTGGAATGATAGGAGTAATTGGAAAGCAATGAATTCAAAATGCAAGAGTGAACTAATTGATGACTGATGAAACACACTGTCAATAAAAATGTTTACTTTTATTCCCGTGACATGATAGGTCAGAGAATCAAATGTATATAGATGAACACAAATATATACATTTGAGTTTGGATAATTAAAAGCATAATGTGTGGTTATAGCAAAGGATAGCAGAATTTTAAGATTCCCATAGATATTCACTTTGTTTCCTTATTCTGATGTGTCAAGAGTAATTAAATCCAAATTTAGGCCTGTAATTGGCAAATATTTTATTTGGATAATTTGTTTTTCCAAGTTTTTAATGGTATTCTGATTGATATTCCATCTTTCATAAAGCTGATAGCAGGTTAAAACAACAAATGTGAGATGATAGCGCTGGCCTCATGCTACAGTTCGGACTCGATTTGTGTTGGTTCTTAATCTGATCTCGCAATGTGCAATGCAAGACTGATAAATCACCAAAGAATCCAAATCCGGCAAATCGTTTTGGAAAACAGATTTTTTGAAAGAAATGCCAAACATGGACTGCTTTGCCAGATACAGAGTCGCCACCTAAATATTTTTTATGGAGGAATTTAGGAAACCCTGACTCGTTTGCCTAAGGCCACGTGTCCGTCATCACCAAAGTTGCCTCGGCTCGGGAACTTGGGTACGATTGGGGAAGGTCAGTTATGAGCACCCCCGCTCGCCCGATCAAAGATCGGCCTCTACTAACCATGATATCTAGTTTTGAAAACATTATGCGTTCTTATTCCGGTTAATTAGCTAATCTTACTATGTGATGCGCACAACACAAAAGTATAGACTAGGTCACCTAATTTGGAACAAAGCATTGCATATCCACTCGTTTGAAAGGCAGTTTGAAATTTGCTACTTGCAAGTAGGCTAAAACGCGGATTTCAACGAGTTGTTCCAACTCAAACAATCCAACCTTCACCTACAAGCATTCAGGCAGTTTATATCACATAAGCATATAGCCACATGGTAAGCATGCTGTCATGTTAACATTCACACTCATGCTCGCCCGAGTACTCCGAGCCAAAACAAAGAACTTGTTAGCAATCAATGTATGATCCAAGTTCATGTTAAGTGGCTAATGCATCGCATACAAAATGCAACTAGAATAGGCTCGGCTAATCCTAGGATGGCATGTGGAATGCAACAAATAACACGTATTCAAGTTAGATTTGAAATACTATGCAATTAGCATGATGCGCCAAGCTCGGTGCATACAATACAAATAAATGGATGCACGCATGCATAGCATAAGGATGCTAAATTAAATATGTCCTAATACTAACCATCAAAAGCAGGTAAGTAAAAGGGAGAAAGAAGTGGGGGTTGGAAAACATGCATACACGCACGCACGCTTATTACAAATTTACCCTCGCTCGAAGGGACCAGAAGAATAATACAATTTAATCAACTAACAAGCTAATTAAATAATTACAGACCAATTAACTAATTAAGCAAATTAACTAAGCTAATGAAGCAGTAAAACAGCCTTGGGAAGAGGGATGTACGCATGCTCGGATTGGCTTCGCTCGGAAATCCACCGCCATGCACAAGTCAGCTCTGCTTTCACCGCTTTTCCTCTGAAAATTGCACAAGTCCCAAGGAGCACTCTCTGATCACAGTGAAAGGTCACCGGCCATGGAGAAGTGGTCACCGGCCATCTATTGAGCTCTCGGCCACCAATTCATGGCCGGTCGGCACTGAATGTGGTCGGTTGGCCATCTATGCCTGCAGAATCCTGTTTTGACAGCAGCAGAGGGCAAACATGGCATGGCAATGCATTTCAAGCAAATGTGTGTACTAACACCCTCCTTATCATGTTCATGACTCAAAGGAGGATGGTCCTTGATTGTCAGACCACCAATCGCACATTTCAATACGTGATGGCCCAAGAAACTAAGTGTGCCATTTCAATATCAAATGAAATGCAAACTAAAGCAAACAAAGGGCCCAACCTCTATCATGGTGATTTCAAGAGGCAAGGTATGCATGCTCAATGCAATGTAACCTAGGCATGCAAGCTAAGTATGCAACGTGACAATGCAAACAAGCACACAAGGCATGTAACATGTTAGGCAACCAAACAAAAAGGAAATGCATGCCAAATGCAATGTGATTCAAGCATGCAACAACATGCGATAGGCCAAGTATGCAACAACATGCGAATGATGGACTTAAGCTAATTTAGGCAGCTCTCAAACAAGCCAAAAATAGTGGCCAAATGCTATGAAAATGACGTATAAATGCACATGCAAATATGCATACAAATGGACCAACACTTAAGCATAAAGAGGGGACTTTTAAGCACACTTAAAACATGACCGCATACATGATAAGCTGTGAAAATATGTAGAAGATGATGCCAAATCAACCTACCAATGCAAGCAAAGCATGCAACCAAGCCCAAGGACTTAAACTACGGTCATGTGACACATGAAGCAAATGACCAAAGCGGACCAAAACAGTCCCAAATCATGCCAAAGTGAGCCCCAAAAAACCACTTAGATGGCATCTAAATGACCTAATCTTAGAGGCATGCACAATGGTACAAACATGGAGCATGAAACACCAACCTTTTAAAGCATTAAAAGAGCATCAAATGCAAGCATACAAGCATACCATATGGACTGAAATGATATAGTAAGTGGTTCCAAACCACTAAAATGAGCCAAGTAATGCATGCTCAACACTCACACACCCAAGGCTAACAAGCCAAAATGCAAGGTGGCTATACAAAGCATGCCATGGATGGCTCAAATGATCAAAATCAGACCTCAAGCACATCAAAATATGCATAAAAGCTTCACAAAGCTTGGCCAAAATAAGTAAGCATAGTAGTCTAAATGCTAAGTACATGTTAAGGCAAATAATGGCATTACAAGACAAGTATGCAAGGCAAGCATGGTGTGTCTAAACCAATTAAAAATAGTGCTATATTATGACAAAATAAGCACAAATAACACTTAAGACATGGCCAACATGCACTTAAATAAGGTGCTCACACATGAGGCTAAAATGGCCAACATTGAAGGCAACAAGGAGAGGGGATGGCCCTCTCCTTCTTAGGACCTTAAAGCACCATCCCCACCACTGAAATCCCTCTGAATTTCAGTGGTGAGGAGGCCAAAACAAGGTGGTCCCGGAGCTCACCAAAATAGCACAAAAATGGGGCCAAACAAGGCCTAAGAGGGGTCAAACAACCCCAAACACCAAAGCAACCTTAAACAACTATTTTGCACTTAAAATCAGAACTTTTATATGTTATAGACTAAGCTTAAAAACAGATGCAAGGATGGCTAAAGGCCTATGCAAAAATGGGGAATAAAGAGCAAGAACACTCACCCTTGTAGACCTCTTCAAGAACAATGCTCCAGCTGGTTTTCCAAGCTTGAATCCACCCAAAAATCTCCAAGAACAACCCTTTGATGCCTCAGTAACTAAGGGAAGGTGTAGCACTAGGTGTTTGTGCACGAAAGTAAGACTAAACGCACCTAAGCCCACACAAAACTCACAAGAGAGGAAGATATAGAGATAGATGTATACACAAACCCTAACCCTAATCTAAGACCCTCTGGAATTTTCTTGGAACCCTTGAGGAGGGAGGAGAAGGCCTCCCTTTATAGAGATTCACTCTTGCAAAGCTTACAAAACAAGCTAAGCAAGAGTGAAATCCCTCCATACACGTGTATGGAGGAGGTGTAAATTGGGTGCCAGCTATCAAAGCTGGCACAAAATATCTGCCAAAAGCAGATGCACAGTGGTCGGCTAGCCAAAAATGACAAATTGGCCAAAACAATGGTCGGTCGACCACAAAGAGTGCCAGCCGGCCAAACATTTGGCCGATGGCAACAAAACAATGGCCGATGGCCTCAAGCCATGGTCGGTGAGGTGTGGGGATGGCCAACAAGCCATTCCCTGCCCCTCAAAAGCAAAACACAAGTGTTTGGTGCAAAACCAAACACAAAACAGTCGAGTCGAGAGGTCTTGAGGCAATGCGCGTGGCCGAGACCTCCGGGAACTCAAGACGAACACAAACAAGGATGATCACCGAGTGTTCAAATGGTGACGTCCAAGTCTCAAGGACGGTCAAAAATGGGGTGTCTACAGCTGCTGCCTCTTTATCCCTTTTGTCTTGCTCACACCCAATTGCTCTCTTTGAATTTGCTCAAACTTTTCTCTTAAAAACTTTAATTTGAAATAAGAGAGATAAAATCTAAATACTTTAAATGCTGCAATTTAAGCAATGAGGGACTAATCTTACCTATGTGGTTGTTGTAATGGACTCCTCTCCATTTGCAACAATCTTGCTTATCTTCTTCATTCCCCCAAGAAGAGAGCGTACCATAATCATCTATGGCAGCTTCTTTAATAATAGTAGTGAAAGCACAACCACAAACAACAATCTTATGAAAGTATGCCACTGTTCACTTAGTAGTCATCCCACTGTTCGACCAATGCCACATCAACAACAATTTCATACATTTTCATCCCAAGAGGTGAGCAATCATTTAATCAAAGTCTTTTTGACAATACAAGACCTTATTAATTAAAATACTTGTTATTATTAAATGTAGGTTCACCTTTCAAAGAAATTCAAAGAAAGAGAAGAAGAAGAAGAAGAAGAAGAATAAGAAGAACTAACAAGGTAAAAGTACCTACATCACTGGTTTTTAATTTCTTTTCTAAATCTATGAAGACATGATGTGATTTGGCCCTTGCTCTCAAGCCTTGATGATGATATCATGCTTTTGAAGTTTTTGTTTGGGTCACATTTTAAAAAAAGAGCTCTCAATAAGTAGTTCCATAGAGAGATTTGTTTTAGGATATTAATTAATGACTTTGGATGGATACTTAGGCCCTTCCACTCTCTCTCTCTCTCTCTCTCGCTCTCTCATGTGTGTATTTTCTTCTATTTTTCTTTTCCAAGCATCTTGACATATTTGCATATTTATTCTCTTGATTTGTAGGACCTTTTTGTTGGGATTGGTAAAAAAATTTCTTATTGACTTTCTTATGAAAGTATGTTTTGGGATTTTGGATGTTATTGGAATGTACCATTGATGGAAAACAGTTTTTGCTCATGCTGTCTTCTTACCTTCACTTTGGTATTATTATTATATGTTCTTTTACAATTAATACGGCGCAGAAGTTGGTTTAATTGATTGCATTAGTAGGCTAAGCAAGTATCTGCTTTGCTCGTTTTGGGTGGAAAGGTAAGAAGCAATGAATACAGCTCTCATTTTGGCATGTTTGTATTGTTTCTCTTTTGATTGATGAAGAATTTATTATCCAGTTTTCTATTTATTAATGCCAATGATGCAAAATGTAACTACCTGTTGACTTTTTTCTTTGTTTCTTTGTTATCAGCTGTAGAGGAGCGCTCATAGAACTCCCAAGCAACCTAGATCTTTTGGATGATATTGCCTTTGTGAAGTTGGGCCTGCTGGATGATATTTCCTTTGTGAACTCCCAAGCATTTCATCGTTTTTATTGTTAAATTTTTATTTGTTTATTATTGTGCTAATTAAGATTGTAGAAAATTGATGTGGAACTTCTGTTGAAATCATATTTTTTTGCTTGTCTTGTTGAATTTGTTATTTTGGTTTAGAATAATTATATAATCCTTGCCTAAATTTACTCAATATATTGAAATAGTAGCAAACTTTTATCCGTATTATTCCTATTTTTTAGTTTTATTACAAGTATTTTTTTTTAGTTAAATCTCAAAGAAGTAGCACAATTTCAAAAAAAAAAAATGAAGCTATAACAGCGTTTTCAAATGCCACTATAGTATAGTGTAACGGTTATATTTTTAAAACAAAAAAAGTTATCACGACATTTTTAAAACGTCGCTAAATACAACGTGACGTCATTTTACTGTTATGCAGTACATTTAGCGGCGTTTTTGCCGCCTATACTAATATAGAGACGTTTTTAAAGTGTTGTAAAGCTACAGCGACAGCCGCATCTTCGGCATTTGGTACTGAACGTCACAAAAAGAATTAGCGGCATTTTAAATAGATATAGTGGCATTTTTTAAACGCCACTAAAAGTCTAATTTCCAGCAGTGCACCTAACATAAATATACTTAAAAAGTATAATATTTGTGAAAAAAATCTTTAGAAAATTCATTAAATACCAAAAATATAAAAATAAAAAAATACAATAATTTAGTATATTTCTCATATTCTTGTCTATTTATTGATTTTTAAAATATTTTTTTACAAATATTTTACTTTTTAGATACATCTAAGTAAGGTGTATCTAAAAAAGTAAAAAACTTGCTTAAAATTTTAAAAATATTCACTAAAAACAAAAAAAGCACAACAATAAAAAACTCAATTTTCAAAAAATTAAATCTAGAAAATTAAAACCAAACACACTGATTGGGTTTCATAATATGATAATATCTTTTTAATGTTTAATTAATAAAACTAAATTAAAGTAAGTTTTAAAATGAAAGAAAATGCCACTATTGATTCATTAATTAACGAATTAGACCTAACTTAGTTGGCCACCATGACTCTTCTAAGGGTAAAAAGGATGTTATGAGTTCAACTCTTCCTAAAGGGGAGTTGAATTAAGAGGCAATCACTTGGTGTTTTACAAGTATGGGGATACTTACTCTCATAAATGTTAATCTAACAACTGATTTTCATTGATAAAAAAAAATAAATAAATAAAATAAAATAAAAAATTGTTTTCAAAGTTCCTTACAATATAATCTTTTTAAAAATGTTTACACCAAAAAAAAAATTAATTTTTTAATTTATAAATCCTTTTTAAAATGTTTATACGAAATATAAATTGTTTCTATTCTTCTTACAAGAATATTAGATAATTTATTTTCAAATTTTGTTTAATCCTTTTGCTCTGTTTTTCTCCTAAACTTGAGGTAGGGATTTCTTCAACATTCTAGTACGATTCTTAATTTAGTTATGTGCTCCTTGTCAAGTGTTGAGATTTGGGAAATTGAGATTTTGATTTAGGGTTTTGATTTTGAAATATAAAAGACAGATTTTCAATTGGGTTCTTGAAGAAGGTTGTGGGGATGTATTTATTATTGAGTTATGTTGAAATGTTGGAAATCCCTTCTTTATAGGTGTTTTTGAAAGTAAAGGGTGTGTGTTTTGAAAATCATAAATGTTCGATTTGTGAAGGAAAAAGGAATGATGTTGGGTTTTTGAAATGATGAAATTAATGTATATATAGATAATGAGGGTAGAGTTGGATATATGTATCACTCCCATTTTGAAAAATTATGAGATTATACTTATTGTGGAAATTATCTATTGAATAGAAATATCTATTTTAGGCTATCAGTGGAGGATAACTTTAATTGTTATAGAAATTGCATGAGGATTAGGTCAATTGAAACTAATTATTTATACATCTTGGATTAAGCGTTGTTTTATACTTAAACATTGAAATGTATTGTTTTGAGAAAAATTGGTGCATAACTTGGTAAATCTGCTTAGGAGGTATGGTTGTGGTTATTATGTTAGCCTGTGTGTCTTTAGTGAAAGTCCAGAAACCTATGCAATTAGGTACCGATCATTCCGATTAGTACCGATAAAATGACTTTGGTAGTTCTTGAATAGCCTACTGGCAGACACGCCTCCAGAGATTATCAGTGTTTTGTATCCACTACCCTATTTTCTAATTGGAAATTGTTTATCGAATTGAATCACATATAATTGAGACATGGCATTGTTTTGAAAGAGAAAGCATGCTATTTTGGAAAAATGGCATGGCATTGCATTGCATTTACCATATGATTTTGTTAAGCTTCATATATTGTGTTTGAGTATCCGTATTAGGCTTTAGCTCACCTACATGGAAAATAACTTTTAGGTTCTGATGATATGCCTCCATCAAGGACATGACTTAGGAGGATTTGGATCCAAGAGCTTATTTTGTTTCTTTTGGTATAATTATTTCTGTACAAGCCATAGGCTTTAACTATATTGAGTTGAACTCGCTTTTATTGTACCCAACCATTGAATTGGAAAGATATAGCCATTAAGGCATAAACTTACTTGTACCTCCTTTTATTTCAATTCATTTACACATGTCATATGCTATATATTTAGGATTTAGGATTTATAAATGTATACATGCATATGTCATCTTTTATATGATTGAGGAGTACAAATTAAAAGTTAAATATATCGCAGTTACACATTTTACGGAATATTATGCTTTAGGTTGTTGTTATTATTTCGGGGCGTTACAACTTGGTATCAGAGCTATCGAGTTTGAATACTTTAGGATCATGGGATGTGATTTTTACCACAATGGGTTTATCTCGCTAGATGATATTAGAAGTAGATCTGCTATGCTATGTGATAACATTTTTATGTGACTAGATGAGTATGAGATTTAATTTCTAAGATATTGATTAGGTCTACGAGTTTCTAGAAGTCCTGTTAGAAAAGCACTTGATCACTGTTATTTCTAACTAAAACTCTAACAATGTCGCAAAACGGTCATTATCTAGAAAGGAAGTTCATTTATGCTTATGTGATTAGGTGCTTATGTAGAATGAATTACTTGTTGTCCACCATATTAGGATGTGAGTGAATTAGTTTTGGCACATCTATAAATGTGCTAATCAACTGTATTACCTTTATTATAATGTTAGAATGCGGATGTGGCGGTGCTAGGCATGGCAGGCCTAGGCGGTAGAAGGTGTCGATCCCAAATGAAATTCTGGGACAAGAGGAAGGAGTTGGTCAAGCCAACGTAGCCGAGCCAGCAAGTTAGCAAGCCATGGGTGCTTTAGCCCATGAAATGGCCGGAGCTTTGCAGGAATCCATTAACATTCTCCAAGATAAAAGTCAAATCTAAGCCCACGTTGCAGAAACAGGGCCATCTTTTTTTTAAGATGGAGTTTTTTTGGTAGAATCCGGATGCATTTATTAGGGATCTGAAAGAGCCATTGAAAGCTGATAAGTGTCTAGAATAGATGACGAAGACGTTTAAGACGCTTGGCATCGACGATGACTGGTTAAGAGTGACCTTGGCATCCTTCCAACTTAAGGGAGATGCGGATCAATGGTGGAAGTATGCGTGAGGGCGTATTGCGGTGACTTGGGAAGCTTTTGTCAATGCCTTTCAGAACAAGTTTTGGTCATCCACAACAAGGGAGAAATTGAGAGAGCAGTTTCTGAAGCTCAAGCAGTTGAGCACGCTAGTAGCCGAGTTTGAGGCTGCTTTTACTAGTTTGTCGAGGTTTGCACTAGAACTTATGGCGACAAAAGAACGTCGTTGCATCGATTTTGAGAAGAGGTTGAGGATTGGGCTACTTTTTAAGGTGGCTAGGTCTATGATTAGGGATAGGAGTGTAAAAATGGCTCGCGGCACGAGGTAGGCCCGATTCGTTTAGGCCCGTTTGAGACCGAGCCCAGCCCGAGACCCTGGGCCATCATTTTGAAGCCTGACCTGGTCCGTGGGCCCGCTTAAGGCCCGCTTAAGGCCCCCTCAAGGCCCGGCCCACTTGAGTCCTAGTGTTTTTTTGTGGAAAATAATAAAATTTTAGTAGAAAAAATATAAAAAATAAAAAAATTTGTTCAGGGCCGCCCCAAACCCGAGCCTAGGCCCAGGCCCAAGCCCACCGGCCCGCCCAATGCCCGAATACCCCCTAGGCCTAATTTTCTGGCACGTGGACTAGGTTGGCACAGCCCAAATTTTAGCCGAAGCCCGCGAGGCCTGACATGGGCTAGCTCGGGCCCAAGTGAGCTAGGCCAAATTTACATCCCTAATTAGGGATTCGGGTCGTCTAGTGAAAACGGCAGCTCATTTTGACTCTGATCCAAACCCAGGAGGAACAGATAAGAGGCTCCTAGCAGAGGAGCCAGGATGTTCAGGGGAAGTCTAGGGACAACAAATGGCAAAGGGGTTCCACCCCACGTTAGCCTCAAACAAAGGCGCTTTAGATCCACATTTCTCAGACGAGTTACGCTTAGAGAGAGGTAGTCAAGGTGGTTTCACTTGTTTCAAGTGTGGTCAATTAGGCCACAAGTTTTTAGTTTGCCAGCAAAGAGGTGGAGGGCAACAGTCTGCACTATCTTCGACTCATCCTCAGTGCCAAAGTCAAGAAAAAGGGCAACCGCCTACCTGTTATCAATGTGGGCAATTGGGATACTTGAGGAGATTTTGCCCTCAAGCATGTGGCACATCTGGTGCGTCTGGTTTGAGACAGACACAGAGCCATGAGCCTACCAAATTAGCATAGGCCTTGAGGGCCAATCAGGAAGCCTCTTCAGTTCAATCTGTGTATCAAACCTATGCTCCAAGGAGTGAGTAGGTAAAGCAGAGACCTTCAGGGCGTGTGTATGTTGTTACCACGCTAGATCAGTGGCCAGCACCTTCTGTTGTGAGATGTAACTTTTTGTTGTTCAACTTTATTTCCAATGTGTTGATTGATAGTGGAGTATCTCATTCTTTCATTTTGTCTGCATTCACATTAGTTTTGGGGTTAGAAATCGATTAGCGTCTCCGCTTAAGGTAGAGTCACTAGTTGAGGGTAAGGTTGTCTTGGATCAGGGATGTTGTGGTTGTGAGATAGAGGTTGCTGTTTGCCAACTTCCTTTCGATTTCATTTTATTAGACATGTCGGGTTTTGATATAATCCTGGGCATGGACTAATTATCTTCATACCGTACCATCATAGATTGTCACCGTAGGAGAGTTACTGTGTGCACCTCAAGTGGTGATTATTTTTATTTTCTGGGGGACCGAGCTGATAGAATTTTGTCGCCATTGTATGACTCACATGGTTGTGGCGAGCTTAATTTCCTCCTTGCAACCTTCTCAGGTAATGAGAGTGATGTGGTTCAAGTTGATTTGCCAAGGATAGTTCGTAAACACCCGGACGTCTTTCCAGAAGACCTTACCAGTTTGCCACCTCACTGAGAGATTGAATTCTCCATCGATTTAGTCTCCTAAGATGGCAATCGATTTTCATGGCACCATATAGATTTGCACTTGCCAAGTTGTATGAGTTAAAGATTCAATTCCAAGAATTGTTAAATAAGAGCTTCATCCACCCTAGTACTTCACATTAGGGAGCACTGACTCTTTTTGCAAAGAAGAAAGATGGCACATTACGGTTATGCATTGATTATCGAAAGTTGAACCGGATAATTGTTAAGAACAAGTACCCATTACCACGAATAGACGATTTGTTTGACTAGTTGAAGGGATCTCGTTGTTTCTTTAAGATTGATTTGAGATCCGAATATCACCAATTGAGGGTGAAGGAAGAGGATATTCAGAAAACGACATTCCGTACATGATATGGCCATTATGAGTTCTTAGTAATGCCTTTTAGGTTAACTAATGCACCGACTTCATTAATGAATTTGAAGAATCAAATCTTTTGTGAGTTCTTAGACCGATTCGTAGTTGTCTTCGTCAACGACATCTTAGTCTACTTAGTCACCAATAAGGAACACGAAGAACACTTATGGGTTGTACTTGAATTGCTTAGAGCACACCTTTTATATATTAAGTTCGGGAAGTGTGAATTTTGGCTAAAAGAAATTAAGTTCTTAAGGCATGTGGTATCTAGGGAAGGGGTGACCATAAATTTATCTAAGATAGACGCAATGAGTTTCCTTGATGCCTATAGAGGTTATCATCAAATCGCCATGCATCTGAAGGACCAAGAGAAAACTACATACGCAATGAGTTTCCTTGATGCCTATAGAGGTTATCATCAAATCGCCATGCATCTGAAGGACCAAGAGAAAACTACATTCTTCACCCCAAGAGGAACCTATTACTATAAGGTAATGCCTTTTGGGCTGAAGAATGCAGGGGCAACCTACCAGAGACTGGTCACCACCATGTTCAAGGAGAAACTCAGCAAAACTATGGAAATGTACATTGACGATATGGTGGTCAAATCCAAAGAAGAGCAGAATCATATAGCCGATCTGGAAGAGACATTCGGCATCCTACGCAAATATGGAATGAAGTTGAACGCTTCCAAATGTGTGTTTGGTGTCGGCTCTGAAAAATTCTTGGGCTACATTGTCAACCACAGAGGCATCGAAGCCAACCCAAGGAAAATCACAGCAATCCTAGAGCTCGGCTCCCCCTGTTCAGTAAAGGAGGTTCAAAAGTTGATGGGGATGGCTGCCGCACTCAACAGGTTTATCAACCAGTCCACAGATCACTGCCGACAATTCTTTCATACACTACGGCAGGGCAAGGCCTTTGAATGGTCCACCGAGCGGCCGCTTAACGGCTCAAGACCTACCTCCGCCAAGACCACTCGACAACACCCTCTGGCAACCCACTCATTTTGTACTGCGGCAGCCGATTGAGCCATCGGCCAGATTGATAAAGGAAGAGCTGGAGGAGCAGCGACCAGTGTATTATGTGAGCAAGGCAATAGTTGACGCCGAAACGCGCTACATTCCACTGGAAAAGCTTATCCTAGCCCTAGTTATGGCGACAAAGAAGCTCATGCATTACTTCCAGGGGCATAGCATTGGGGTGCTAACAGATTATCCCTTCCAATCAATACTACGCAGTGCGGAAGCATCTGGACGTGTTTCAAAGTGGGCCCTGGAACTTGGCCAATACGATATTCAATTTCTACCCAGAACCTCAATCAAGGGACAGGTGCTTGCCGACTTTTTCGCCGAATTCACTGGAGGCCTTGCCGACTTCAAGTCTAATGTCGTTGACTTCAAGTCAGATGAAATTCGACCGAAGCCGAACTAGAGGATTTATGTTGGGGACATCTGGCAGTTGTATTATGATGGATCATCCAATCAGCGAGGGAGTGGAGCCGGAGTTATAATCATGACCCCTAACGGCGCAGTAATTGAGCAAGCCAAGCTCTTCAAGCATCAAATAACGGTCAACACGGCCCTTTTTAGCCGGTTTGCGTATCGCGATATCCTAGGTGCTCGGCGCTCGCTTGTGTTTTGTGACTCAAAACCGGTGATCAATCGCCTAAAGGGGAGTACGGCAAGAAACGACCGTATGGCGTTTACATGAAAACGCCAACTCCTTGTTGGCAAAATTTGACCATCATGAGTTGAACCATAACACGTGATCGTAACACCCATGAAGATGCCTTGGCTTGCCTAGCCTCCGCAATCAACTCGAGATAAACGGACCATCGGTAGGATTCATCCTGCAGCCAAGCATTGGCCCTTCGGAGGAAGTCCAAATCAACGTTATAGAATCTGCACCAAGTTGGATGGATCCCATTGCTGAATTCTTATCTTCTAAACAACTCCCAGAGGACAAGAAAGAAGCACATAAGCTGCGAAACAAAGCCATGCGATACTACTTGGATCCGCAAGGAAGGCTTTATAAAAAGCCACTCTCTGGCCCATATTTGGAATGTGTGCACCCGGACAAAGTTGGGGAGCTTCTAACTGAGATACACGAAGGCAGTTGTAGTGCCCATTCTGGCGGACGCTCTTTGGCCCATCGAGCTATAACGCAGGGGTATTATTGGCCGACAATGAGAGCAGATGCCAAGTGTTATGCAAAAAAGTGTGAACAGTGCCAAAAATTCTCCCCGTTAAACCATCTGCCTGCTGAAGAGTTGAACTCTATCACCAGTCCTTGACCGTTCGCCCAGTGGGGGCTTGATATCGTAGGACCATTGCCGAGGGCCCCAAGGAATAAGCAATACCTGATCATCGCAACAGATTACTTCACAAAATGGGTCGAAGCGAAGGCATTAACACACATTCGAGATGCTAACATTAAACGCTTTGTGTGGAGGAACATCATAACACGATTTGGCATTCCCAGAGCTCTTATCTCAGACAACGGCACCCAGTTTGATTATGGCGTATACCGAGAGCTGTGCAACAAATATGGTATTCGACCTTACTTTTCTACACCGGCTTATCCCCAAAGCAATGGCCAAGCCGAAGCCTCTAATAAATCCATCTTGGACGGCATTAGGCAAATGGGTTGAAGAATTGCCGAGTGTACTCTGAGCTCATCTAACTACACCAAGAAGATCAACTGGAGAAACACCGTTTGCCCTATGCTTTGGAACCTAGGCAATCCTGCCCCTGGAGATTGGCCACCCGACACTCAAGTCGCAAGTTTTCGATACAGGCCGAAACGACATGATGCTGGCTTTAGATTTGATCCTAATCGAAGAACGAAGAGACCGAGCCCTTGTGTCCATGGCACGGTACCAGCAGTAGCTGGCAAAGTCGTATAATCAACGCATTCAGCTGCACCGCTACACACCAGGAGAGTTTGTCCTGAAGAAGGTGCTCCCAGCTGACAGGAAACCGGCCAATGGAAAATTAGGTCTTAACTGGGACGGTCCCTATCAGATCGATTCGATCGCTGGAGTAGGGGCATTTCAGCTCAAAGACATGTCAGGAAGGAGTCCGCCACGACCTTGGAATTCCACGCACTTACGCAAATTTTATCATTAGCCCGACTTGTGGGACATGATGCTTGTTCCGAACTGTTCGCCATGTACATCACTTTTTCTATAATACAAAGACTCCCATTCACCTACCACAGAATCTAGTTCAAAGATGTTCCAATTAAAGCCTCCGGATTCGGAGCGCCCTTCGTGGATATCATGATTGGCCAAACAAAGTCTCCGGATTCGGAGCGCCCTTCATGGATATCACAATTGGCCAAATAAAGTCTCCGGATTCGGAGCCCCATTGGTGAATGACGTCTTTAGGCCGATTAAAGCCTCCAGATTCGGAGCGCCCTTCGTGGATATCACAATTGGCCAAATAAAGTCTCCGGATTCGGAGCCCCATCGGCGAATGACGTCTTTGGGCCGATTAAAGCCTCCGGATTCCGAGCGCCCTTTGTGGATATCACGATTGGCCAAATAAAGTCTCCAGATTCGAAGCCCCATCGGCGAATGACGTCTTTGGGCCGATTAAAGCCTTCAGATTCGGAGCACCCTTCGTGGATATCACGATTGGCCAATTAAAGCCTCCAGATTCAGAGCGCCCTTCGTGGATATCACGATTGGCCAAAGTCTCTAGATTCGGAGCCCTATCGGCGAATGACGTCTTTGGGTCGATTAAAGCCTCCAGATTCGGAGCACCCTTCATGGATATCACGATTGGCCAAATAGTTTCTGGATCCGGAGTCCCATCGGTGAATGACGTCTTTGGGCCGATTAAGCCTTCGGGCCGTGCGTAACACAATGATGTCGATTAAATCAGGCCGATCAATGTTCGTTTACTCGTCTGAAATACATTTATTCAAATATGTATATAAGAAAACACATGCAAACACATATGCGCCGAACAAAAATTATAACAAAACATTGAACATAAAGTTCTTTTTTATTCGACCAACCATTAAATACATAATTCTAGACGCGATCCGCCTTTGAACATTACAACGAATATTTTTATTTGGCATCGCCCTCATTATCGCTCTTTTCAACTTCAAAGGCGGCAAAGGGAAACTGATCACGATGATCCAGGTTACATAAGTTAGAATCGACACCCTTTGCTCGAAGAGCCTCCGCGGCCTAAAGAGCCGCAATCCAACCATGCTTAACACCCCGATTCTCACATCGGCAGACCTCCTCAGCAAGTGTCTCTTTCGTTTTGTCGATCCCAACCTTCCGACCAGCATGGAAGCCCTCCTCGTAACCTTTGGCCCTCACATTTTGTACGGCAAACATGCCTGCCGTATCGCGGTCGGCGATGGCATGACTCAATAGTCGTTGGGTCACCCTCTTGTCCACGATCGAGCTAGATTGACCTGCCACATGCAAATAGGAGACTTTAACCTTCCTAAGCTCGCCCTCGACCTTCTCCACATGAGCCTCCGAACTGTGGACCCGTTCGTCCATTTTCTCCATCTCTCGCCGTGCGGTGAGCAGCCGCATGCCGACTTTGTAGGCGGTGTACAACCCCTTCACCGCCCCATGAATACCTTCTCAAAACACTTCCAAATCTCATCGTCCAACCATCAATAGTTGGACTTCTGGTAGAAAGATCTATCGAGTGAACTCGACCGCTACACCTGGATCATTGACGATGGAATCTGCCTCAGTCACCGGTTTATTCCCCATGAACACTGCAAAACTCAATGGTCGGGGCGTCACGTCTGACTCATCCCTCGGTCGTGGTCGCAGGGAGCTTCACCGTTGATACTTCTCTCTTCGAGGTGATCTGCTTCGACGGCTTGGAAGTTGACGTTTTTCGCTTTCCTTGGACGTCCTTCCTCCCAGACGACAGTTTCGGCCGCGATTCATCGCAGAGATCTAGCTCACCAAGATTCGTCCTCTCTCTCATCAAGAAGAACAGTCTATTTGACATTCACCCTCACCCCAAGCTGGTTCAAATCGAATCTGAATAAGAATAAGTGGCCCCACTGGCGCGAAATCAGCCCATTTATTCGTGGGTATGCAGCGACCCCGAGGCAATTTCATTAATGCTTTTGGCAGTCTCCAAATGACGGAGGCCGATTGATATGTGCCACAGCCACTTCATGCACTAAGTTCTAGCTTGTTAAAACGGCCTAATTATCTAAACGACAACTATGGGAGACTGCCTTGAAGTCCATGCACTGGCTGGGGCAAGGGCAGATTTATTAATCTAACCGGCCGAGCATCTTGGCCCTATGCCAATTGATACGTGCCACAGCCACTTCATGCACTAAGTTCTGGCTTGTTAAAACGGCCTAATTATCTAAACGGCAACTATGGGAGACTCCCTTGAAGTCCATGCACTGGCTGGGGCAAGGGCAGATTTATTAATCTAACCAGCCGAGTATCTTGGCCCTATGTCGATTGATATGTGCCTATGCCACAGCCACTTCATGCACTAAGTTCTGGCTTGTTAAAACGGCCTAATTATCTAAATGGCAACTATGGGAAACTGCCTTGAAGTCCATGCACTGGCTGGGGCAAGGACAAATTTATTAATCTAACCGGCCGAGCATCTTGGCCCCATGCCGATTGACATGTGCTACAGCCATTTCCTGTGCTAATTTTTGGCTTTTTAAAGGGCCTAACTATCTAAACGGCCTAATCATCTAGTCGGCAAGTATACAAAACGTTTTATCCAAAACAACAACCAAACAATTCCGTTCATTAGTAATAGCAAATTACAAAATGAATTTTCATTAAGTAAATTAGGCACAAATTGTAACCATTTTACATATGAAAATTACTAAACAAAAAGCTGTAAAAAGTTGAAAATTACTTGCAAATCCTAAAACAGAAAAACAAGAGCCGCCCAAATTAGTTCTCGGAGTCAGACTCCAATGGCTCAATCCACTTGCTCGTATGGAATTGGCATAGCCAATGTCGCATCAACAGCAGCAAGGGCTTTGAGCCAGCCGTGTTTAAATCCCTGATTCTCAAATTTAGGGACTTCGTCTACATATTCCTCCAAAGTAGATTTTTTTCCCAGCATCGAATGCGCTAGAAGCCTTCAGGTCGACTGCTTCCTTCGCCGCCTTCATCTCTTCCAACCCAGCCTCCAATTTAGAGATCGTCTCCTGGGCCAATTTAAGCACGTCGTCACTTGCATCTACCCTCTTCTCGGTGACTGATCTCAATTCTTCAAGATTATGGGCTCTTCCATCTCGGCCTCGGCACGGGCGCCCGATTGCAACATACTCCTTTGGCCCTCAACCTCCGCTTGTAAACGGCCAATTAGCTCGACGGCATCGTGATAGCGACGACCCATGTCGGCTATCCTTTCAACTACCAAGAAAACGGAAGTTAAGAACAAAATAATATTTGCATAAAGAGAAAAGACAAAGTCCAGATATATACCAAAAGAGCCGATTGCGCGGCCAACCCAATTGCAACCAAATCCGGCTCTGCCTAAAAAGCCGCCTTGTCAGCAGGTAGTGAAACAGATGTCGCCAAGCTGAGTGCAACCGCTGGGTCTTTGATCACCAAAGCATCGGAGGAGATCGGCATATTCTTTATCTTGGGCTAAATAACAAAAAGTACAATCTCATTGGACTCCTCCAAACGAGGTCGTTTGTTGGCACGGTCTTCTTCAAAGCCGGCCAAGATATCGGCAGGGCGCTTCTCCACCCTTTGCTCAGTTGCAACACTTGCCTGCACAAAAGGTTCCACCTCAGTACTTCCATTCTTTGTTGTCTCCTCAATAACAAAAAGGAAGATCGGGATCGAGACTCGGCAGCAATCTCCTCCGCCGCCAAGACGGCGGCCATTCTTTCTGCGTTCACCTTCTTAGCAAGTTTAGTGAGGCTCAACCCAGCCATATCTTATGGGAACGTGCCGGGAAGGTCCTCCGGATCGTGAAAAATGTCATCAAGCGAACGGTCCTCTCGACCCAAGTTGGATGGGGGATCAGCCGAATTGAGGCCGGCTTCTTCAAATGCTAACTTCAAAGCCTTGTCAACCTCAGTTTCGGATTAGTCAGACTCGACAGCCTCAGCAACTTCCGGTCGCTCCGAATCTGATCCCTCGTAACCGACTTGCCTGAAATTTCAGTCAAGATAAGGGCGACAAGAAACTCCTCACCCTTCGAAATTAGGATGTTTTCTGCCGCCGAAAAGGTCGTATAAGTCAGCTCGTAGTAGAGCAGAACGTGGGCCGCCCTCCCCTGCTTCTGAAGACTCGATCAGCCAAAATACTTGAGCACAGTCTTGATTTCCGAAAGGACGGCGTCATCAGTTAAGGTCAAGACTTTCTTCAAATCATTTCTTGCAAAAGCAAAACCATGAGGTCCCGAAAATAAGGTTTTATAAATATAACAAGTAAATAAATAAAAGAAGATACTCGGCCACCTAGTTTGCCCCCCCGTCTAGGAATACGATCAAGGCAATCCTCGCATTCGCAATTCATGGGCGATTTGACGACCATAACATCATCGACTCGCTCGTGAGCCGAAAGCATAGTCACTAGTTGATGGTCGGTGTCTTTGACCCTAAGAAATAACGCCTGCATCGACCAAGAGATTCTGGCCAAGGCATAGCAATGCCGAATAGCAGGAATGCCAAGGTTAAGCCCAAGGCGGCGGTTTAGTGCAATAATCCCCATCACGACCCTAAAGAAGTTGACACTGGGTTGGGAAGGGATTAACCCCCAATGGCAAAGCACGGCCCTAAGGAGTGGGTGAAGGGGGAAGCGGACCCCACCCTCTGCGATTCATAGAAGAGGGAAGACGATCGTGGTTTCATTAACCCTCTCCATATCGAGGGTGCCGTCTGCCACAAATAACAGACGGACGTCATCAGGAATGGAAAAATGGCGTCGGAAGCCAGAAATTTGATCCGGTGAGAGGAGATCTTTTAAATGTTTCGCCATTTCCCCCAGCTAATAGGATTATGCTAAGCCAAAAAACAAAGCAGAGAAGGAGAGAACTTACAAAGAGGCGATGGAGAAAGAGAAGAGTAGGAAGTTGCAGAGGTAGTTCGGTAGGCAGTCCAACGACGGGCGTCTAAAAGCGTGTATGCATTTGAAAAGATGTCAAAATTTTAAATCACAATAAATAGAAGTGTACAAGGAGGCGGGAAGTTGAAATGATAACCGAGAAGCGTGCGTACAGACATTCGCATTGGATTGCAACCAGCCGCCGAATTTCGGCTCTAACTCTTCGAGTTCGAAGCCAAACACTCCAGCCAACTGTCGTTAGTGAAATGCTTGGGGGGCAATTGTGGAGGCCGAGATTCAGGAGTCGTAGAGGTTCCGGATAGCCGAATCTGGTAGAGTCGAGGTTCGAAGCACTCGGCAATTGGCTCAAAAGCTCGAAATCCAACCCTACTCGGCCAAATAACCGATTAAGCGAGGGGCCGAGTAGGGATCGGTCCATTATAAAATGTGCCGAATATGAGGTGGTGGACCTAATCCTGAGGCCCAAAGAAGAAAAGATATAAATAGAAGAAACATCAACCAGAATGAGGTATGTGAGAATTACTATGCTTAACTTAGAACACAAGTATTCTCGAGGATAGAGACTGACTTATCCGTCGGAGTGCTAATTCTGGCACCCCCGACCAAAGTGTTTATCCCATTTCAGGTGACTATCAGCGGATCTCAAGCATTTCCCAGGATCAGAAAAGTATTTCCAAACCACTTCTCCACAGGCTCATTCATTGCTATTTGGTGATAGCCCCTATAGGCATCCAAAAAACTCAGGCTAGCGTGCCCAGAGGTGACATCCATCAATTGGTCAATCCTTGGTAAGGGAAAATAGTCTTTAGGGCAGGCTTTATTAAGGCTTGTGAAGTCTACACATACCCTCCATCTTCCATTCTTTTTCTTAACAACGATGGTGTTGGACAACCAAGTGAGGTAGTGTACTTCTTTTATGGCCTTTGCGTCTAGGAGTTTTTTGACTTCCTCGACTACTGCCTCAACGTGATCTACATTAGGCCTTTTACTCTTTTGAATTACTGGTTCATACGCATGATCAACATTAAGACAATGACTGATAATATTAGGGTCTACCTTTAGCATCTCATAAGGTACCTCAATATTATCCATTAAAAACTTAAAAATGAATTATTTTTATCTTGCTTAGACAGAGAAGATCCGAGTAGGAAGTACCTTTCTGGATTGTCGGGTAATATTTAGATTTTAAGGAGTTCTTCTATCATGCACTCCTCTGGATCCTTTCCAATCTCCCCCAAAACTTTTGAGTCCGGAATTTCGACTGAGTAGACTCGTTTCTGAGCCAGCTTAACTTCTTTTTGCCTTAAGGGTAGCATTAAACATCGTCGTGCAGATAGTTTGTCCCCTCGAATGGTTTCAGTACCTCCCTCCTTATTAGGAAATTTCAAGTCTTTGTAAAGTGTGAAGGGTATTGCTTTAAGCTAGTGCAGCCATGGTCTACCCATAATAGCATTGTATGTTGAGGGCACATCCACGACTAGAAAGCATACTTCAAGGCATATGGATTCTACTCTGACTGGTAGCGTCACCTTTCCGACTGGCCAGACCAAATTTGAGTTAAAGCCTAGCAGTGGCGAGTCAACCTTCTTGAGATCCTAATCCTTGAGGCCTAAGCTCTGGCATAGTTTATAGTACATAATTTCGTCAACTAGTATTCTCTTTATCCCAAATCCATCCATGTCCAATTTAATAATCAAAGCGTCCGAGTAGGGCTGGACCAACCCTTGCATGTCTTCTTCAGAAAAGGAAATGATTGGGCTTTTAAGGCTGACATCGATCCTTGGCTTTTTGCTTCTCAATGAATACTCTACTTTGTAAACCTCCCTGAGATGCGCTACTTTATGCATCTCTCCCCTAGCCTGTGCTACTCTGTCTGGGTGCACAACTCCATAGATAACATGGATCATACCTCTTGGGTCCTCCACTATTGTTTTATTCCCTTATTGCTGATTGTTTTGCCCATTCTGTTGTTGTTCTCCCAAGAACTCGTTCAGATGCCTAGCGGCTGTCATCTCATTAAGATATCACTTGAATGAAAAGTAGTCTTCCATCCTACATAATTGTGGTAGGTGCACTTTGCATTCTGGTTTCATACCTTTGGATCTCCCTTCATTTTGGTTGGCCACTTGAACTAGGGCTTATTTTTAATCTCTGGAAGTATTTGCTAAATCAAAAGTCTGAACACAGTTTGAATTATGTAATATGTGTCCTTCTTTTTAATGGTCTGGCTTTTAGCCTTCTTTGCATCCTTGCGCAGAGTACTAGTCTTTTGTGTGCTAGTTTGCATACTACCCTATCCTATAGACTTCTGGTCTTTCTTAATCTTACTATATCGATCGAACCTGAACTACAAGTCCGCAACAGTTTTGGATGAGGTCATGGTTAATGACTGCCACAAGTTGTCCTCTGGTTAGAGTCCATGCCTAAAAGTTGAGATTGCAACCTTATCTGAGCAATCCTCTTCTATCTCATGGAAAGTTTCCCAATAAAGTTGGGCGTACTGCTTAATATTCTGATCCTCTGTTTTCTTTAGCGCCATGAGTGTGTCTAGTCCCTTTGCCCTTTTACTATTTGCTATGAACCACTCAGTAAACTTATCTTCCAGTTGGTTCCAACTGTTAATGGGTTTGATCCATTGTCTTCTTTAGCGCCATAAGTGTGTCCAGTCCCTTTGCCCTTTTACTATTGACTATGAACTGCTCAATAAACTTATCTGCTAGCTGTTTCCAACTGTCAATGGATCCCATCTAGAGATTGTCATACTAAGCACATACTGTTCTGCCTAGACTAGAAGCGAAGATTTTGGCATATAAGTGTCTCGTTTTCATTCTAGAAAGCCATGGCGTGGTGGCAGTGGCATAAATCATAGAGTTCGAACTTTGGGATACTGAACTTTTTTGGTGGTTCTGTTGTAGAAATCCTTTTTGTGAATGGTGACACTAGTAGGACCGGTCTCCTATCAGTTGCTCTAAAAGCAATCCCTTTTGTCTGTTTCTAAGCAAGACTTCAAATTTTAGGGTCTAGTTAGGTAATTTCTTCAGTTCGCCATGTATTCTTCTTTCGTAGAGCCCTGTGGCTAGTAATCTTGCCACTAACGGCCTTGTGGCTTGGCCTATCCCATGGGTTGTTATGTCCTAATATTTTCACTACTAATCTAGAGTGTTGTCTGGTCTAGTCCTGGGCTGCCATCTCCTGCCTCTGGGTGTTAATTTTCTATAGGGAAGTCAAAACTCTGGATTGGACCTAACCTCCTTGGACATTTTCCTTGTGTTATTTCTCTTTTATGCAGAAAGGGTCTTACGTTGTCTGAACAAACGTAGTCCTCTGTTTCATACTCCTTTTGCTTGGAAGAGGTTTGGTGGTGCTCCTTAGATTGGGGCAAACTACTCATCACATGACTGGTTTCGCCAACCCTACAGGTCAATGCAGGTCTCGAGTTTGCTTCATTCTGCGTCCCTCTCTTAGATCGTTGTGATTGCCTCTTTCTTGGGGGGTGCAAGCATCCCTCATTTTGCCCTTGGGGCACCAGTTGTTGGTTCTAGTCCTGCTTTAAGGCCTTGACTTGGTCGGCAAACTCCTTAAGCTACTGGTTCATGGCACATATGGTTCGATCACGGCTAGCTAACTATTGCGCCAATTGTTGCTTTCTGAGTTTTCAATGGCAAGCAGGTTTCTTTTTTCTTGTTCACGTCGTTCTTGCGAACTTTCGACATTCAAAGGACACCTTCGTTGGCTTGAGGAAAGGTTCTCATAATGTTCATCCTTAGCAAATGGATGGATAATCTGGAATCTCAGCAAGTAGAGCTAGGCTTTTGGCTGCAGAATTCCCACAGACGACGCCAAATTGTGGTGGGTAAAAATCAAACCACTTAGGCTGCGGCGGTGACATGGCGAAGATAGTGTAGACACCCAATTTTTGACCGCCCTTAAGACTTGGGCGCTTTACTCTAAACACTCGACAATAAAATAGTATACGGTGTAATCGTTCGAATCTTCAACAAAAGAGTTCAGTTTTGAGCTTCAAACCCAAACCTTGCACCCCATTTGGACCAAAACCTATTTTCTAGCTTGACCACTCAAAAAGCATGAAAACCAAAAAATGACCGGCAGGCCACATCCTTTTGGCTGGCCAACCATCCTCTTGGCCGGCCAGCCATGTTTATCGAGAGCAAATATTTTGCAATGTACCATTGCTTCCTATGTCGTGCTTTGGATCAACTGTCTCTTTGCGATATTTCCATTGATAGCGATTGAAAGTCTATAAAAACAGCCTTCCTCTCGAATTTAGGGTTGGAGAATTGTTGGACAAGCCAAGAGTTCCTCAAAGCTTTCCCCCACTATCTTGAATATAAATACAATATACATACACCATTAAAGCTCAAAGTTGAAGCTTTTTGCTGAACTTTTGAACACAATTTCAAATACTTGAGAGTGTTTAGATTGTGGTTTGTGAACTAAGAAGATCATCCTTTCTTCCAAGAGGTGGACTTTGAACTTTTTACCATCTTCTCTCTCTCTTTTTCTTGTCTTTAATACTGATTTTTAGAGTATTTTAGGCTTTAAAATGTGATGTAAACTTTGTTGAAGGTGGAAGGGTTAGCCACCATTTCGTAAGCTTGTTCTCTAGTGTTGCTCTCTTGTTGTTCTTCATGTTTTTGCTTCTTTTCTTTCATTTCAGCACTGTTTTAGGTACTTTTTGATTAAATATGAACTGTATATATGTGTTTAAAGCTTATATAGATAGTTTGATTCTTGTCTCATATCTCTCTTCTTTGAAGATATTGCAAAGCTCTCTTTTAATTCCTTCTTTGTAGTATGGAAATGGATGTTTCATCCATGTTCCATGAGTAGGAAGATGAGCTTACAATTATCTCTCTATAGCTTTCATTTATTGCTTTTACTTAGTTTAGTTTTGCTTTTGCTTCATAGCTATATGAAAGCTCTTTTATCAAGACCATTAGAGACTCTCTTTCAGTTCCTTTGAAGTATGAAAATTGAGGTTTATATACGTCTTCAATGAGTAGAAAGAAGAGTCTCTTTGGTTTTCTTAATGATGGAACCTCTTGTGTATGAGCTTTGCCTCCAAGAATAGCTTCTTCTAAACCTATTCCCTCTAAGCTTGAGTATTCACTTGCTCTTGTTTTACATGAGATTCAATGGGTTTTCGCCATATCTTTGAATGTATCTTTCATAATTAGTTTTAGTTAGCTTTGTATCCATTAATTGCTATCCCGTTGCTTCACTAATCATAATTTAAATACCTTTGGGATGTTTGATGATCTGTGAAGCAAACCTACTCTCTCCTTGAGAAGTTTTCATGATAGGAGAGAAGAAGAATAAACATCTTTTGGAAACCCCTTGGTTTTGCTTTGTTCCAGTTCTGACTGCAACTGATCCTCCCCCAGAATCCTTAGTTGGCGGCCATCATCTTGTACTGTCGACCACTTCTTAAGGCCGGCCGACCCCATTTTTTTGTATGGCTGTAGTGTTTTTTCAGTGAAACAGAGCAGATCTTGAGGCCCAAAACAGAGTCATTTTCAGACGGTGAACAGAGCAGCTTCTGGTAATGAGTAGTGGGGGTTTCCGGAGGATGTTCTTGCCCGTGCGCATGTGATTTCTCGCCTCCCGCTCAAGTCCATTAGATTAGCTTCGAGATTCATTTTTAATTAATTAGTTGCTTTCATTTGAATTTGTAATAGTTAATTAATTCATTCATTCATTCATCTGTATTTGTAATAATTAGTTAATTAAGACATTCGGACCCTCTTGTGCGAGAGCAAATCTGTAATATGTGACGTATGTCTTCTAACCCCCATTTCTTTCTCCCTTTTATTTACATGCTTACCGTGGTTGTATACCATATCATGTTTTCATTCCATATCATTACCATGCTTTGTATCCATTTTTGCATACATCAAATTCAGCTTATCATGCATAATGCTCTGATCAATTCCTATTGATTATGTGTACTACCTCATGCTTTGAGTGGCCTCACATGTCATATTAGTAGCCGAATTTAGTAGTTTCATTTTGTATGTGTTGCATTAGTCATGTACATTGTTAGGATCATGCATTTTTCTAATTGTTTTCTTTTCTTTGGCTTGCCTCAAAGTACTAGGTGAGCATTTTTACTTTAGCATATTACATGTGTGTTTGTATTGCCATGTCAAGCATACTACCATGAGGCCACGTGCTTCTTTGAAATACCTCTTTGACTACCTATGGATGAAGGCTATTTCGCTTAAGTTGGAATGACTTTGATTATTGTACATATGAGCTAGCTTTTCCTTTAAGTTGCACATATTCAAAACTCTTTTCAAAAATGCATGAAATCAAAGCATTTCAAAGTAAGTGACGTGGTCTATACTTGTTTGCTTCACATAGTAATGTTTAGTATATTAATAATCTGAACATGAGCATATAATGTTTATAAAATTCACATCATGATTAGTAAAGGCCGATATTTGATCGGGTGAGTGGGGTGCTCAATTTATGACATTTCCGTCTCATATCTAAGTTCCCGAACCGAGACACTTTGGTTATGATGGATAAGTGGCCTTTGGCACGAGTCACGAGTTTCCTAAATTTCTCAAAAATATTTAGGTGGCAACTCTGAAAATCTGAAAATGCAGTCTATTTTTGGCATCTTTAATGATTAATGGATTTTTTATAAGATTTGTCGGATTTGGAGTTTCATTTATTTTTCTGTTTCACATTGCACTTGTAAAACTAGATTCAGAACCACGGGAGTCCAAACTGTAGGGCTATTATACCCCGAGGAGACTAACCCCTCTGAGGAGCGCGAAAAGCCAGCTACAGATAGCTTGATTGCTAACCTGAAAAACACTTGGATAAAGGTAAATAGGGGCGGCTGGAGCAGCCTGGGGACCCTCCGATGCCTAAGTCAGTGACCAAAGTAGATAAACGTGTAGGATTATCTTAGTGGGGTTCAGGTAGAAGTGTTTGCATATCTCCATTGTGCTGATTGCTTCCCCTTTTATAGCTTGCTCTTACTAACCATTGTTGGCTGCTAGGCTTCCCCCCACTCCTCACATCAGCCCCTTTTCCTTAAGGATTATGTTCCACCGGGTGCAGATTTTAGGAGTTAGTTAAGCCTAAAATAAAGAGATATGGTTTGACTGGGCCTACCGCCTTTCTTCTGTCCTAAAACTTCTCTGACCTAGGCTGGTTCTGAGTTGTCAAGCTAGAGTCAAACTACCTTGGGCTGACTTACCATTTACTGGCGATGCTATCTTCTTACTGCCAATCTAGGAATTTCAGTCTTACCTTATGTTGATTCGTTTTTTGCCTCCTACAGTATACATGTAAAAAAATTAGTTACAGTGATAATGTTCTGAGTTTCTGTTGTGAGTTTCTTGTTTTCAATTACAAAAGAAAAGAAATAAGTTTATTTTTCATAAATAAAAAACCAAAAAAAAAATTGTGTATGTTGTGTACAAGAGTTCTAAACATAAATGAAAAAAGATATTTAGTGAGTTGCAAAAAGTGATGAATGGTGACCAATATGGTGGTTAGAGGTTGGGGTGTTCAAAAGTGACTTTCAAAGTTAGAGGTCACAGGGTGGCCGAAGGGCTCAAAGCATGGCCAAAGGTCACATGTGGTGAGGGGTTGTCAAATAATTTATGTTTCAATATATATTTATCAAATAATTATTCAGTTTGTACACTGTAAATTTTAATATATACTTGAGTTCTTAAAAAAAAAATTATTATAATTTGCTTCCTTGAAATGTTTGTTTAATGATGAAGTCTTCTTTATTATGTTGTAAAATCTACTTTTAAATGTTAATTTATTTTTTTGAATTTTATAATCTTTGCTAATTTATTTTTGTTGATAATTTTTTTTTTCTTATGTGATAAATTCATGCGCAAGCATATCAAATGTATACTTATTATTTGATAAAATCCCTCAACAAAATATTTGCTTCACTTTAGAAATGACCATCATGATCCCCATTAAGGCAGTGGGTTAAGTATATTAGGGTCAAGCACCGCAAGGGTGGAAGACAATTATACTGTTATAGACATAATATTTAGGGGTAATTTGGGAACTTATTAAAAAAAGCAAGTTTTTTTATTTTTTTAGTTTTTTTACATTAAAAAAAATCACCAAAAAGTCAAAAAAAAAAAAATTTAAAAAGGATAAATAACAATTTAACTTCCTTTGGTTTACTCAAAAAACATGAAACCCCTCTGTAGTTTTATTTGTAACACTTAAACCCCTAGACTTTATGGCATGTTGTAATTTCTGACGGGCATAACAGAAATGCACAAAATGTCATACTTTTGTACAATGCCTGATCAAAAACAAAAAAGAAAAAGAGAAAAAAGGGGAAAGAAGAGAGAGAAGGAGAAATATAAATATGAACATGTATACATATATACAGAAAGAAGAAGCCTATGATTTCATTTTCTTTAATATCTAATAATCAAGAACCCTTTGGGTGGAGAAGTTATTTGGTGGTCTTGGATTTGGATTTGGATGTGTATTTTCTGATCCCTAATCATTCCATATATATGGAGAAATATATATAAACATGTATATATATATATACAGGAAGGAGAAGTTTATGATTTCATTTTCTTCTATATCTAATATTCAAAAACCTTTTGGGTGGAGAAGTTATTTGGTGGTCTTGGATTTGGATTTAGGTGTGTATGTGTGTTTTTTAATCTCTAATCATACCATATATATATAGCTGTATGAGCATGTATATACATGCCCTTACTTTATATTTTTTAAACTCTATACTTGATAGTAAACCCTCCTACCTTATCTCACACTCCAACTTCATATTATTTAGAAACCCATCTGAGCCAAAACCATAAATCTTCAACCATTTTTCTAGCTCAATCTCTAAATAGAAAAGTGAAGTTAGTTTTCAGAAACTTCAATGAACATTAAACAATGCTAGGAAAAGGCAATGCATTTTCAACAACAAAATAATAACTTTTTGTAAATAGTCCATAGTTGCAAATACCCACCAACCTCATCCTATCTCCTCCACTCAACCAACACCCACCATCTACCATATTTCCCTCACGGCACACATGGTGGTAGCCACCATTACAATTTGGGTCTTGGCTTAGTTAATTAAGTATCACTACAAGAAAAGTGGGTTCAAAAGATGGAACTTTTTGCGACGACACATTTGCCGTCGCAAAAAATGTGAATTTTTGAGACGGCACAACTTGCCGTCGCGAAAAATGTGACTTTTTGCGACGACACAACTTGCTGTCGCGAAAAATAGAGTATTTGCAATGGCAGAAAATGATGTCGCGAAAAAGGAGAGTATTACGGCAGAAATTGCTGTCGCAAAAAAAAATAGAGCTTTTGCGACGACAGAGATTTCTGTCGCAAAAAAAATATAGAGTATTTGCGACGGCAAAGATTATTGTGGCAAAAAAACAGAGTTTTTTGTGACTGTAATAGGTACCGTTGCAAAAAAAAATGTAAATATATATATATATATATATATTGTGGCTTTAAGACGGCTTTATATATATATAGTCACAAAGTGGTTTAAATAAATGTAACGGTATTTTTCTATCACAAAAAAAAATTTAAAAAAAACGACGTCGCCTTACTCTTTTGATATAACATTTCTCTTTTCATCCATTTTTTCATCTTCCTGTTTCTCTGTCTCTATCTCTGTCTCCCTTCTCTTTCTCTCTCTCACTCATCACTCTTCTCTGTCTGTCTGTCTCTCTCTTTCTCTTTGTGTCTCTATCTCTGTCTCTGTTCTCTTTCTCTCTCTCACTCATCATTATTCTCTGTCTGTCTGTCTCTCTCTTTCTCTCTGTGTCTCTATCGCTGTCTCTCTTCTTTTTCTCTCTCTTACTCATCACTCTTCTCTATCCGTTTGTTGTTGGAATAATCTTCTGTGTAAATAAAATAAATTGAAACAAAGTCAAACAAATAAATAAATAACGTACCGAATTTATTTATCGAACTGAATTAAAAATTCAAAGACCAAGTCGAGTGTGTGACACTCTTTCCTTAAGACAGATTCGCCCCGCTACGGTGCTTACGGTTGAGTGGTGTCTATCTCCCAGGATACAATGATCTTCACAAATTTGTAGAAGCACTTCAAACAAATTTGTCCGGCGAACCAAACCTGTGTTCTAACTCTCTTAAATTTATTCTAAAACTAAAATGTAGAATAATGCAAAACAAAACAAAGTTGGACAGCAAAAGATGGGATTTTCAAACTGATATTCGGTGCCCAAGACTGCTGGTAATGGTCTGAACTTATAGGCAATCAATTCTGTCCCAACAGGTATGTAAATCGCCAAACAGATATGACACTGTTTTAAGACAGATTGAAAATGAAAACTGGACAGATCCTGAATCTGTCTAAATTTCAACAGACCTCTGGACAGATTTTTGGATGTATTATTATCAACCACAATCTGTAGGAACAAGTCTCCAATATATAGACCCGAACAGGTACACAAAAGAAGTGAACAGATGCAATTTGAATTGAATAAATGTCCAAACTATAGCAGTTATCTAACTGCCCAGAACTGCTGTATCCCACTATTTGAATCTGCCTGGGCAGATTTAATAGTGAATCTGTCCGAATAATATAACAAATTGGCAGTTTAAAAAACATGTTCGAAATCTGTAGTGGAATATAGAAGAGACACAAATTTTGGACAAATAATTTGAATTCAAATTTAAATTAAATTCCCGCAAAAAATTTGGAAAAGATTCAAATGAATTTTGTCCAAAAAATTAATACAAGAACCAACCCAACCCACAACCCATACCTGCACTCGGCTCGGCCGGACGGACGGACGGCAGCGACGCGCGTGCACGTATGTGGTGATTTGGGCTAAGGTTCACTTTATCCATAACTCCTCCCTTCTACAAACTTCGGGTGCCCCTTGGGGCCCAGCCCAAGTGTTGTAGGCTAGAGCTTATAAACTCAACAAAACTTTCTTAAAGTTTCAATGTGGGACAAGCCTCACAAGAAAACTCACATTAACACTTTAAATGTTTATTTCACGAACCTGAAAACGACATTATGTTCCCATTCACTCATAAATGGTTTTGACGAACCGTCTGCACCGTGTGACTTGCCACGCGGCAAGGAACACTTCACCTCTTCGGACCCACTCCAAAAGACGTTCGGGGGCCCAAAATTTATATGCCTATATTAACCATTTTTCCAACAATCCCCCACATGAATGGAATTTGACGGAGAGAAAATGCAACAACATGATCTAATTACAGAGAGTACAGAAATTAGAAATATTCTGCAAATGATAGGTAGCTTTTGGCTTTGAACCTTCCCTTGTGAGACACTATCGGATTTACTAGCTAAACAGTGAACATGATGCCTTGAATTGTTCAGCTGTTTGTGTAAACCAAGACAATAGAACTCACATAGTATATCCCAAATACAGTTTAGTTCTCACTATTGTGTTCATTTTGGCCCTGAACAACCTAGTCTTTCATGAGTGCTCTAGAGAATTGTAGCCCTTCACAAATCTCATAGAACTGGCCCAGTTCACACTCACATAGGTGATTCTTATAAAGAGTATCCTGCCATACTCCACTAGGTTTACCTAGATATATGAATCATTAAAATTTTACTTAATCTAAAACGCTGCAGTCATCACTATTTCATCATAGAAATGGGTAGGAGTTTAACTCCCCAGTGATCCTTCTGAGTCATTTACAACTCGGTTGTCCCTTTGAACCTAGATCTTGGGATCTCCAGTCAACTAGGTTGGGTTGCCGTTGTGGTAACTCTTATTTAATAGGCTTAAGTCTCATTTCCCTCGATGAATTCTCAACTAACTCTCTTGCTAACCCTTTGGTTAGTGGATCCACTATGTTGTCTTTAGACTTCACATAATCAATGGAAATAATTCCATTAGAGAGTAGTTGTCTTACGGTATTATGTCGACGACGAATGTGTCAAGACTTACCATTATACATATGACTCTGTGCTCTACCAATTGCTAATTGACTATCGCAATGTATGCATATAGCAGGTACCGATTTTGGCCATATTGAAATATCTTCAAGGAAGTGGCAAAGCCATTCTACCTCTTTCCCTACTTTGTCTAAAGTTATGAATTCTAATTCCATAGTAGACCTAGCAATACAAGTCTGTTTGGAAAATTTCCAAGATACAGCCGCCCCAGCCGCCCCACCAAGAGTAAAAACATACCCACTGGTAGACTTCGAGTCTCTAGTATCCGATATCCAATTTGCATCACAGTATCCTTCAAGTACTGCTGGATATCTAGTATAATTTAGCCCAATGTTACGAGTGAATCGGAGATGTCTTAGAACCCTTATAATTGCTTTCCAGTGTTCTACTCCCGGATTACTCGTATATCTACTTAATTTACTTACTGCATAAGCTATATCTAGGCGAGTGCAGTTCATCAAGTACATTAAGCTTCCAATAATTTGAGCATACTCTAATTGAGAAATACTTTTCTATACATTCTTAGAAAGATACAAATTAACATCTACAGGTGTTCTAGCAAGATGATCGTCATCTTTGTTGAATTTGTCAAGTATTTTCTCAATGTAATGAGATTGTGACAAAGCATAACCTTCTGATGTTTTGGTAATTTTCATACCAAGAATTACATCAGCAATGCCCATGTCCTTCATGTCAAAATGTTTATTCAACATTTTTTGGTAGTTTTAATCATATCATTATTACTACCTATGATGAGCATATCATCTACATAAAGACATACAATGACATAACCTTTGTCTGTGTTTTTAATATAAACACATTTGTCACACTCATTAATTTTAAATCCATTTGACATCATTGCCTTGTCAAATTTCTCATGTCATTACTTTGGCGCTTGTTTTAAACCATATAATGATTTAACCAATTTATACACTTTCTTTTCTTTCCCTGAAACAGAAAACCTTTCTAGTTGTTCCATGTAAATTTCTTCCTCTAACTCACCATTTAAGAAAGCAGTTTTAACATCCATTTGATGAATTTATAGATTTTATAGAGATGCAATGGTAATTAGCATTCTAATGGATGTTATTCTAGTAATCGGTGAGTATGTGTCAAAGTAATCAAGACCTTCTTTTTGTCTAAAACCTTTGACCACAAATCTTGCCTTGTATTTGTCAATTGATCCATCTACTTTCATTTTCCTTTTGAAAATCCACTTGTACTCAAGAGGTTTACAACCTGGTGGCAAGTCCACTAATTCCCAAGTGTGATTTTGCAAGATGGATTCAACTTCACTATTGGCAGCTTCTTTCCATAAAGGAGCTTCAGGATTGGACATAGCCTCTTTAAAAGTTAAAGGCTCATTTTCTAACAAATATGTTAGAAAATCTGGACCAAAAGATTTTGAGGTTCTAGCACATTTACTATGCCTAAGTTCTACTTCCTCATTTTGATCTAACTCTTGTTCTTGATCATGTTCTTGATCCTAACTAGTAATAGCATCATGAGATCTCTTATTGTTACTAGTCTCTTGTCTAGTCTTATTTGAAAATACATGTTCAAAGAAAGATGCATTCCGAGATTCAATAATAGTATTTACATGCATTTCGGAATGTTCTGATTTATGAATCAAAAACCGATATACACTACTAGTCTTGGCATAACCAATGAAAATGCAATCAATGGTCTTAGGACTTATCTTAGTCTTTTTAGGACTAGGAATAGCCACTTTAGCCAAACACCCCCACACTTTTAAGTATTTTTAGGATGGTACTCTTCCATGCCACAATTCATAAGGTGTTTGATTCACTTTCTTTCGGGGTACTTTATTTAAGATATAATTAGCAGAAAGTATTGCTTCCCCCCACAAGTTCTGAGGTAATCCAGAACTTATTAACATGGCATTCATCATTTCTTTTAAAATCCTATTTTTCCTTTCAGCAATTCCATTTTGCTGAGGTGAGTAAGGAGCAGTAGTTTGATGAATTATTACATGTTCTTTACAAAACTCACCAAAAGGTGATTCATATTCACCACCTCTATCACTTCTAAATTTCTTGATTTTCTTACCAAGTTGATTTTCAACTTCATTCTTATATTGAATGAAAGTTTCCAAAGCTTCATCCTTAGTTCGAATTAAATAAACATAACTATATCTAGTATAGTCATCTATAAAAGTGATAAAATACTTTTTCCCACCTCTAGTTTGAATTGATTTAAAATTACAAAAGTCACTATAAATTAATTCAAGTGGTTCCGTACTTCTTTCAATTGAATGAAAATGAGTTTTAGATAATTTTGCCTCAACGCAAATTTCACATTTATAATTTGAATCGATGTCAAATTTAGGTAAACATTCCATATTAATTAATGTACGCAAAAATCCATAATTAACATGTCCTAGTCTACCATGCCATAAATTTGAAGACTCAAGCAAGTAAGAAGAAGATGTATTATTATTAATAACTGAGGGTACAACGGTCATTACATTTAACTTGAAAAGGCTATCAGACATGTAATATTTTCCTACATACATCCCGTTTTTGGTAAGTACAAACTTGTCACTTTCAAAAACTAGCCTAAACCCATTCTTACTCAACAAAGATCCGGAAAACAAGATTCTTGTGAATGTCCGGTACACGCAACACATTGTTGAGAGTGAGTTCCTTTCCAGATGTCATCTTAAGTACTATCTTTCCTTGTCCTTTAACTATGGCAGTTGAGGAGTTGCCCATAAAAAGTTGTTCACTATTGTCTACTGTAGAATAAGATGTGAACATCTTTTTATCGGCACAGATATGGCGAGTAGCACCAATGTCCACCCACCATTCTTTAGTGTTTTCCGACAAGATTTGCCTCGGAAACAACTGCAGAAAGATTTATGACATCTACACCATTGGAAATTTTATCCATTTCGGTCATTTTGGCTTTAGTAACCTTCTTACTTGATCTTCCTTTGCCTTTACATTGTAACGGCGATCTTTGGTCCGATGTCCCTTTTTGTTACAAATTTAACATATGCCATTAAACTTGTACTTCTTAGTTTCCCCTCCTTTAGATAGCATTTTATTCTGCCATTTTTTAAAAACAATTCCTAAGAACTTCTCTGGTTTTCCACCATGATTCACTAGCACAGTCCCAACATATGGAAAGGTTGGTGTGATGGCAATTACCATACCAGTACTGGTTTGGACATTAGTTTGACCAGTTTCAGTAACCATAAATTCTAAATTATAAACCACAATTATAATCAGAATTTAATACTACACAGAAAATTAAACCATAAATACAGAATTTTAAATTCTGTAAAAATAAAAGAAACAAGAATTGTATCTTTTATTTCCAATTAATTTGAAAATAAAATAAAATTTTATTTAAACAAATTAAACCAAAACTACAGAAATAAATTTTGTTAAAATAAAAGAAATAAAACAAAATGTAACTTTTATTTTCAATTAATTTGAAAATAAAATTTTATTTAACCAAATTAATTCCACACAGAAAACTAATCCAAATTCACAGAATTAAATCAATAAAAATAAAAGAAACCAAAATGTAACTTTTATTTTTCAATTAATTTAGAAATAAAATAAAAATTAATTCAACACAAAAAATTAAATTTACATTTCACTTCAACAATTAAACTGCTGAAACAAAATTTTAATTAATGAAAACTCAGAAAATAATTTCTAAAAACCCAAAATTAATTTCTAAAAAAATTTCACAAAAATATATTCTGAATTGTTAATGACACTAGTATCGTATTACTAGTTGTCAAAGAAAATAGACAGTATATTACTACTATCTGTCAAATAACATATAATCACTATTTGTTTTTCCAACCAGAATATTATTTTGTAAATCCACATAAAATAATTTTCTTTAAAAGAAGAAAGAGAAAAAGAAACAAACGAAAAATTCAGAAATGAATAATTGAACTGTCTTAAGATTGTTGGAATAATCTTCTGTGTAAATAAAATAAATTGAAACAAAGTCAAACAAATAAATAAATAACGTACCGAATTTATTTATCGAACTGAATTAAAAATTCAAAGACCAAGTCGAGTGTGTGACACTCTCTTCTCAAGACAGATTCGCCCCGCTACGGTGCTTACGGTTGAGTGGCGTCTATCTCCCAGGATACAATGATCTTCACAAATTTGTAGAAGCACTTCAAACAAATTTGTCCGGCGAATCAAACCTGTGTTTTAACTCTCTGAAATTTATTCTAAAACTAAAATGTAAAATAATGCAAAACAACACAAAGTTGGACAGCAAAAGAAGGGGTTTTCATACTGATATTCGGTGCTCAAGACTGCTGGTAATGGTCTGAACTTATAGGCAATCAATTCTGTCCCAACGGGTATGTAAACTGCCAAACAGATATAACACTGTTTTAGGACAGACTGAAAATGAAAACTGGACAGATCTTGAATTTGTCCGAATTTCAACAGACCTCTGGACAGATTTTTGGATATATTATTATAAACCACAATCTGTAGGAACAAGTCTCCAATATATAGACCCGCACAGGTATACAAAAGAAGTGAACATGTGCAATTTGAATTGAATAGATGTCCAAACTGTAGTAGTTATCTAACTGCCCAAAACTATTGTATCCCACTGTTTGAATCTGCCTAGGCAGATTTAATAGTGAATCTGTCCAAATAATATAAAAGATTGGCAGTTTAAAAAACCTGTTCGAAATCTGTAGTGGAATATGGAAGAGGCACAAATTTTGGACAAACAATTTGAATTCAAATTTAAATTAAATTCTTGCAAAAAATTTGGAAAAGATTCAAAAGAATTTTGTCAAAAAAATTAATACAAGAACCAACCCGGTCTACAACTCACACCCGACCCGACCCGACCCATAACCGGCACGGCTCGGCCGAACAGATGGCGGCGGCGACGCGTCCGCGCGTGTGTGGTGGTTTGAGATAAGGTTCACTTTGTCCATAACTCCTTCCTTCTACAAACTTGGGATGCCCCTTGGGACCCAACCTAAGTATTGTAGGCTAGAACTTATAAACTCAACAAAACTTTCTTAAAGTTTCAATGTGGGACAAGCCTCACAAGGAAACCCACATTAACACTTTAAATGTTTATTCCACGAACCCGAAAACGACGTCATATTCCCATTCACTCATAAATGGTTTTGACGAACCGTCTTCACCGTGTGACTTGCCACGCGCCAAGGAACACTTCACCTCTTCAGACCCACCACAAAAGACATTCGGGGCCCACTAAATTTTGGGCTCAAAGTCGGTCCAAAATATGCCTATATTAACCATTTTTCCAACGTCTGTCTCTCTCTCTCTCTGTGTCTTTCGCCCATATCTCTCTGTCCCTCTCTCGTTTATCTCTCTCTCCTCTTTCTCTATCTCACTCATCACTCTTCTCTGTCTGTCTATCTCTCTCTCTCTCTCTCTTCTCTTTCTCTCTCTCGCTCATCACTTTGTTTCTCTCTCGCTCATCACTCTGTCTCTCTGTCTCTATCTCTCTTCTCTATTTGTCTCTCATACTACCCATCTTCTCTACCACCTTCACCACTACTGCAAATGTCACTCTACTACCACCACTGTTGGCACTCCACCTCTATGACTACTATTTTTACCACTATCGCCACCATTCCACTACCACCACCACCACAACTGCCACTACTACTACCATTACCTCTTCTCTACCATCGCCACTCTATCATCTCTACCACTACCACAACTTCACCACTAATCTCCTTCGCCATCACTACCACCATCACCTCTTATCCACCACCTTCACCACTACTGCCGCTCCCTCTTGAACTTGATTTAAATTTATTTTTTAAAGATTAAAAATTAGTTTCATGAAAAATTTTAAAAAATCAAAACTACCATACTTGTCAATTTTATATAATTTTACGAAGGATATGATCAGCTTATTTGGTTTAGATTTTCAGTATTTATTTTTTAGGAAATTGAAATTTTTTTATTATGTGTGTGTGTGTGTATTTTTTTTTATTTTTATGTTTTCACTATTTTTTAAAAATATTCTAAGTATTTTTTTAAAATTTTTAAATACACCACACATAAATACACTTTAAAAATATAATATTTGTGATTAAATCGTATTCTTGTGTATTTATTAATTTTTAAAAAAAAATTAGACAAATATTTTACTTTTTAGATACATATAAGTAAGGTGTATCTAAAAATATAAAAAAAATAAAATTACTTAAAATTTTAAAAATTCACTAAAAATAAAAAATATACGAAAAATAAAAAACTTAATTTTCAAAAAATTAAATCAAAAAAATAGAAATCAAACAATTTTTAAAAATTTAAAAATACATTTTTTAAACGAAAATCAACCAAACAGGATCTCAATTTTTTACCTCCCTCCCAAATTTCCCAATGTTTAAATTTCCCACAAAAAAAATAAGTGAGAATATTAATTAATGCTATCATTAATAATGTGACAGTGAATCCCAATATAAATGATTTGATATTTTGATCTTAATATTGTATTTTATTTTTATTTTTATTAAGTGTCATGTTATTAATAATTTTTTAGAGTCAATCATTGTTGTTACCACAAAACCCTATCTCTGTGATTTCGTTTTCCCTCTCTTTCTTTTCACGCTCAACTCTCTGCCTCTCTCCTCATTCTCTCACTCATCTCCGCCACTTCCATAGCCTCGCCAAAGCCACCGATCCTCACCACCACCATCATGATCATCACCACGGTCACAACCACCATCGCCATCACCATCACCATCACCAGCACGATTACGGTGGCCATGCCAAGCTGACTAGGACACAGGAAGCGTTTCTTCGATTCGCCGAAACGATTAGGTGGACCGATTTAGCGAACTTCTTGCGGGAACACTTGGAGCTGTGCTTCTGTGCCATGGCTCTGTTTATCGCTGCCGGAGCTTGTCCCTACTTGCTTCCGAAGCCAGCTGTGAAGCCTCTGCAGCGTGTTTTCATTCTCATTGCTTTCCCTCTCGTTGGGTATGAGTATTCTCTCCCAATTTTTCCTAATTTTGATTTTGGATTGATAAACTGATATAATTTCATACTCAATTGGCCTGAAGACGAAGAGCAAAATTTGATGGGTAAGGTGACAATTTTTGTTAGTTTGGGTTAGATTTGCCCATGAAATTGGACTAATATGAATGTAATAGAGGAATATATCAAGAGGGAGTGAATAATTTTTATTTTATTTTATTTTTTAAAATTGCTATTAATGCCTGCTATGTCTTATGGTATAGGGCCTTCGGCAGCTAAGAAGCAATATGTTCAAATGATGATTGAAACTAAAATGAGAATGTTGAGATGAATGGGTGGTGTTATTAGAAAAGATAGACTAAGAAATGATGGCATTGATGAGCATATGGTTTGGTATTTTTTCTTTGCTGAGTTGCAGTGCTTACACCACGTCATGAGGAAGCTGGAAGGCTCAAGTTTGTATGTGTTTCAAATGATGGTATTGATGAGCATATGGTTTGGTATTTATTTCTCTTTCTCAAGTATCCATTTTTTATCTACTTTTTTTTTTTGGTTTCCTCAGATTAATATACACTGGTACATTTTTTTTAGCATTTGACAAACTGCCAAATATGCTATTAAGTTTTGATCATTCACCAGGATAGCACTGCATCAAAGATGGAGTTCGTTTTATTTTTCCACCTCTCAGGTTGATAGGATTGAAGAATATATTTGCTAGACAACTACATAACATGCCTAAGGAGTACATTGTTCGCCTTGTAATGGACAGTTCTGTTTTGTGAAAGCTTTCTTAAAACTTCAAAGTGTTATATCAGTAAGAAATATGTTTAAACCTAGTTATCAAATAAGTAAGTAGTATTCTTAAAACTATGTTGTTGCTCGAATGGATTGTGGTATGATCAAACTGTTTGATGCCCCAAAAAATAATAAATGAATGGCTGAATGAAATAGAATTGATGAAGAGTAAGTATATTCATACTTTTCTTTTTTATCCCCTTTCACACCCCTCGTGAGAGGTGAAAAGACGAAAAAAAAAAGAGTTAAAAAAAAAAGAAAAAAAAAAGAAAGAGCGAATTGCCTTACTATTGGGAAGTAGACTCTCTTGCATCGCATCATTAATTGTGTGTGCAATTATTGGTATTCAAAATATACTATGATTCGGTGTCACAGTTTATGTAGCTGTGGTTACTTTATATGATGGAATAAGGTTGTCTTTCTTGTGCAGAGTCTATGTGATCATGCAAGTCCAGTTGCTTGTTGGAGCTTTTGCTGGTGTTATAAAGTTGTGGGATTTGAAACAAACAAAGAGTAAGTTGTTTTGTTCTTCATTAGCTCAATAAACTAACAGAAATACATAATTAAGAACCAAATAGAACCTAAAGAACCAAATATTTATTGATCCAAATGCATAAATGCTTATCCCCATTCACCTTAGTCCTGAAGCTCCAATATAGATATGAAGCCATTGATTGTCTAATTGATTGGGTTATACTATTTTCAGTTCTGTTGTGAGTGGTTATTATTCAACTCTCTGACATTGCAAAACTAATTGTTTTAAAATTTATTTGTATTAGTTTTGCCATGATGCCATTGACTAGAAAAAACTTATTTGTTTTTGAATCATTATATATCATTAATTGTTACCATCCTTTTGTGATTCTGCCTTAGGCAATTCAGTAGGTTAGTGGACCCTTTTCTTTGACTTTAGTTGTTAAACTTGTATTACACTATATATGTTGATTTTCATGCTTTTAAGGACCTGCTGAACATTTTCAGTACCACTTGTGGGCATCAGTTGCTCATTTGATCTGCCATCCTGGTGCATTTAACATGACGACAGGACCATTGCATTAGGAGTTATTGCAAAGGGCAAGGTAAAAATATGTTTTCGTGATTGACACTAAGATGTTTTCCTCAAGAACTCGTTGTTTTGTGCGCTCTTAATTTTAATGTCATCAAGCCACTAGTTATTGTTAGCCTATTCCAAGATTTCATTTTTGTCATGTTTAATCATGTTCTTAGGATTGGGATTGTAAAACATCTAGGCCATTGATTGATCTGCTAACATTGCATGGAAAATGTCCATAATTGTTAAACTGATTATGGGATATTTGTTTCATCAGTCAAATCAGATGTTGAGAATGTAAAAGTAGTTACTGAAGAGATGCTTTCTCTATGGCATTGTTTGTCATAAAGTTTGGGATTGGAACCCACACAAAATGATTTAGGGAGTTTGAATTGGTGGCATGAGTGTATCCTTTCCTTGATGTTTGTGTGTTTTGTCAAACAATTATTTATGTTGTAGGTTATACAAAGGTAATATTTAAAGTTGCAGCCCTTATCTGGAATCTTGCAGGCTGCGTCACTCAAATTCTGTTTGTATTATCCACTAGTAAAACACAAGAAAATATATATAGTATTATGCTAGGAGCAAGCTACCTATATAAAGTATAAAACAAGGCTGAAACTAAACAAAGGCTTGAGTGAAACTAAACAAGGACCTAGCGGCTTCCCTTCACTGTTCCTCTTGTTTTTAATTCTCATAAGGTTTGATTTTGCTTTTCAGCTTTGTGACATATCGCCATGTCTTCTACATAAATAATTTTCATATTTGAAAATATAGCTAAAGTAAAGCATACAGGCCTTTTTTTTTCTTCTTTTATGTGAAAATTTATTACGTTTCTTGGAAGTTGAGGCAGAGGTGCTGTCAAGTTGCGTGACGAATTTTTTTTATTCTATGGAACTCTGCTGAGGAAGACTTGCAGGATTTCCTTTTTGTTGATTAATACCAGTCTCATGAGAAATGTATGACTTCTCGATAAAGAATTTTACTACTAGATTGTTTATTGTTATGCTATTAATGGGAACATTCATTCCCCCTATGATTTCTTGTTTTTAAGTTGTAATTTAGAAAGGAGATGGCTTGCATTTAAGCTTATATCCTAATAATAGAACTTTCCAAACACCCTTATGGAAGATGCAAAAAGCACATAGTGGTCTTTGTTATAAACTTAAACTTAACCGAAGAAATGAAATGGCTCCTTGTCGTCTAAGTGATTGTTTTTTGCACTATGAGCAAACTAGGTGGAACCAAGTCAGATTTTCTCTTACTGATTATAAATTACTTTATCCATATATATAGATATTTCATATTTTTTGAAGAAGTGATATAATATGGGTGAATAGTATGAGGTAGCTTATTATTTTTTGGATTGATTTCTCAAATAATAAACTTTTCCATAGGTGTGTATTCAAATTTGGTTCTTTAGGTTCTATTCGGTTCTTAAATTTGTGAAGTGACTGGATTTAGATTTCGGTCTAGGCAAATTAGTTCCTTAAAAACTTAGAATTTGAGGTGTTGATGTCCCAAAATCACTAAACGGCATCGGATTAGTATGAAACTTGGCACACATGACCGCTTAGGCACGAGAGACTTATGGGAGAAGATGGGACTCGAATCGGGTTCCCGGTTTGGGAGTTAGAGCCAGATTTCACTCTAGGCAAACTAGTTCCTTAAGAAATTTGAATTCGAGGTGTTGACGTCCCAAAATCATCAACCGGCGTCAGAGTAGGACGAAACTTGGCACACACGACTGTCTTGGCACGAGAGACTTGTGAGAGAAGATGGGACTCACAACAGGTTTTTGGTCACTTTAGGTAAACTAGTTCTTTAAAAAACTTAGAATTCGAGGTTTTAACGTCCCAAAATCACCAAACGGCGTCGGATTAGCATGAAACTTAACACACACGACCGCCTTGGCACAAGAGACTTGTAGGAGAAGACGGGACTCGAATCGGGTTTTCGGTTTGGAAGTTAGAGCCGGATTTCACTCGTAAGAAACAAATTAGTTTCTTAAGAAATTTAGAATTTGAGGTGTTAATGTCCCAAAATCACCGAACGGTATCGGAGTAGCACGAAACTTGGCACACACGACCGCCTTGGCACGAGAGACTTGTGGGAGAAGACGGGACTCAAATCGGGTCCCAGTTTGGGAGTTAGAGCCGGATTTCACTCTAAACAAACTAGTACTTTAAAAAATTTAAAATTTGAGGTGTTGACACTCCAAAATCACCAAACGGCGTCGGATTAGCACGAAACTTGGCACACACGACCGCTTTGGCATGTGAGACTTGTAGGAGAAGACGGGACTCGAATCGAGTTTCTGGTTTGGGAGATAGAGTTGGATTTTACTTTAGGTAAACTAATTCTTTAAAAAACTTAGAATTCAAAGTGTTAATGTCCCAAAATCACCAAATGACGTCAGATTAGCACGAAACTTAGCACACACGACCGCCTTGGCACGAGAGACTTGTGGGAGAAGACGGGAATCAAATCAGGTTCCTGGTTTGGGAGTTAGAATCGGATTTCGGTTTGGGCACAATTATTTACTTAATTATTTTTCTATTTGTATAGTAGTTAACTTTTTATGTTTTTTTTGTAATTAACATATTAACACATAATTATATTATCATTAATTTTTTTTTATTTTTCCAGATATTTCGGAGTAGGAGTTTGTTTCTTGTGGATTTCATACCTGTGAAGAATGCCATTAATTTTTGTTTTTGTACCACGGAGAATGCTGGGAAAAACTTTTAATTTTAATTTATGTTATTTTGAATTATAAATAACATTATGTATTTAAACATTATATATGTATTATGAAACATTATGTACTGGGTTATTTTTATTGATGTATAATTATGAATGTAAGAATATGTTTATTATGGAGAAATTATTATTCTATACAGGAAATTTTATATTATTATGCAATTATTGATCTTTTTTTAAATTGTTTTTCATTGAATACAAGTAATTTTAATATTTTTAATTAATTTACAGCAGGTTTTTTTTTTTTTTTTTAATGCGACGGCACCAAACCGTTTAAAAAAATAGGTATTTTAGAATTTTTAATAAATATTTCATTTTTTGCAACGACACCAAACCGTCACAAAAAATCAAAAACCTTTTTTGCGACGGTAAAACAATGCCATCGCAAAAAGATTTTTAGTTTTACACATTATTGGCGACAGAAAAATGCCGTCGCAAAAAAAAGGCGACGGCATCATGCTGTCGCTAAAATTTTTTTTTTGAGACGGCATAATGAGTGTTTGTGACAGCATTTTACCGTCGCAAAAAATCAAATTTTTTGTAGTGTGTCTATGTATATAATGTATGTGTGTTTATAATGATAAAGAGAAGATGAAGGATGATGGTGGTTAGAGATAGATTTTAGAAGAATAATGAAACAAAAATGAAAAGGAAAGATGGAGAAATGAGGGAGATAAGCGGGAGAGAGAAGCATTTTAGAGAGAGAGAAGTAAAGTCTTTGGCAGTTGAAATTATAGTTCTATCTATTGATTTTAGTGTATTGTTTGTTTTGAGCTTTCAAATTATAATTTTACATTCATTTCTCAAAATTCAATTCAAAATATAATCATTATTTTTCAAAACTCATAACTAAACATATAATTCAAAACTCTTTTCAAAATTCAATTCAAATAAATATTTAAAATTTTAAAATATTAAAAATATTTGAATATTTTAAAAATATTTTAATTTTGTTAAGATTTTAAATATTTTAATATTTAAATATGTTACGATTTTTTTTAATTTTTTGAATATTTTTAAATATTTTAATTTCAAAATATTACGATTTTAATTTTTTTAATTTTAAAATATTTTATAAAAATAAATTCAAACTCTATTTTATAAAAATATTTTTAAATATTTTAATTTTTTGTTATGTATTTGGTTCTGATTTAAGTGTAGAAGCATGAAAGTAGTATGGAATTTTGAGTTATGTGTTTGGTTACGATTTGAGTGTAGAGTTGTTTCTAAATTTAAAATATTAATATTTTAAATTATTTAAATTATTTAAATTTGTTGAATATTTATTTTAATTTTTTACTTATTAAATTTTTTAGTTTATTTAAATATTTATGATTTAAATTTTTTGAATATTTATTTTGAAAAAAAATTATTTCCTTTGTAGTATTTTCAATTAAAAAATTGATTAATGTTATTTTTTGTTAATAATAAATTTTTTTAATTAAATTTTAAAAAGAGTTTGGTTATGAGTATTGATTAGAATTTTCAATAGTGTGAAAATTGTGTATTTTGTCATAAGTTATAACAATTTGAATTAAGTTTTGAAAACTCTTTTCAAAACCCATAACCAAACAAATTTTTTTACTTCACATGTTAAATTAAACTTTCAAAATTCAATTTCACATTCAATTCAGAACTCAATTCAACACTCTATTCAAAAATCATAACCAAACAAATTTTCTACACTCAAATCATAATTCCACAACTTATAAACTCAAAATACAACTCATACTCTCAAATTATATTTACAAAACTCTATCAAATGCAACCTTTGGTTTTCAAAAAACTTGGGAAGAAGAGGAAGAGGGTAAGGAATTATCGAGTGTGGGTTAGGGGGAAAATTTTTGATTTTATGATTGTACAACACACGTACGGTTGAAACAAACGGTTCCGTTTGAAATTGCACTTTTGTATGAAGTTCAAGGAGTTTAAATGTTATAAATGAAATTATATGAGGGTTCTATGTTTTTTGGGTAAATCACAGAGGGTTAAATTATAATCTACCCATAAAAAAAATTACTTTTTACCAATTTTTTAAAATACCACTTAGGAGTGATTTGAGATGTTCTTAGTATACTTTTTGACTTTTTATGAAATATAAATTGGGTACGAGTTGGATTTGAAGTGATGTGGTAGAGATGTGATATAACTTAAATAAAATAATAATTTTTTAACTTTTTTTTAAATTATAACAAACAAAGTAGTATTGTTCTCTCTTAGTGGTTGTTTAGGATGATCTAAATAAGTGTACTTTTCAACTTTTTATAAAATATACGTTGAGTTTGAATTAAATTTAAAGTGATGTGTTAAAGAGATGATATAATTTAAATAAGATAATAACTTTTTAATTTTTTTTCAAACATACCACATTACCTCTTAGGCCAAGTTTGGGGTATTTAAAAAAAGTTATTCAAAAAGTTAAAAAGTTAACACTATTTACCAAAAGTCAACAATTACGGCTGCACAACTCCCAATCCTAATTTTTCTCTACAAACCAATTTTTACAATTTTTTATTACATATTTTTTTATGAAAAGTCAAAAAGTTAATCTAAACATTCATATTTTTTTTCTCAACTTTTTAATCTAAAAAGACAAAAAATACACTTATTTAAGACACTTCAAACAACCCTTTAGTAAAATCCCAACTCCATCAACACAGGCGCTGAGGTGATGGGAGCTCGCCAGGGCGTGCCAAAGTATTGCCTGTCACTAGTCAGTGGTGTCCAATGGTGGTTGGTATTGACCAAAGCTGGTCAGAAAAGGAGTGAAAATTTAGTTTGAAAATTCATTTGAAGGAAAAGACTAATTAGTAAAATCCCAACTACGTCAACACAGGCGCTGAGGTGATTGGAGCTCGTCAGGGCGTGCCAAAGTATTGCCTGTCACTAGTCAGTGGTGTCCAATGGTGGTTGGTATTGACCAAAGCTGGTCAGAAAAGGAGCGAAAATTTAGTTTGAAAATTTATTTGAAGGAAAAGACTAAAGTTAAATTTGAAATAATCTAAATAATACAAAAAGTTAAAAAATTATTATTCTATTTAAGTCATATCATCTTATTTAAATCACATCATCTCTTTAACACATCACATCAAATTCAATCCAAACCCAAATTCAATCCATATAAGCTAATAAGTCAAAAAGTGTACTTTTTTAGAACATCCCAAACCAATCCTAAATAGTAAGGCTAAGTTTGACAAGTTAAAAAAAAGATAAAAAGTTAAAAAATTATTCAAAAAATTAAAAAGTTATCACTATTTATCAAAAGTCAAAAAGTACGACTGCACAACTTCCAATGTTAATTTTTCCCTACACACTAATTTATATAATTTTTTAATACACATTTTTTCATGAAAAGTCAAAAAATTAACCCAAATAATCATATTTTTCCCTCAACTTTTTAGTTTAAAAATTCAAAAAATACACTTATTTAGAATATCTCAAACAACTCCTAAATTTATCTATAACAAGCGGTAATTATGTAAATTTATAATAAGCAGTAACTTGTTTGGGGTATTCTAAATAAGTGTACTTTTTGACTTTTTAAATTAAAAAGTTGAGGAAAAAAATATAGTTGTTTGGGATAACTTTTCGACTTTTTACGAAAAAATGTGTATTAAAAAATTATACAAATTAGTGTATAGGAGAAGATTGTGATGGAATAGGCTGTACGGTGAGGGACAACGTGTACAGAGTAGGGGGATGGTTCCTTGCTTTTCGGGCAGTGAATTGAAGGTGCTGTTTGGCCCCTAGGGCCTACCACGGGTCCCGTTTTGCTAATCAAAATCGTTCGATATGTAGAACTCGTCGAGTACTATATGCTTGTAAAAAAATCACGTTGATCGGATATCGATAGCTATCAGATTGAATTAGTTTTTTTTTAATCGTTAACTATAATACCATCCATTTTATGAATTTTAACTGATTTGATCATATAGTTACCAATATCCGATTAACGTGATTTTTAACAGGTATATAGTACTTGACGAGTTTTACACATTGAACGGTTCAGATTATTAAAACGGGACCCATGATGGCCCCCATGGACCGAACAACATAGTGTTATTTGTGCACCTAAATCAGTGCAATTTTTCCAAAAACTCAACCGCACCTGTGGGACATCAGAATTGTTTGAAAATTAATTTTGTGTAAAATTAATTTTTTAATATTCTTTTTAGTGAATAGTGAGTAACTTTTTGACTTTTTAGATTATTTTAAGGATCCCAAACCAGGCCTAAATATATTTATAATAAGTGGTAAGTTGGATCTATATTTTTTTTATTTCAAAATGAACTAAACTACCTTGTTTTTTGAAAAACTACCTTGATTTCCTACTTAGGTTTTGTTTAGAAAGTGAGTTGATTTTTTAAATTTTTTTTTTGACTATTTTAGCTTGAAATTAAAAAGTTTGGTTTGGGTAAGACTTTTGGCTTTTTTAACTTTTTTGTAAGAGAAAGAATATAATGATTATAGATTTGATGTGATATTTTGTCATATTAAACAAAAAAACCTATTTTATTTTTTAGGACTATTTTAGCCAAAAAAAACCCTCAAACCCAACTTCCCAAACATAAGCTTAATTTTAGAATTTTATCTTACTCAAATATAGGGATCCACATTATTTTAGGTACCATGCATGAAATATAAATTTCAACATTACAAACTCATTTTTATCAATTTGAATTTTTTTAAAAAAAAATAAATTAATGGTTCAAATTTATTTTATTTATGAACCCCACATTTATAAATTTAATCTCTATCATACGAACACAGGTCTATTTTAAGTAGGTAAAAAGTTAACTTTTTTTTTTTTTTTTTTTTAAAGTGCAAAAAAATTGTTAGTAAAAATTTGGTTTTGTCCCAATCGACAGTGATTAGTCGACAGAATTAAACAAATTTTAAGTAAACACAAACAAAAATCATATTTTGTGATTGAATTCTATACTTTAAACAGATTAAGGACTTCCTTAGATGTAAATAAATAAAAGAAAGCAGAGCAAAATAAAATATGTATTTGTTCAATTAAATTGTCACTTGTCACTTGTTAAAAGAACTTAAACAAGTGTAAAGCAATGAAAAATACAACAATGGACAGAGAGAAGAAGAATATGGGTTGGAAAATTATCACTTAATCTACTCGTAAAATGACTAACTTAAACCACTACTAAATAATTCTTCATAAATGGTTCTGGATTATAGGTTCAGTCCATGATTTCCTCCACATTATTCATATCTCATGTTTGATAGGAACCATTTTGCAAATGTGGTGCTTGATTTGATTTTTGGCTCCTCAATCTCAGCAACTAATTTTTAAATTGCTGCAATTACTAACTTTCTAGCCCTCTATTTAACATGTCATCATGTTACATCCTTAACACATCTGTCATATCACGTTAGCATATCTATTGACAAAAATAATAATCAGTGTATTTGGTTTGAGTTTTTTGAATTAAGTTTTTTTAAAAATGAGTTTTTTGGTTTTTGTATTTTTTTGTTTTTAGTGAATATTTTTAATCTTTTTTTTTTTTTACTTCTTTGGATGTATCTCACTTAGATGTATCTAAAAAATAAAAAATTTGTGAATTTTTTTATAAAAAATATTAATAAATACATAAAAATATAAAAAAAATATACTGAATTCTTGTATTTTTTTTTTTATATTTTTGGTACTTAGTGAATTTTTAAAAGATTTTTTTTACAATTTTTTTACCTTTTAAGTATATTTATATTAGGTATGTCTAAAAAGTAAAAAAATTGCTTAAAATATTAAAAAAATTCAGTAAAAACAAAAAAACACAAAAAATAAGAAAATAAAATTTTTTGAAAAGTATTTTTGAAAAAATGGAACCAAGCAAGCTGAATAATAAAAATAAACGTGATCAAAGTTATTTTTTGAAAATAATTTATGATTTCAATCAACAAATTATAATCGAGATTGACCAAAATTAATAACCTATAAGTGACAGAAAAATAAAATATAATGCAAATAAAAATAAAAAGATGATACAATCTAAACAAATTAATAAATTACCTTTTTGTTAATTACCAAAATAGATCATATGAATTCATAAAGGTGAATTCCTAACCTATCAATAAATTTTAAAAAATAATTTAGATCACTAAAAGAAAAGTATTAAAGGAATATTAATTTGTCTTTTTTTTTTTATTTAATTATTTATTTTCTTTTAAATGGATGTGAGCTCAGTATTCTAAAAACTACCGCCACGGATTAAAAGAGTCTGACATGTGATACATAAAAGACGTTATTGTGTCTTACAAGTATTGAAAAATGTTTGGATTTTTTTTTTTTTTTTAACCCCACAAATTTTTTTTTCAACAACGGTAGGGATCTAAATTTTGTGATTTAAAAGTGACTCAAATGATCAAAACGACGTCGTTTTGAGTACAAAACAACATTTAAATGGCCAAAACAACGTTGTTTTGGCCATTTAAATCACTTTTAAGTTACAAAGTTAAGACCCTTAAATATTTTTTTTTTATTTTTAATCTTAATTATTGATATATGTAAGTTTTATTTATATATGCGTAAGATTTACATTACCAATAATTAGAATCTAGAAGTGATTGTGAGAACCCAGTCTCAATTATTATCGATAAGTATCATATCCATTTCTTCAACACACACACACACACACACACACACACACACACACACACACAAAAAAAAAAAAAAAAAAAGGAGTTTTGTACCCATGTGCTTGCTGACAAAAGGAAAGTAAGAGGAGGTTTCCCATTAGCATATCCGCATGAAAAAGATTTCACACCTCTAAGCTCTAAAACGGTGGTACCATTATGTGATTTGATGTTTTGATTTTTTTTTTTTTTTTTTTTTCTTTGTTTGTTAAGAGTTGTCACATTGGTAGAACTCTGTTTAAAACTTTACTAGTAGAGCTATTAATCATTAGAGCATCTTCAATTCATTCTTCAAAATTTCAAATATAAAAGATTTTTTTTAATTTTGAGTTCTAATTCATCTTTCATTTCTTCCTCTTAAATGAAAAAAGATAGATTGATCCTTCAAATATGAAAGAAGGATAAAAAAATAAAAGAGATCTCCAAAACACTATTCACTTTATATTTCTTATTATATTTGAAATAACTTTTAATGTGTTTATTTAATTTTTATAAAATTGACATTAATAAAAAAGTATAAATCATACCTTTAAAATGAATATAATATTAAATATATTTTACAAAAATTTTAAAATTAAATATTTATTAATAAACAAAAATTACTTTCTGATTGGAATTTGAATAAAGAAGAAATGAAAATTTGTGATTTACTTTTTGAATAAAAAATATTATTTTTATCCTTTTGAGAAGAGGATGTGATTGGAGATACTCTTACTACGTATCCGCATAAGCTTGCTACCTTACTTTTTAAGGCCTACTTTGACAATTGAATTAAAAGTTAAGGCTTCATTTGACATAAAAGTTTGAATTAAAATAATTATAAAAAAATAAATTAAATTTAAAAAATTAATAAAATAAAATATCACATATAAATTATAATTATTTTATCTTTTTTTTATAAAAGTTAAAAAAGTTAAAAAATTATCACAAATAATATTTTTTAGTTTCAAGTTAAAATAATTAAAAAATTAAAAAATAACCCATATCCAAACGAAGCCTAAATTTCTTAATTTTTTTGTGTCGCATTATTATTGTTATTATTATTATTATTATTGTATTTTTTTGGGAAAATTACAAACACGTCCCTCGAGATTTACTGAAAATACAGATTTTCCCTAAGGTTTGAAAAATTACATCGCGTCCCTGAAGTTTATATTTTCATAACAAATTGTCCCCTGAGGTTTTTATTTTCATACAAATTCTCTCCTAATTTCTCCTAATTTGTTATGAAAATTTGACCCTCAAGAGACAATTTGTAATTTTTCAAACCTCAACGAAAATTTTGTATTTTCACTAAACCTTGAGGGGAGTGTTTGTAATTTGTCCTTTTTTTTTTAAAAAAAAATGTCAATTTAATTTTTGAACTTCTTAAAATAGACTTATATTAGCTTGATAAGGTCTAAAAGAACTCTTACATCAAATTAGGTATGACAAAATAAATTTTGACATTATTACAGTATATCACTTAATGTAGTGATATATTATTCTGTTTGTATCATTTTTGACATAAAAATTGTCAATTATTTGCGTCACGTGACAATAAAAGATGGAGAGCTAAAAATTTTATGAGATCCACCACCAAAGTAAATGAAGGGGCGGTTAGAATTGAATTATTTAATTAATAAAATTTGCCAAGTTATTAGGTTAATTAATTAATTAATTAATTTTTAATTTGACTTAACTTGATTTGATTTGATAAGGTGAACTTCAACCGTTCCTAATAATTAGGAGATTGTTCGGACTTATTTTCTATTTTGGAGGCTCCTAAATTAAGCTCTTATACAAAGGCCTACAGCCTAAATGAGCACGGCCTTAGGCCCCAAAATTTTGACCCAAAAATAGGGCCTCCAAATTTGAAAAAATATTATAAGCTCAGTGTTCTTTTGTTTTTTTGGTTTTAGGATCAATTTAAAGGGTCCCAAAATATTTTATTAACTCTATGTATGGTTTAGTCCATATTTATTTATAAGTATAGTTTTTTTGCTTATATTTATTAAAATGAAAATATATAAAAAAAAAAAATGTTTGGGCCCAAGAAAAACAATGCATACAATATATGGGCCTTATTTTTTTTTTAACCTTTTTTATCTATCAGATTTTAGTAGAATAAATAATTTTGTCCAAATTTTTTTACCTAGGTCTTTATCACACTACTAAAAAAATCACTTTTTGCGACCGCTATAAACCGTCGCAAATAATAAAAAACAGTCGCAAATGACCTTTTGCGACGGCCCATGCGACGGCAAATGGGGGTCGCGAATGTGGGGGTGGCAAATACTTTTTGCGACGGCAAAGCAACGGTCGCAAATTATTTGCGACCGCCTAAACTACTTATGGCGACCACCATTTTTCCGTCGCAAAAAACAAAGAAAAACACTAACATGATTTTTGGCGACCATCTTGTTACCGTCGCAAAAAAAAAAAAAAAAAAAAAAAAAAAAAAAAAAAAAAAAGTGTAACGTTAAGCACTCTAAGAATAGTAATGACAAGAATTTAGACGGTATGGCATTGTAGTTTAATCAAGCATTCCATTTGAGTCTCAAAATTGGAGTCATATGTGAGTTATTACAACTAAAAACTTGGGAAAAGTTCTTTTATAAAAAAAAATATAATCCATTGGAAAAAAGCTCTTTGTTGATGTTAGGGTGCGTCTTGAAGAGAACAACTGGATTGCCTCCAGTCTCAACCTGAAAGTAAGGCAAGATGTTAAAGCATGCCATTAGATAAAGCATCAGAATTTAAATACAGTTGACATATAAAAATACAGCAAGATTTAGATAAAATAGAACTCTACTTGAGATTACTCTGTAACACAGTTGACATATAAAAATACAGCAAGATTTAGATAAAATAGGCCACATGCGAAAACCCCCATGCGAAAACCATCAGAAATTGCCATTATCTAAATCCTCATCAAATGACCACATGTTGACAATTGCAGTTCCAAGTTCAAGCAAAGGGAACACAGTTAAGGAGGAAGAAGACATCACTACAAAACCGAACAAGAAATGGTGAAGAAACGTCCTCATTTTCCATTCACGATGCTAAAGGCGGGTCAAGCAGAGGTAAATAATACAAGTAGTCCAAATGAAGTAGAGAAGCACACCAGGGAAAGCAATTTGATGGGAGGGTTCAAATCAGACCAGGCATTTAGACAGATACAAGAGATCTACATGTCTCACATCAACCAAATCAGCATAACTTTCACATATCAAGGCTACTCTTTGGACAGATACAAAAGGTGTTTGAATTTAACAGATTGTTCACAATTTCATAACCATAAATCATCTAAGAGATCTCAATCATCTAAGTGCAGTATCATGTGAATAAAAGAAAATGAGAAGAGAAACTTTGGCATGCCTCGTGAAATTGAGAATCCTTCTTCAAAACAAAATGAAAGTCAAAATTTTAACATAAAAAACATGTACAGGCAGAATAATAATTGACCATTTGTATTGCTAATCAGTGCTTGTTCATTAGAGCACTTAGTGCCAAACAATAACGTTAACAAAGTAATATATATACATATATATATATATTTTTTGTAGGATACATCTCAGTTTTTTACCTTCAGCATCTTCTTTGCCTTCTCAATTTAAATTTCAAATTTCTCAAAGTTAGGAATATAATTTCAAATATACGTGTAAAAACACACCTAGATTGATACATTTGAACAAAGCGTTGCCCATTTTTAACGATATAAAGGGACCTATAGTACCTTGCCACATGCAAGATCAAGAAGCTGCGTCTCATGGCGCATAAAGTTGAATTAATACACTTTCAATACATTCACGAAAAAAAATAAAAAATAAAAAATAAAAAATAAAAATAAAAAAAATTGATAACTTTAATGGTTAATACTTCATGTATCATAGATTCTAAAGAGAACAATGAATTTGATGAGATCGGAAGGCATACACAATTGTTAAGTTTCTTTAAATGAATAATAGGACTAGCCCCTTGCTCTTCTAGAGTTTGATTCATCCTAGCACTATAATGGTTAGCAACTTTCCTGTCAAATACCTTTGTACTCTCATCCTCTAGAAAACGGGCATCACCTGACCATAACACAATAACCTATAACTACCAAAATTCAATACTAATATACTATGTTCGGCTGCTACCAAAATGCAGCAAGATAGTAGACAATCAATTTTCCACATTATATTTTTTTCCCCTTTTCATAAAACATACTTTAAAATAAAAATATACAAAATAAAGTTGGAGAATTTTTTTTTTTGGGGGGGTTCCCATTCAGTTTCCCTTGATTTCTTACCATCCAAAAGCTCAGCTCCAGCAATTAACAGAGAAACCAAAACACGCAAATCTATATTTACTCAAATCCACAAATCAAAACCACAGACAAAATGAATTGTCTATAAAAAAACCACAAAATACCTTCTGGGTTGTGTCTGATTTTGGATTGAGGCGGTCTAAGAGAACCCGACGATGAAGATTCTTGGTATCCTCTCTTCATGGCCAATAATCTAAAATGGGCCCTCTTCACTGACAATGGAAATCAATCTTCTTGACAGCTTCTACGCATAACATGATTAAGTAAGAGTAATCAAATCAAACCCTATCAAAGAAAAAAAAAAGAGTAATCAAAACCATAAACTGCAGCATATAAAAAATGGACTAAGCAAGCCTTACATCAGGTGATGCAAAAACTTTCCCCACAAAGAAATGTTCACAAATTTTATTTTATTTTATTTTTTTTCTGGTTGCTATATGATTGCAAGTTTAAAGATAAATTTTTTCTAAAGTTGAATGAGAGACATGAGATGAAATCGAGCTTAAATGTAGAACAATGTTTTGAGCTATCAGTGCGGGCTTTAGATTACCTAACTTAATAGTTCAAACAAAGAAGATGCTGAAAAAATCAATTAGATACTTGACAAGAAACAAAGAATCATTAGCTAAAACATGTACATGGTTACTCTTAGCATAATTACATAGCCGACAGAGAGAATAATAGTATAATTCACATCACTTAATAAACAATATTGTCAATTTGATTTCTCAGATTTCTTTAGTACTGAAACCTTTGCATCCAGAACCATGTTAAAGCATCATATACACACAATATATGCACACCAATTATTACCTCAAGTTTCCCCTTATATTGCTTCAAGACATTCCATAAAGCTTTAGCAAAATTTTGCATAATCTTGTTTGTTCTTTCTTTTGCCAATTCAGTGGACCCTTCCTCAAGGGATGTACCATCATTTACTTCCCAATTAATAGTTGTTGCCAAATGATCTGAACATATCTGAGGTTTAACCTCCTCGACCTCTTGTCGAAGGGTTTCTGTTTCAAAAGAAGCAAAATATATCCCATGTTCTTGATAGAAATCAAAGAGTAAAAAATAACAAAGTGGTGTAAGCTGAATTACAGGTGCAATTCGAACAACCTTCTTTATCAACTTCACATTCATCTCCAGTACCCTTCCTTCCATTGGTCTGAAATAAAAGCCTAAAATTAACATGATGATAAAGAAAGTACATAAACAATCACAGAGTTACCAATACCGGTGTAATCCATTGTCAGGAAAATAACTGACATATTAACCCCACATGCACAATGCCATAAGGGAACAGAATGGAAAAGTCTTGCATAACCTGTTAGTCACCAATTAGAAACAAGATGCCATAAAGAAAAATAAAAAGCTCAGCGTACCATTAAATTTTAAAATGCACAAATATAAGAATCATGGTAAAGTACTATTAGTTATCACACACACCCCCCTAGTTCACATAAGGTGCATTGTTTCTTTCATGTAATTTCAATTCAAGGCATCAAACATATGAACAAAGTTTTGTTCAAATTATTTCAATTGAACTACAATGTCTTTTCCTCATTGTCTCAGCCCATGTTAGTTACAGTCTCCCTTCAACTAGCATTACCTTCAACATGGACCATCCCACCCTTCTTTGGTACTGACTGCAAGCTAATATATTTTTACATTTTAGATGCTTCTAGTCTAGAAGTCCCTATTAAAACAAAGTAAAAAATAATAAATAAATGGATCAAATCTGAAAAGGTTAGTTGACCTTTTTCAAATTTGATCCTTTTTTTAGAGTTTGTTTGGTGACGTTTATATTTACAATTTTCTATTTATATTTACAATTTTCTAAAAAAAAAAAAAATTGAAAACTATAAACAAAAATCCATTTGGTATCTATTTTCGTTTTCAAAAACTTATAAATAGTTTACAAAAGTTAGTAAATTTTTGTAACTACAAAAAAGTTGGTTTCACTTGTTTAGGAAAAAAAAAAAAAGGTTTCATTCCTTCCTCATTCTCCCATCCTCCGACCACCACCCAGCTTATTAGGACCCGTGACCATCGGCGGCCACCACCTCTTGTCGAAACCACCTTCAAGAACCACTGCGGCGGTGGTTGGTTGCCAAAACCTCCTTCGGCCATCACCTCCTGGCAGCCACCACTTCCCACAATGAGACAATCACCTCGGCCTTGCCAACCACCTCCGTGACAAAGAACAACCTCTGGTCACCACCTCCAATAGATCCTGTCGAATCACCCATTCAAGGTCGGCTTGTCTAAAAATGTGATATATCGGTTCCTTCCACCACCAACTAGCAACCACCTCGGCCACCATCTCCAACCCAACCACTTTCGCCACCCCTTTCATTGTTTTTAAAACACATGTTGTACCAAACATGTTTTTGTTTACATTTTTACCAAAAATAAACATAAACTTGTTCAATATTTTAACAATGAGCAGGTAAAGCGTCAACATTGTCAAGCGACACCTTATATTTTTAGATGCTTCTTGGACCAAATTGCAAAAAGAAAAAAAAAAGAAAAAAAAATCACTTAAGACAATAACTCATTCAAAAATGAGCAGGCTTAACATCCGGTGCCAAAGTCAGGCCTTGGCATCAACTATGAAACCACAAACAGGTTATATTCTGTGTATTAACTTCCTACTAAGTCTAAAATGTGCAGCTCCTCGTGTATCAAAAGAATGTTGCATGCCCTAGTAAGCAAGGAGAAGTCTAGTCATCACAATGACATGAATTTTCATGATCCTCCGATTTCATAACAATATAATTGAGGGCATAAAACATATCCAGGGAATTGTTAGTTGCAGAGTTACAAGACCTCCCAAAAATGACCAGAGGGCACCCTTCAAAGAAACCTACCGAACTACACACTTATCCAATAAAATGAATATGTAAAAGATTCACATTCAGAAGGGCAGATTGAATACCGAACATGCTTCAAGGCAAGTAAGCTTCATTCTCTTGAGTTGTTCTGTTCTAGGCAAAGTCTGAAAATGCCCCTTAGTACAAAGCGAATTTAACGGTTGTTCAACATTATTAAACCTACACATATGAGCAATGATGCCAATCAGATGTAAAGCTTATTATAAGTAGAAGGATATTTGGCAGTCAAGAAAACTTTTACTTGATTTTCATATAAGGTGAAGCCTGTCATACAGAATCAATAAGCTCATTGTTCAAAATAAATAAAAAAAAGAGCCAATAACCTCAGATTTATTTACATGATCTCTCAGATACAAAACCAGATCAAGTACAAATATGAAACAAGTCGAAACAAACTGAATAAAAAAAACAGAGGAAATTTGAAGAGAGTTAGTACCTGATTTGTACACAATGAAGCTCAAAGATTGTCTGTGCTTGTGTGTGTGTAATGTAAGTCAATTTTGAGATAGATGAAATGCATGATATGTGAGCTTACTCTACTGTATTTGATAACTCCAATAGACCTTTTCAATGCGGTCCACTAGCAGAGTTAGGGTTTCTCTGCGATGAATCGAGCAAATTGCGGCGAGAGGTGTACACAGATACAGAGAGAGAACGAGATTGTGCAAAAGAGAGATTGAGAGATCAAGAGAGGAAGAGAGATCGAGACAAAAACAGAGAGATTGAGAGATGGAGGGAGAGATTCATATTGGTGGAGTTCTTCAGACAACGATTGGCAGGTGAGCGAGAGCAAGAGCGAGCCAGAAAGCAAGAACGAGAGAGAGAGAGTTGAGTGAGCCTGCTAGGGCAAAACTAAGAAAATGGCGCAAATAAATAAAAGAAAATAGGAACCTTTTCGCTTTTTTTTTTTTTTTGCCACGGCAAATCAGACAGTCGCAAAAAAATCGACGCAAAAGGTCAATTTTCTAGTAGTGTCAGTTTTAATTGAATAATTTTTTCTTAATTTTTTTGTCCTAATTTTGTTTTATTAAATTGTTTTGTTTATAATTTTAATGATTATATGTGCAAGTAAATTTTTTTGTGACTACAAACAAATAAAAAAATTATAACTTATCGTTTTATTCATAAATTTTTTTTTTTCAATATAAAAAAAACCTCCATTTTCAAAATTTACCTTAAACCCCTAAATCTCATGCTGGCCTGGTCTTATATCCTATTTTGATGTCTTATCTTTTAAATGTTTGTTCAGAGATGAAGCTTCTATAAGATTTGAATAGCTTTCATAACAACAACAAAGCTACAAAGCTCGGACCTTTTTTTTTCTAGAATCAAGGCGAGTGGATTTTTTTTTTAGACATGTGACAACTCGTGAGGGTATGAAATGTTGGAAAAATTGTTTAATATGGATGTATTTTTGAGTTAAAATTTTGAGTGGGTTCGAAGAGGTGAAGTGTTTCTTACCGCGTGACAAGTCACACGGTGAAAACGAAACGCCAAAACCATTTATGAATGAATGGGAAGTTGACGTCGTTTTCGGGTTTAACATTAATTTTTTAGATAAAATTTATTTGAATTTTTTCAATAAAAATTATTGTGAAAATTTAATTTAATTCTAAAATTTAAATTTTGAATTCCTAAGTGGTTTCTTAAAATTTGTAATTGTGAGAATTTAATTTAATTCTAAATTCAAATTTTAGATTTCTAAAAAGTTTTCTAAAATTTGTACCTATTTATTTATTTAACTATTTCAATAGTTTAATATATATATATATATTTGAAATAGTTTAAATAATAAATGAACCTACTGTTCCTTTATTTGACCAACGGAAACTTTTCAAATTTGTTTTCAAAGTGCTAACGGTCAAATCAATGTTTGAATTCATGGTGCACCTGTTCATTTCTTTAGTGCATCAGTTCATTACCTTTGGAAATTTGCCTATAAATACAATCTGATTCCAGCAATCTAGGAGTCAGGAAAAAATTAGTCAAGTTGTTTCATTGTTGTCCAATTTTTCTTTAGTGCATTTATTCTTCATATTTAGTTTTAGAATAAATTAAAGAGAGTATAGATCACAAGTTTGGTTCGCCGAACAAATTGTTTGAAATGCTACTACAATTTGTGAAGATCATTGTATCCTGGGAGATGGACACCACTCAGCAGTAAGCAAATGGCGAGGCGAATCATCTTAAGAATGAGTATCACATACTCGACTTGGTCTTAATTTTAATTCGGTTCGATAAATAAATCCGGTATATTATTTATTTATTTTGTTTGAATTTATTTCAAGTTATTTTATATACACAAAAGATTGTTTCAACAATCTTAAGACAGATTTGAATTTATTCTGTTTATAGAATTTTTTCGTTTGTTTCCTTTTCTCTTTCTTCTTTTAAGAAAATTATTTTCAGTGAATTTACAAAATAATATTCTTGTTGGAAAAATAAATAGTGATTATATGCTATTTGACAGATAGTAGTAATATACTGTCTCTTTTCTTTGACAACTAGTAGTACGATACTGGTGTCATTAACAATTCAGAATATATTTTTGTGGAATTTTTTCAGAAATTAATTTTGGGTTTTAGAAATTATTTTCTGAGTTTTCATTACTTAAAATTCTGTTACAGTATTTTAATTATTGGAGTGTTACAAGAAATTTAAGTTTCTGTGTGAAATTAATTTGGTTAAATAAAATTTTATTTTATTTCCAAATTAATTGAAAAATAAAAGTTATATTCTTATTTATTTTATTTTACAGAATTTAATTTCTTGTGTGGAATTAATTTGGTTAAATAAAATTTTATTTTATTTCCAAATTAATTGAAAAATAAAAGTTATATTCTTATTTCTTTTATTTTACAGAATTTAATTTTCTGTTGGAATTAATTTGGTTAAATAAAATTTTATTTTATTTCCAAATTAATTGAAAAATAAAAGTTATATTCTTATTTCTTTTATTTTCTGAAATTTAATTTTACGTGTGGAATTATGCAGTTAAATAAAAATTTATTTTATTTCCAAATTAATTGAAAAATAAAAGTTATAGTTTTTATTTCTTTTATTTTCTGAAATTTAATTTTACGTGGAATTAATTTGTTTAAATAAAATCTTATTTTATTTTCAAATTAATTGGAAAATAAAAGTTACATTCTTATTTCTTTTATTTTTACAGAATTTAATTATGTGAATTTGGTTTAATTTTCTGTGTAGTGTAAATTCTAATTATAATTTTGTTTTATATATTAGAATTGATGGCTACTGAAACTAATGCCCAAACAAGTACTACTGTGGTTACTGCGATTGCACCAACCCCCTCTCCTGTGATGACAGTACCAATAAGTCATGGAGAGAAGCCAGAGATGTTCTCAGGAACTGACCTTAAAAGATGGCAATAGAAAATGTTGTTCTATCTTACAACTCTGAACCTGGCTCGTTTCCTCCGTGAAGATGCTCCTATCTTGAAAGAGGATGAAACCGACTGGCAAGTAGTTGCTGCGGTTGATGCTTGGAAACATATCGATTTCATTTGCTGGAACTACATCTTGAACGGACTTGACAATACATTATACAACGTCTACAGTCCAATCAAGACAGCAAAGGAACTTTGGGAATCGTTGGAGAAAAAGTACCAAACGGAAAATGCCAGCTCAAAGAAATTTGTGGTTGGCAGATTCTTGGATTTTGTAATGGTTGATTCAAAAACTGTGATCAGCCAAGCTCAAGATTTCCAACTCATTCTGCATGACATTCACGCAGAAGGCATGTCACTCAGTGAATCCTTCCAAGTTGGAGCCTTAATTGAAAAATTACCAAAAGGCTGGAAGGAATTCAAGAACTATCTCAAACACAAGCGCAAAGAAATTTCTATGGACGAATTAATTGTGCTTTTGAGAATTGAGGAAGACAACCGCAATTCTGAAAAGCAGGCTGGTAAGCATCCTATGGGGGTCTAAGGCAAATATGGTGGAACATGCTTCAAAAACCAAGAAACGAAAGTCTTTTGGAGAAAGTTCATCACAAGGCTCTAAAGGGGGGGATAATAAAAAGTACAAGTTTAACGGCAAATGTTACATCTGTGACAAAGAGAGACATCGGGCCAAAGATTGCCGTAGCAAAGGCAAAAGCAAAAGAAGAACAAGCAAGAAGCTTGCTCAAGCCCATATGACCGAAGTGGACAATATTTCCAATGGTGTCGAAGACATCAATCTTTCTGCAGTTGTTTCTAAAGAAAATTTTGTTGAAAATCGTAAAGAATGGTGGGTGGACACTGGTGCTACTCGCCATATTTGTGTCAACAAAAAGATGTTCACATCTTATTCTATAGTGGACAATGGTGAACAACTTTTTATGGGCAACTCCTCAACTTCCAAAGTTGAAGGATAAGGAAAAATTGTACTCAAAATGACATCTGGGAAGGAACTCACTCTCAACAATGTGCTACATGTACCAGACATTCGCAAGAATTTAGTTTTCGGATTTTTGTTGAGTAAGAATAGGTCTACGCTAGTTTTTAAAAGTGACAAGTTTGTACTTACCAAAAATGGGATGTATGTAGGAAAAAGTTATATGTCTGATGGCCTTTTCAAGTTAAATGTAATGACCGTTATACCTTCAGTTATTAATAATAATACATCTTCTTCTTATTTGCTTGAGTCTTCAAATTTATGGCATGGTAGAGTAGGACATGTTAATTATGGATCTTTGCGTAGATTAATTAATATGGAATGTTTACCTAAATTTGACATTGATTCAAATCATAAATGTGAAATTTGTGTTGAGACAAAATTATCTAAAACTCCTTTTCATTCAATTGAAAGAAGTACGGAACCACTTGAATTGATTCATAGTGACATTTGTGATTTTAAATCAATTCAAACTAGAGGTGAAAAAAATTATTTTATCACTTTTATAGATGACTATACTAGATATAGTTATGTTTATTTAATTCGAACCAATGATGAAACTTTGGAAACTTTCATTCAATATAAGAATGAAGTTAAAAATCAACTTGGTAAGAAAATCAAGAAACTTAGAAGTGATAGAGGTGGTGAATATGAATCACCTTTTGGTGAATTTTGTAAAGAACATGGAATAATTCATCAAACTACTGCTCCTTACTCACCTCAGCAAAATGGAATTGCTAAAAGGAAAAATAGGACTTTAAAAGAAATGATGAATGCCATGTTAATAAGTTTTGGATTACCTCAGAACTTGTGGGGGGAAGAAATGCTTTCTGCTAATAATATACTTAATAAAGTACCCCTAAAGAAAGTGAATCAAACACCTTACGAATTGTGGCATGGAAGAGTACCATCCTACAAATACTTAAAAGTGTGGGGTGTTTAAGCTAAAGTGGCTATTCCTAGTCCTAAAAAGACTAAGATAGGTCCTAAGACCATTGATTGCATTTTCATTGGTTATGACAAGAATAGTAGTGCATATCGGTTTTTGATTCATAAATCAGAACATTCCAAAATGCATGTAAATACTATTATTGAGTCTCGGAATGCATCATTCTTTGAACATGTATTTCTAAATAAGACTGGACAAGAGACTAGTAATAATAAGAGATCTTTTGATGCTATTACTAGTAATGATCAAGAGCAAGAGTTAGACCAAAATGAGGAAGAAGAACGTAGGCGTAGTAAATGTGCTAGAACCTCAAAATCTTTTGGTCCAGATTTTCTAACATTTTTGCTAGAAAATGAGCCTTTAACTTTTAAAGAGGCTATGTCCAGTCCTGAAGCTCCTTTATGGAAAGAAAGGCATCCTTGATGAAGTTGAATCCATCTTGCAAAATCACACTTGGGAATTGGTGGATTTGCCACCAGGTTGTAAACCTCTTGGGTACAAGTAGATTTTCAAAAGAAAATTAAAAGCGGATGGATCAATAGACAAATACAAGGCAAGACTTGTAGTCAAAGGTTTTAGACAAAAAGAAGGTCTAGATTACTTTGACACATACTTACCGGTTACTAGAATAACATCCATTAGAATGCTAATTGCCATTGCATCTCTATACAATTTAGAAATTCATCAAATGGATGTTAAAACCGCTTTCTTAAATGGTGAGTTAAATGAAGAAATTTACATGGAACAACCAGAAGGGTTTTCTGTTCCAGGAAAAGAAAAGAAAGTTTGTAAATTGGTTAAATCATTATATGGTTTAAAACAAGCGCCAAAATAATGGCATGAAAAATTTGACAAGGCAATGATGTCAAATGGATTTAAAATTAATGAGTGTGACAAATGTGTTTATATTAAAAATACAGACAAAGGTTATGTCATTGTATGTCTTTATGTGGATGATATGCTCATCATAGATAGTAATAATGACATGATTAAAACTACTAAGAAAATGTTGAATAAACAGTTTGACATGAAGAACATGGGCATTGCTGATATAATTCTTGGTATAAAAATTACCAAACATCGGAAGGATATGCTTTGTCACAATCTCATTACATTGAGAAAATACTTGACAAATTCAGCAAAGATGATAATCATCTTGCTAGAATACCTGTAGATGTTAATTTGTATCTTTCTAAGAATATACAGGAAAGTATTTCTCAATTAGAGTATGCCCAAATTATTGGAAGCTTAATGTACTTGATGAACTGCACTCGTCCAGATATAGCTTATGCAGTAAGTAAATTAAGTAAATATACGAGTAATCCGGGAGTAGAACACTGGAAAGCAATTATAAAGGTTCTAAGATATCTCCGATTTACTCGTAACATTGGGTTTCATTATACTAGATATTCAGCAGTACTTGAAGGATACTGTGATGCAAATTGGATATCGGATACTAGAGACTCGAAGTCCACCAGTGGATATGTCTTTACTCTTGGTGGGGCGGCTGTATCTTGGAAAATTTTCAAACAGACTTGTATTGCTAGGTCTACTATGGAATCTGAATTCATAGCTTTAGACAAAGCAGGGGAAGAGGCAGAATGGCTTCACCACTTCCTTGAAAATATTCCAATATGGCCAAAACCGGTGCCTGCTATATATTTACATTGCGATAGTCAATCTGCAATAGGTGAAACCTGAGTCATATGTATAACGATGAGTCACGACACATTAAATGCGTCGACATAACACCATAAGGCAACTGCTCTCTAATGGAATTATTTCTATAGAATATGTTAAGTCTAAAGACAACATGGCAAATCCACTAACCAAAGGGTTATCAAGATAGCTAGTTGAGAATTCATTGAGGGGAATGGGACTAAAGCCTATGAAATAAGAGTTACCATAACGGCAACCTAACCTAGTTGACTGGAGATCCCAAGATCTAGGTTCAAAGGGACAACCGAGTTGCGAATGACTTAGAAGGATCACTGGGGAGTCTAACTCCTACCCATTTCTTTGATGAAATAGTGATGTTTGCAGCGGTTTAGGTTAAGTAATACTTTTAATGATTCTTATATATAGGTAAACCTAGTGGAGTATGGCAGGATACTTTTCATAAGAATCACCTATGTGAGTGTGAACTGGGCCGGTTCTATAAGATTTGTGAAGGGTTACAAGTCTTTAGAGCACTCATGAAAGACCAGGCTGTGCAGGGCCAAAATGAACACAATAGTGAGAACTAAGCGTAATCGAAGATATCTGTGTGGGTTCTATTGTCTTGATTTACACAAGCAATTTGAGCAGTTCAAGACATCATGTTCACTGTTTAGCTAGTAAATCCGATAGTGTCTCACAAGGGAAGGTTCAAAGCCAAAAGCTACTTATCCTTTGCAGAATATTTCCAATTTCTGTACTCTCTGTAATAGATCATGTTGTTGCATTTTTTTGCCGTCAAATTCCATTCATGTGGGGGATTGTTGAAAAAATGGTTTAATATAGGCATATTTTTTAGCCAAAATTTTGAGTGGGTCCAAAGAGGTGAAGTATTCCTTGCCGCGTGGCAAGTCACACGGTGAAGACGGAATGTCAAAACCATTTATGAGTGAATGGGAAGTTGACGTCGTTTTCGGGTCTAACATTAATTTTTTAGGTAAAATTCATTTGAATTTTTTCAATAAAAATTATTGTGAGAATTTAATTTAATTCTAAAATTCAAATTTTGGGTTCCTAAGTGGTTTCCTAAAATTTGTAATTGTGAGAATTTAATTTAATTCTAAATTCAAATTTTAAGTTCCTAAGTGGCTTCCTAAAATTTGTAATTGTGAGAATTTAATTTAATTCTAAATTCAAATTTTAGGTTCATAAAAAGTTTCCTAAAGTTTGTACCTGTTTATTTATTTATTTATTTAACTATTTCAATAGTTTGATATGTATATATATATATATATATATATTTGAAATAGTTTAAATAATAAATGAACCTACTTTTCCTTTGTTTGACCAACGAAAACTTTTCAAATTTGTTTTCAAAGTGCTAATGGTCAAATCAATGTTTGAATTCATGGTGCACCTGTTCATTTCTTTAGTGCATCGGTTCATTCCGGGTTTGGTATCTGTTCGGGCCTTTGGAAATTTGCCTATAAATACAATCTGATTCCAGCAGTCTAGGAGTCAGGAAAAAATTAGTCAAGTTGTCTCATTGTTGTCTAATTTTTCTCTAGTGCATTTATTCTTCATATTTAGTTTTAGAATAAATTAAAGAGAGTATAGATCACAAGTTTGGTTCGCCGAACAAATTGTTTGAAGTGCTACTACAATTTGTGAAGATCATTGTATCTTGGGAGATAGACACCACTCAACCGTAAGCAAATGGCAGGCGAATCATCTTAAGGCCAGTATCACATACTCGACTTGGTCTTAATTTTAATTCGGTTCGATAAATAAATCCGGTATGTTATTTATTTATTTTGTTTGAATTTATTTCAAGTTATTTTATATACACAGAAGATTGTTCCAACATGGAAGACATGCACAACAAATAGAAAAAGATCCATGCAACAATAAAGGAAATATTTTTCACAAATCAAGCAAAAGAAATTCAAATTCAAATATAAAAGGACACGTGGTGACCTATGGGAGCTCAATGGACTAAGTCAAAATAATAAAGATAGGCCTTGGCCGTTGAAGAATAAAATCGTTCCACTCTTGGGGGGTCAAGATTAGTATCAAAGACGAGGGCTGCTACGTTTCTAGGAGTTGAGTAGAAATAGGGACTTTTTCAACACTATATAAAGAGCTCCAATTGTAACATTTGAAGAGGTCCCCGACCAAACACTTGATCAAAAGTCTCTCAATATATGTCTTTTAATTCATTTTAGCTTCATAACTTATTTATCTTAGCTTCATAGCTTAAGTATCTTAGCTTAGTTTCATAACTTCTTTATCATAGCTTTATAGCTTAGTTTCTTTAGCTTCTTAGCTTAGATATATTAGATTACTAATTGTACTTCATTTTCAATCAATGCAAGTCATAAGTTTGGTCTAATTATCTTTAGCACCTATAAATTTGTTAAAATCCTCTTCATTGGGGCAAAGTCTGAAGCGATGGGGGTTCTTCATAGCCATACACAATCATTTCTCTGTGTTAGAAGTCAAAAATGTTCAACAATTTCTACACCTTGAACTAGGTTCACAAGTTCTGACACGCCCACATTTAATTAACAAGTTTTTTTTGTGTTCACATCTACAGGACTTCTTGAGTGCAACAGGAATTTCTGAGGAGTGCAAACATGTTCACAAGTCACACACTATTTTATTATTTATTCTAGAGAAAATTTCACCAAATTGTCGACCACCCGATCATCTACCTAGTCGACCACCCAATAAATGGAAATACTGGACAATTTTCACCAAGTGATTGACCACCAGGCCCTCCACCCCGGTCAACCACTCGATCGACTACCTAATATCTCTCAAAACTAAGGAAATTTCACCAAGTGGTCGACCACCCGGTCATCCGCTCGATCGACCACTTGATCAACTACCTAATATCTCTCAAAACTAGGCAATTTTCACCAAGTGGTCGATCACCCGGTCATCTACTTGGTCGACCATCAAATAAAAAATAAATATTTTGTAAAATTAAATTTTAGAGTAGAGTCTGATGAAGTGTGTACATAAAAAAATACTAGTTAAAATACAAAAATAGATTTTTAATTATAATTTGACTCAAATTTGCTAAGTTTGATGCAGATACTCTTATACCATGTATATCAATAGTAAATAAATAAAAGATTTATTATACTTTTTATTCTTATACTATCATCAAATTATCTATTTAGTTTTTAAACTATCGATTGAACCTATTAAATCCTAAAGTATATAAATCAAAATCTATTTTAGTTTTTAAACTATTGATTAAATCTATTAAGTCGTTAAAGTATTTAATTCTAATATATTTAGTCCATATAAGGATTATAAAAATTAAATATAAACCCCTATGTAGTTAAAATTTTATTTTAAAAAATTTTAAATTTTTATTCTATTTTTAAAAAGTGAGTGTCAACTGGTGAATTTTTTTTTATATGGGTAAAAGTAACTATCTATAATATTTTCTTACGTATCTTCTAATTGATTGTTTTTAAATTTTTTGCTAATTTTTTTTTATAACTTAATTAACATATTATTTTGTTCTATTATTATTTGTAGTAAAGTGTTATTATTCAAATTAACTATTTTTACTTCTTTAGTATATCTAATACATAATTTTATTAACAAAATTGAAAAGTCATACTATAATACTATATATATATATATTTTTATAAATATTCTAAAAAATCAAACTATTTATCCAAGTAATCCACTTTTCAAAAACTAACCTACTTTTTAAAAATGCAAGTTGAAAATGCCATTTGCAATTTCATATTAACTTTACTTACTAATATGTAGATGTGGAACATATCAATATGAAATTGCATGTTCAAGATATAATTTCACCACGAAATTGTATTTTGAACCTGCGATCTTAAAAAGTATATTAGTTTAATAAATTGTTTGAAAGTTGTTTATTTACATAAATAGTTTAATTTTTTGGAATATTTCACCCAAAAAAAAAAAACTCCTAATACTAAGGATTGGTTTGGAAATAAGCTATTTTAGTAATTTTTTTTTATTTTTTTACCAAAATATGAGGTGAAAAAAATTAGAGCGAATTACACTAACGGTCTTGTAGGTTGGGTGTCACTTTAGTTTTTGATCTTTCAATTATGATATATTTGATCTTGAATTTTGAATCTTGTTACAAATAAGGACAATTCAAGATATTGTTACTCCATTTCAAAGGTAAAGTTGTCAATTTGATAAAATACAAACAAGTTTGATAAAATAAATGTCAAAAAATTACTTTTAAAATTTTTAAAATTATTTTTACTCACTAAAGATGAAGTTATATAAAAACGATAATTTTTTATCTTTTTATTTTTTTACCAAATTAATTTTTAATATTTGTTTGGATGATAATCATGTAATGAGTGATTGTTTTTGTTGATATTTTTGGATGGTTATCATTTACTAGATGATTGTATTTGTTGTTAACATATATTTTTGGATGGTTATTAAGTTTTTAATGTATAATTGATATGTTTAATATATGAAATATTTTTAGTTTTGAATTTTTTTAATTTAATGGATTGATTTGATAATGATATCAAAGTTGTCGCTGTTTTGACTTCTAAAAAAATAAAAACTAATTTAACGAAAATAAATATCAAAACAAATTATTTAAAAAAATTATTTCTACCCTCTCAAAAAATAAAATTATATAAAAATGATGTGTTTTTAAAAAAAAATTTCCACCAATTTAATTTTTAGTTTCTTAGAAAATTTTCTGAAAATAAATTCTGAAAACCAAACCAAACAAAACTTTATAACAAAAAAATTTCCAATATTATTCATTAAAAAAAAAATCATTGTATTTCAAACAACGTATAAGTAAACAAACACAAAATTAATTGCATGATGACTTTGCCCTTTAAATGGAGTAACAATGTCTTTAATTGTCCTTATTTGGAACTACATTCAAAATTTGGAGTCAAATATATCACAATTAAAAAGTCATGAACCAAAGTGACACAAGCCCCAAATTATAGAGACTGTTAGTATAATTCGCTCCTAAAATTAATATGTTTGAGATATTTTTTAACTTTTTATGAAAAAACATGCAAAAAGATAAAGAAAAAATGGACATTTACGTACAAGTCCCATTTTGTGAACTTATAATCTATTAGGTCCTAGATAAAATTATTTGTTCCTTCAAGTCCCATTAATTTTTAATAGACCAATTTATTCTTCCAAACCTGAAATTGGGCATCAGATGGTTGTCTTCCAACCATCGCCTCATCTACCTCAGTCCCTCTCTTCTCACCTCCGATCACTTCCCCTTCATCTAGTGCGTCGTTAGCTCCAGATTTAGATTCTACAATCGCAACACAAAGCAAGCCACGATGTGGTGAATTCATTTTGTTTGATTTAGTTGTGATTCCAGGTTTGTGGCCAATTCGTGCCTGTAATAATTCCATTCAAATGCTGTAGCAAATGAATCGATTTTCGATAGTCTCTCTCCTCGTTCACACTTCAGTAAAAAGATAATAACCCATAAATTCCATTGCTTGCATCTTGAGTTGAACCACATAGAGATTAGGAAGAGAATGAGAACGATCGCAACTCCGAAGATGAATTTTGAAGGGTCGAATTGTTGTTGTTGTTGCATCTTGAGGTGAATCCGTAAATTCCATTGCTTGAACCTACAAGAAAGTTGAATATTCAACCATAGATCTTGAAATCCATGGAGATTTCCAATTCTTGCTTTCTCTCTCTAAAAATACAAACTTTCTCTCTCTTTATCTATCTATGTATCTATGTGTTAATTCTTTGGTAAATTGAATATTCAACCATAGATCTTGAAATCCATGGGGATTTCTGATTCTTGCTCTCTCAAAAAATACAAATTTCTCTCTGTATCTATCTATGTATGTATATGTGTTGATTCTTTGGTAAATTTCTCTCTCTTTGCTCTGTATGTTCTTTATAGTCCACTGTTGTTTAACATTTGACTCTTTGGCTAATATTTATTACTATATTTTTGGTGGAATGTGTTTGGGTAAGTAAATGCGGCATTGGTGCATGGATTACGGTAAGGGTGGGTTCGAACTAAAGGAATTGAGAATATTCTCAGTTTATAATATTCTCAATTTTAATTATGAAAAAAAACTCAATTCAGCAATCTAATGTGTCAGGTTCGCAAAATTATCTTTCTTTTCAATCCCATACTTTTCTCAGAAGCCAAACAAAAATTTCTTAGTTTTGATAATTTTATACTGAAATCATTCTCTGTTTTGGGATTAAAGGGCAAAACGTCTTTTTACCTATAAATGAGACTTACTGGTTCAAAATTTTTTTTATAGGACCTAAGCTACCACCAAATATGTGTTGGATAAAATAATACCAAACTATAAGGAAAATATAATTTAAAAATATATAAATGCTTTTTAGGCAAAACCAAAAACTCAAGTATATCAACATGTAACAACCTTCGTACTGATTACCGGTTAACTACTGAATTGCGTACTGATTACTGTTAAACCGAACTGATAATTGGATTAACCGAAGTACTGAATGGACTGATTGAAATCGAAATGGAAATCGAATAAGTTTATCTATTGAATTGCATGTTGCATCTGTTTAATTGATTGAGTATCTGTTTGAATTTATATTTTTAAACTGCTAATTGAAGGCCTTATCGGCGGCCGAATTAGGAACCGTTTAGAGCTTTGGAATCAGTAGAATATTTAGGATTTAATGGTATATCTATCTGAAAATTGATTAGGAATGATTAAACTAGATTAATTTAAGCCAATTAAAAGTTAAGCAATTACAAAATTGCCACCTATAGTGGACACTTGTTTATTGTTTTGCAAGAGCCTTATTACACTTCAACAACACTTTGATCAGCCACTTTCTCACACCTAGCCGACCTTAGAGGGAGAGAGTAGGAGAGATAGAGTAATTCTTCTCATTTTGCTTAGTATTGCTTGGGAATTGAAGGATTTGTGGCATAGATTGCATGGTTGAGCTTGTTCATCTTGCATTCAAGACTTAGTAAGGTAATTTGACCCCTCATTGTTGTCCTTAAGGTTTATTCTTGCATGCTCCATGTTTAATTAGAGAGCTAAGACATGAATTTGTTCATAATTGTTGAGTTAGAGCTCCATTCATGCATGCATGTGTATATTGATGAGTTTGAGTTGAATTCATGCTAGAATTGGACATGCATGTCCATGTTTTTATCATAATCCATGTTTCCCACATTGTTTTCAAAGATTGGAGCTCAATAGAGCAAGATTTAAAGCTTGATTTTGGTTTAAAGCTCATGCATTGCATGTTTTGATAGTGTTCTTCAATTGTTCTTGAAAAATGGTTTTAATTGACTCACCTTTGGGGCTTGAATTCATAAATTGGCTTTTGAAACTTGTTATACATTGTCTTAGAATGTATTTTCCAGAATTTAGGCCCAAGAGGTCGAGTTTTGAGTGAGAGAATGCTTGGTTTGAGCTTGGAAAGCAAATATGGAAATTCCAGATTTGGCTTCTTCGCTCGAGCGAAGGATTCCTCGCTCGAGCGACCAAGGTTTCCTCTGAGCCACGCTCGAGCGAAGGATTGGTGGCTCGAGCGTAAAAATCGAACATCTAGTACTTTTACTGTTTCATCAGACCGCTCGAGCGAAGGAAGGCATTTCGGCGAACCCTTTGATTTTGGAAGCTTCGCTCGGCGAGCATCAGCGCAGCGTAAAAATTGAGCATCGATTACTTTTCTTTGTTTCATCAGACCGCTCGAGCGAAGGATTGTTCGCTCGAGCGAAGCCTTTGATTTTGCAACCTCGCTCGAGCGAAGGAAGGCTCGCTCGAGCGAGACCTCTGTTTTCAGCAACTTTTGAAAAATGCCTTCCAACTGTATTTTTGCATCCTCATCCCATCCTAGGCATTCTTAGGCCTAGTTTAAGACATCTTAATGAGGATTTAGACATAGAACCACACCGAGGAATTTAGGGATTAATTACCATCCTTTCTGACTGTGAACTTAGTGTGTGTTCTATTTGTTTACTGTTTAGGGTTGGCTCTCAGGGACGCGCTCTAGCTGCTATTAGCCCAATCTCTGTGAGTAACAATTGTGTAAAGATATGTTCAAAATGGTTATCTTTTGAATACCGAACTGAATTGTTTATTGAGATATTGTTTCTTGAATGAATGTATGTCTGTATGCGAGGCTGTATTGTGGCATCCTTAGCATTTACTGTTGTTATAGAGCTCTGTCGGTTCCCTTGTGGAACCATACTTTATTGACTGATGGCCATCATTCTTTGTTGGTGCATAAGGCGGTCCTTTGGACCCTCTTGTTTATAGGCTAATGGATGTACCACATATGGTGATTGGAAATCTTGAAGGTGAAATCTTGTTTAATGGCGATTTCATTCTTGTAGGACATTCATTCATAACCTCTTTACGCTTTATGTTATTCACTGGGCTTTAGCTCCTTTGTTTATATATATGTAGGTTCTCGAACGGGACCGAGCTAGGGCGTGGGTTGGTCCCTAGTTTTGTCAAGCTTGACCTATGTGCCTCCTGCGAGGTTACGAGTTGCCATGCTATGGCTTGGGTGTTTTTGTGTCCCCATCGGTCTCCTTCTTTGTATTGTACTTTTGTATAGTATTTCTTGCTTATTATCGAGGATTCGATCCGTCTTGTGTGTGTAAATGATTGTATAAATATGACGGTTACGACTGTATGAATGCATGAAAAATGTTTTTGGCATCTGATTTTCTGACTCAATGGACACTAGTTATTTATTGTATTGGCTTCCGCCAGCCACATACTGTTTGTTGTATTCTTTTCGGCAGGCTTTGGTAATCTCGGATTCTTGGCGATTCTGATGCTAAACCCATAGGGCCGGGTTTGGGTCGTGACACAACATAATAACGTGATAAAACTTATAGCACGTAAACAGATAAAACCTGATCGAGTCGAGTGTGAGACACTCTTTCCTTAAGACAGATTCGTCCTCCCCACCGGTACTTAGGATTCAATGGACGTCTATCTCCCAGGATACAACGATCAATGTCTTGCACTAGCAGCACTACTATTGCAAGCCTAGCGAACTTTGCTGTGCATGTACTCTCTTTATAGGAAAAATTAGACTCAAGAAATATGAAGAATAAATGTAAAGTGAAGAAGAATGACAATTCTCTCTATCAAAAAGAAGTGAGAGACATGGAATATAAAGACTTGTAAGTGGCTCTTCTGAAAGGTTGTGATCCTTCAAAAGGACACACCCTTTCATCTCAAGAGACACAACCATTGGAGTAAATTTAAATTCAAATTTTCCAACAATCCCCCACATGAATGAAATTTACGGAAAGGACATGCAACAACATGCAGACAAAGAGAGAGTACATTATGGAAATATCCTGCATCGGGATAGGTAGCTTTCGGCTTTGAACCTTCCCTAGTGAAAGCCTATCGGACTTACTAGCTAATCAGTGGACGTGATGCCTTGAACTGTTCAGCCGTTTGTGTAAGCCAAGACAATAGAATTCACACAGAATATTTTCAAACACAGCTTAGTTCTCACGGTTGTGCCCGTTTTGGCCTTAGGCAAGTCCTGGTGTTTCTTGAGTGCTTTAGAGAATTTAGCCTTATCAATTCTCATAGAAGCGGCCCCTTCACACTCATATAGGTGATCTTTATTTCGAGTCTCTTAAATACTCCTCTTGAAAGATATCCCTCTAGGATTTCCAAGATATAAGTAATCATTAAAAGCATAGCTTACCCTAAGTTCCCTGCATACAACACATGTTGCAGATATCACTCTTATCATAGGAATGGATAGGAGTTTGACTCCTTTTGTGATTTCTGGCGAGCCACACATAACTTAGTTGTCCCTTTGAACTTAGTTCTTGGGATCTCCAGTCATCTAAGTAGGGTTACCATTATGATGACTCTGATGTAATAGGCTTTAATCACATTCCCCTCGATAAACTTTCCCTCATTTGCTCTTTGGTCAAACTTTTTGTTTAGCGGCCGCTATTGTTCCGTTTGACCTTCTCAGTTAGATATCATTGAGTAGTTAGTGAATCCATTATATTATCATTAGACAATATTCACAACTAAAAGCAAATATCAAACGGTGTTAAGTCTTTGATTACATCGAGACTTATCGTTACTCTATGTCACTTCTATTTAAACAGTAAACATAGAGTTGTTCCTTAAGAGTTGATGAAACCATTGTTGTTTCTACTTCAACTTTGTCCTATATAAAGAATTGAGATTCTTTGTGGACCTATTATCGGAACCGTTACTTAGGTAAAATCCTCCAAGCACCCCCACATTTTAAGCATTCTAAAGAAACTTAATTCCTCTTGTTGATGTATAATTATACAAAATATTAATACACCCCCACAATTCTGAGATAAATCAGAATATATCATTAATTGGCGTGCTTGAACTAAATAACAAGATGTAAACTGTTTTGTGAATATAATCACAATACTAATTTGTCTAAAACCAATTAGACTTCATAACTTGCTTTTGCGATTACTGCGAAGAAATGACTAAAACCGGTTGTGGCCACAACACTTTGTCAAATAACATTTCTTTAGCCATGATTATTTTTTTATTTTTTTTTTTTACTACAACCCTAATTCCAATCTCAACATGGAATATAAATATCACTGTATAAATACATTATATCTTATTTGTCTTATCCAGTATTGGTGACTACGTCAACAATTACCAAAGTGTCTTTCACCCATGAAATATTTTAACTTATAATATTTCATTACGGAGTTATCAGTCACCATACTAATTTCAGTCTTTATTCCAAAGAATAATTAGAATTCCTCTTTATGTCAAAACACATAAGTTCACATTTTTATCAATAATTTGATAAATAATTGACATCCATTTATAATACACTGCATACCAAATTGATATTAATGACATCATAAATTGATTGTCAACTCTACAACATATGTAGACATGGAATCTCTTCCCCACCTTTGTGATAAAACATAAATTAGCACAAACAACATGATTCATCACAACTAATAATTCATTTTTGATGAATATTTGAGACAAAGAAAATTGAATTATCTTTTCTCATAAAAGTCCAAAAGAAATTCATTGATGATGTCATCATCACAATCACATATTAATTGAAAATTTCACAATATATATATTTGTATACAAAATATTTTCAATTAAACTTTAATCATAAAATTAATCAATCAATTCTTTCAACATATATTTGATTATCAACATCAAATTAATTTATCTAATAAAACCATATAAATTTACCAACTAGTACAAAAGCACTGCCTAGCATAATATTAAAGTGAACTAACAAATATAATATTTATAGTTACCAAACAATGGAAAGAAGTTACACAACTTTTCAAGAAAACCACCAACAGCCATAAATATGGAGACATACATATATGTATATATCTATATATATTCCACAAATGAACAGCCAACAAAATTAGATAAGATTGTAAGATTACAAAACAAAATTACATACCTGTATTTTATTTTATTTTTAAATCCCTTCAATACCGTTATCCATAATGCTGTGTTTCTTGTTATTTCCGAAGCGGCATCACCCGCATTGGCAAATCGATTAACCCAACCAGGAAGTTTAGGCACGCCAAGCCTTTCACAGAACTCATCACAGAAGTGGTTGCGGGTTTTTATTTTTATTTTTTTATATAAATATATATTTCCCAATGCGTGAGGGAGGCATGTTAATAAACAAAAAACAAGAAAAGCTGTAAATAAGATTTGCTTTAGAGCACTCGGATCCCAAAAAGTCACAACTTCACAAGTACCATTTCAAGTTGAAAGGCACGTTTTCACAATTTTCAAATTATGAAAAAACCCAGACTATAAAATAACATAGAGCATAACTCCTACTATGTTTCTTAAACTTCAACTTTAAGATCTTTCAACTCAAGAACTTGATCCATAACAGAAATATTATCAACCATAATAAATCCAAAATATTTCATAGTTTAAAAATTTATCTACAATTAAATAGAAAAAACGCAGAGAACTGAAATGAAAAATTCAGATAACAAACAATAAACTGAATCCAATTTCCTAAACATAATAGGAAATTCAATACCAAACTCTATATCGAACACGAAGTTTCTTTTTTCTGTAAAAACAACGACTATAGCACTTTTCAATGGAGTCAAAAAATGAACGTATTCCCAAAGGGTCCATATTTAGTAACATTCATATGAAAACAAACAGAAGTAACCACATCATGACCACAAAATGCTCTGACAGTCATTTCTATGGCCGTGAGATGCTTTTCAGGACAATCAAAATTATCCTTACCAGAAACCAACTAATTTCCGAATCTCCAATTTGAATTTCTCCGAAAAGAATCCAAGAACTGTCATGGGGAAAGATTAGCAAATTAGAAACAATTTGGTGCAAGAATGGCGTAATAAAAGCCATATGGCGAAAGGGGACGAAGAAGAGCGTCCGAGACCACCACTCTCACACTGCATCTGACTGAACGTGCAGTCCCCTCGCCCTTTGTACAACGCATAATAGCAAACGGCCCAAATATCTGGAAGGGCCAAACAAGAGAACTCCGCTGGTAAATTAATCTTGGTCTGGGTGAACTCATCATCATGACTTCCATTTTTTTAAGTGATTTTAATTCTTTTCATATATATATATGAAAAGTTATGATACATAGAAAATAATATATAAATACAAAACCAAATCATATACTATTCATGAAATCTAGCAAACAGGTTCTTCTAATGCACACCCATAATGGCATTTAAATGTTCTCAGATTTTTGACTTGTGACTCAATTTTCCTTTTCCTCCTTCAACCCAATAAGCGCAATAACATTCACCAATATTGCGATTACCGTAATAGATAATAAATCAATTATATTTTCCCAAAAATCATAAATAGGACGAATCTCTTAAGATTGTTGGATAAAATAATACCAAACTATAAGGAAAATATAATTTAAAAATATATAAATGCTTTTTAGGCAAAACCAAAAACTCAAGTATATCAACATAATAGCGTGATAAAACTTCTGATGCGTAAACAGATAAAACCTGATCGAGTCGAGTGTGTGACACTCTTTCCTTAAGACAGATTCGTCTTCCCCACCGGTACTTAGGATTCAATGGACGTCTATCTCCCAGGATACAACGATCAATGTCTTGCACTAGCAGCACTACTATTGCAAGCCTAGCGAACTTTACTGTGCATGTACTCTCTTTATAGGAAAAATTAGACTCAAGAAATATGAAGAATAAATGTAAAGTGAAGAAGAATGACAATTCTCTCTATCAAAAAGAAGTGAGGGACATGGAATATAAAGACTTGTAAGTGGCTCTTCTGAAAGGTTGTGATCCTTCAAAAGGACACACCCTTTCATCTCAAGAGACACAACCATTGGAGTAAATTTAAATTCAAATTTTCCAACAATCCCCTACATGAATGAAATTTACGGAAAGGACATGCAACAACATGCAGACAAAGAGAGAGTACATTATGGAAATATCCTGCATCGGGATAGGTAGCTTTCGGCTTTGAACCTTCCCTAGTGAAAGCCTATCGGACTTACTAGCTAATCAGTGGACGTGATGCCTTGAACTGTTCAGCCGTTTGTGTAAGCCAAGACAATATGGGATAAGAGAAGATATTATGGGGAAGGATGTATAATAAAATATAGATTATTTGTATACGGTCCGGATCGATTCTAATCTGGAACCGTGGAGTTTAATTCGGAACTAATCCGTAAACTACATATTTTTAATTCTTCAATCTGGAACCGAATCATGGATTCAAAAAACCAATCCAAACCTATCGGATTGGACTAGACTGGATTGGATTACGGATTTCACGGATTCCTTGCTCAGCCCTAAAGCATAACGAGTATTGTTGTGCCCTGGTTGAGGCATACTTTGAGTTTTAATTTAATAATTTAGATTGCTTAATTTTTTAAATATATTTTATGGAGTACGTTTGTAAAAATTTAAATTGATTGAATATTAGTAAATTTTTTTTAAAAAAAATTTATCTGAATTTATAATTTAATTACAAATTTTAATTATTTTTTTTTTCAAATTTAATATATACCTTAGATTTAGGGGTGGGCGCGGGTCAGTTATGGCCACGGAATCTCTAATTCGCCATCCGTTCGCCAGATTGGCGGATTGGAGAAAATCAATTCGCATCCGTCCGCCAATTCGGCGGATGTGGATTGAGCGGATTGGCAGTTTGACGAATGAATGCAAATCGGTTTGGCGGTTTAAAATTTTATAAATTTTCAACATAATTCAACTTGGGCACTTCCTCAAAAAAAGAAGAAAAAAGAAGAAAGTATTACAGTTAATGACTTTAAAAAAATTATAATCATACAATCACTGCATGTCTCATCCAAAGCAAGAAAGTTTGAAATTTTAAAATATCACAATCACTGCATGCCTCATCCACATACTACAATCACAGCATGCCTTATCCACATAAAGTATTACGATCTGTAGTTCTTAAAATATAAAAACAATTCAAACCACCAAAACCATGAACAGAGCAGTAGTAGAGATTGTATATATCTGTATTGTTATATCTATATCTGTTTTTAAAAACAAAAACCAACCAGCATATATCATATTTTCTATTTATTATTTTTAGAGATAGATTTAAAAACTAAAAAATATAGATAAATAATATGTTTATTTTTTTCAATTCAAAAAAGATATTCAAGTTGAAAACTTTTTTTCAACAGAATATTTAAACTTTTTTTTAATTGAAAATGCAAAAAGAATATTTAAACAAACTGAAAACACAAAGTCTTATAAATTATTAGGGGTGTTCGCGGTTTGGCGGTTCGGTTGCGGCCAAAGGAATCTCAAATCCGCCATCAGTCTGCCAGATTGACGGATTGGAGAAAATCAATCTGCAACCGTCCGTTCGTCATTACACATCCGTTCAAAATGCGGCGAATCGGTGTAGACAACCTATTTTTGACTGACCTTAAGACTCAGACGTCATCGATTGAGCGCTCGGTGATTGTGCATGTCGTGCTCGTTTCGAGGTTTCGGAGTTTTAGCTGAGAGCCTTGCCTCCGGGTCTTTGAACTCTTTTTGCTTTGGCTCGGTTTGCGGACCAAGCCTTGTTTCTCTTCCCTGGGGGGAGGGAGTGGTCTTGTAAACCACCTTTTTATGGTTGTAGACCACTTTTCTCGTTTGGAGACTAGTTTTCAATTTTCGAAGCCTTCGGCTGCGCGCCTTGACTGGGGACCGCTTAATGTTCTCCGTTTGGCGTGATTTTTGAACCACACCTTGTTGCCTTTGCCTAAAGGGACACTGTGGTCCGGAAGACCACTTTTGATCTTGAGACTAGTTTTGAGGCTCGACGTCGTCTTGCCTCCCGAACTTTCGTCTCGCATCCGTTTTGGTTTGTTTTTGGTACAAACCTTATTTTCCTTGTTTGGAAGATGGTACAAGGGTGGAAGACCAGTTCTTCCCCTTGAAGACCACTTTTCTTTCCGCCAGCAGTTTTCTGGTCGGCCAACTAGTTTTCTTGGTCTTTGGGCCACCTTTTCTGGTTGGCCACCACACCACTGCATTGTTTTTATACTCTAGACTCTCTTCCACCATGGCCGACCACTTTTTGTCTTGGAGACCACTTGTGGTGGTCGGCCGACCACTTCAAGTGGTTGGGCGCTTTGTCACCTTTTTGGAGATATTTTAGAGCCATTGTACACAGGAAGGCTGAAGCCATCCTCCATATCGTATATGAAGGATGGCTTTGAGGCCAAAGTGTGACAACCCTCATCCTTGATTAGTGCTAATGTGATTAAGCATGTTCAATAGTGATTGGTGAAATCTGAATTGATTGATTGAGTGTATAGCTTAAGTACATTTCTATCTGTTGACTGTTGAATGATCTGTTTATGTTTTATGTTTCAAACTGCGAATTGAAGACCTTATCGGCGGACGAATCCAAAATTGATTAATGTTTTATGCTAATTGGAATTTATGTGATTTTACGATAAATTTAGTTGAAATTTGATTTGGTATGATTAAATTAGATTAATTAATGATAAATTACAAAAGTTGGACTTATCTACAAATTTGCCACTAAGTGGGCTTTGCTAGACAATTGCATAGGATTGATTCACATGTGTGGCATCTTTTGTTCACTTCATTTCTTGAGCTTAAACCCGTTAGAGAGAGAGATGGGAGGAAAGCTTGATTTCATCTAGAATTGGCTTGGAAACTAGAAGAATTGAAGGTTAATTTGTATAATTGAGCTTCCACATCTTGAATTCAAGACTTAAGGTAAAGAATTTACCTTCTTGTTTATATTTTGGGTTGGTTCTTGCATGGTTTAGAGGATTGTTGGAGTTTGGAGCCAAGTTATGGCTTAAATTGTTGAATTGAAGCTTAAATCATGCATGTATGTGCATATCATGAAGTTTAAAGTTGTTTTCATGGAAATCCTTGCATGCATGTCTACATTCTAGTTCTAGTCCATGAATTCATCATGTTTTTGATAGAATTGACTCATTCGGTCATGTATTTGAAGCTTTGAATTTGGTTGAACACATGCATGTTTCATACACTTTGTGTTCTTGAAGTTTATTTGAAAATGGTGTTTAATTGAACTACCTTTGGGCTTTGATTTCTCAAATTGATCTTTGAAACATGTAATATTATGGGTTTTGAAGTGTTTTGCAGAAAATTAGCCCAAAAGGATCGGTTTTGATGGTTTAAAAATTGATTTTGAGCTTGAGGTTCAAATCTGGAAATTCCAGATTTTGGACTCACACTCGAGCGGGGAACTCCACGCTCGAGCGTGTACATTGAACTCATGTAATCCGCTCGAGCGGGAAATGCATGTATCTAGTACTTTCATGTGTTTTGCAGTCCGCTCGAGCGAGGAATGCCGCCGAGCGAAGACTTGTGTCTCGCGCTCGGCGAAGTCGAAAACCCGTCGGCGTAAATTTCATGCATTGATACTTTTGCCATGTTTACAATCTACTCGGCGAAGAAAGTGGCGCTCGGCGGAAAGCCATGCTTTCGGCGTGGACCTGTTTTGAAAATTTTGAAAAGTGTTTAAAAGTGCATCTTTGCATCCTCATTCCATCCTGAGCATTCCTAGGCCTAGTTTTAGGCATCTTAATGAGGATATTGATGTAGAACCACACCGAGGCAAATTAGGGATTAAGTTATTATTTTTCAACTGTGTAGCTTAGTGTGTGTTCATCCTGTAACTGTGTAGGGTTGGCATCCGAGGACGCTCACTAGCCTATCTGTAGCCCAGAACTCTGTGAGTAACAATGTTATAAAAATACGTTCAATTTAAATTACTTTCTGAACAAATGGTGAAGGCGCTTTTGAGAAATATCATTTCTTGAATGAATGTTTGTCCTATTTGTAAACTGTATTCGTGGCATCCATAGCAACTTACTGTTACTTTACTGTACTACTACTGTCACAGAGATCTCTGTCGGTTCCCATGTTGGAACCACTACTATTTACTGATATGATGGCCATCAACTGACTGTTTGATCTGTTAAGACCTACTGTACTGTTTTGCTATTGGATGTACCACATATGACTATTATAGTTTTTAAATGACTGTTTATGAGCCACAAACTGAATAATTGATATACTGATAAATGATTGTTTTCAATACTGAAAGGACATTCATTCTTAACCTTTTTACGCATATGTTATTCACTAGGCTTTAGCTCACTGCTCATATATATATGTAGATGTACAGGCACCGGACTGTTGCTAGGAACGTTAGGCTCAGCTCCCGTTTTGTCAAGGCCAACCACCGTGCCTCACTGCGAGGTTCCAAGTCTTTCAAGCTAGGGCTGCTTAGGGGTGTTTTAGATTTCTCCCTTTTTTGTATTTGTTTTGTATATCTTGTATAAATGTACATCTGTCTTGTTATGATGGGGACTTGGTCCCTAACACGAACTTTATAAATGATGCATATACATACTATTTTGTTACGAATGTGAATCGTTATGAAAAGTCTTTTTGCATCTGATTGTCATAACTCATTGGACATCTTTTAATTACTGTTTTGGTTTCCATGACGTACTCCGTCAGTATTACTATCTTCTTGTTAGCGGGCCTTGGTAATCTCGGATTCTTGGCGATTCTGATCTTGAACCCATAAGGCGGGTTTGGGTCGTGACACAAAGCTTGTCCACCAAGCTTGTTTCTTGTTCTCTATAAGAGAGGACCTCCCCCCTCCTTCTCCAGGTTCAGTTCTTGAGGCTTGAGAGTTATACATACATACTTGTATCTATCTTGCTCTTGTTCTTCATTTTGTGCCTTGAAAATGTAGTTTTACCACACTTTAACACACAAACATACACTCAAACACCATCGTTTTGTTCTTTGAGGCTTCTTGAGGTTGTTTTTAGTGCTTTTGGATTTTTTGATCCAAGAAAGCTCTTGGAGTTATAGCCTTGAAGAGGTTCTACAAAGGTGAGTGAACTAACCCTTTAACCCTTTGTTTTGTAAGCTCTTAGAACTGTTTGCATCTTTGTTTTAAGCAACTTCCTACTGCAAAAAGTTCTATTTTTTGGTCCTTAAAATGTTTGTTTAAGGTCACTTTTGTGTTAGGGGTGGTCTACCCTCTCTTAGGCCTTGTTAGGCCTTGTTTTGAGCTATCCCTTTTGGCTCTTGTTCTAGCCTTTGCATGACCTTTCTACCACTGAAATCCAGAGGATTTTGGTGGTGGAAAAATGGTTTTAGGGTCCCAAATAGGAGAGGTCATCCCTCTTCTTGTGTCTTACATGCTTGCGTTGAATGCCTCATGTTTGAGCATGTTTATTAAGCTTGTGTTGGCTTGTTCTTAGCATGTATTTGGGGTTATTTTGAGATGACATACCACTGCTTTTTGGTTGTCTTGATCGCCTCATGCATGGTTAATACACTTGTAGTGTAAATTTCATAAACTAGTCTTGTATGCTTCATGAAGTAGCATGTCTTTCTAGCTTATGTTGACTCCATTTTAGTAGGTTTTTGGTGTTTTTTTAACATACCATAACTCTGTTAAGGTTGGGTTTGGTTGGCCTTTGCATGCACCATACACTTGTAGTGTAATTCCATGAACTAGCCTAATGTGTATCATGCTTTAACATGTCATTCTAGCATACTTTTGGCTTAACTTCAAGAAACTTTTGTCCATGTTTTAGCATGCTTAAGCTCTGATTTGTGTTGTTTTAGTCATGCATGCCATGCTTTGTATAGCTATAATGCATTCTAGCTTGTTAGCTTTATGTATCAAGTCCACTAGCATGCATTGTTTGGCCTATTTGAATGATTTGTCATCACTTCATATGAGATTTCAGTACATGTAATGTGGTCATACACTTGCATTTGTCACTCATTCAATGCGTTGGAGGTTTCCCCTTTATGCCTTAAACATGAATCATTGTGTATGCCTTCATGCCTAAGCTTGCGAGCTATCATTTCGATGTGTTTTTGGGGTTATTTTGCCATGATATAACTCTGATTTTTGTTGGTTAAGTCATCTCATGTTTGGTCTTAATAGGTGTAGTGTAATATACTTTTTTTGCCTTACATATTCCATGCATTATGCCCTTCATGCTAGCTTGTTTTGGCTTCCTTCCATACATGTTTTAGCATCATTTTGACATGTTCTAAGACTGTTTTGGGTTGCCTTGACCATATGTCTCATGAATTGCATGGTTGTAGTGCAATTGGCCTTGCTAGCCTTGTGTTTTGATGCCTCATGCATGTTATCTTTGAGCTATTTGGATGATTTGACATCATTTAATACTTGATTTCAGAGCATGTAGTATTGTCATATTCTCATGCATATCACTCTTTAATTGTGGTTTAGGAGTTATGCATTGTTGCCTTGTTTGGGCCTAGTATGTATGCCATCTTGCCTAGACCTTTGAGCCCCTATCTCAGTATGTTTTGGTCTTTGTTTAGACCTAGTTATGCATTGTTGCCTTGTTTGTGCCATGTATTGTATGCCCCCCTTTGTAATCCTTTTTACTAGCCTTATGCTTTAAGGACCCTAACATGCCATACTTGTGTTGTTTGAATGATTTGGCATCATTTCTTACCATATTTCAAAGCTTATAGTGTTGTTACACTTCCACATTTGTCACTTCTTGAGCACTCCTGAGAGATGTGCTCTTAGGCCTAATTGATGGGCTAATGCATGTGCATGCTTTGTTTTGCATTTCATGCCTTTGTTTTGGTGTTATGGCCACTGATTTGGGCATGATTGAGGTCTGTCCATTTTGGTTTAAGTCCATTGAGCATGTTTGCTTTCATGTTGTTTACATTGTCATGTTGTAGCATGCTTATATTGCCTTGCTTGGCCTTTTTTACGTGTCATTAGCTTTGCTACGTTGATAATGTTACATTGCATTGAGTATGCTATGTAGTTCATCGCATTGTGTATGCCATGTTCTTTGCATTGTGCATGCTCATCTTTTATTGCATTGAGTATGCCATGTTGCATTACATGTTTGCATGTTTAAGTTACATTTTGTTTGGATTACGTGTTAGTCCAAACACGAGAAACGAGGGATGTTTCATACTTGAAGTGATGAAACGTACCTCAATTTTCGGTCGCTAACCCTCTTGATCAATCATGATAGAGTTCTAGGCCTTATGTGTTTATGTGTGCATTCATTTTATATTGAATTGTGCAATTTGGCTTCTCGGCCATCATGCATCGAGATACGTGATTGGTGGCCCGAGGGTTGAGAACCACACTCCTTGAGCTTATAAAATGATAGGGAGGGTAGTTGTGCACACATATCTTACAAATACATTGCCATGCCCTTTCTTGCTCTCTGTTGCAGCAAACTGAAGAAGTGCAGCAACAAGTGGTCGACGACCGATAAACCTATTTGGCCGACCACTTTTTCGGTTTGACAAAAAGAAAAGTGGTTGCGGTGGTCTCCCACATCAACAAGCTGGTGACCACCTCTCACAGGTCCCCAAGGTGAGTTAGAAGCTACGGAGCTTAGTGCAAGGTTAAAGCAGGTGCAAGCGAGGCAAGTTGGAGCATTGTGACGGATTTTTTTTGAGCGGCGGGCATGCATCACTCCTCGCCTCGAGGCTCGTGTTTCTTTGCTTTCCTTAGCTAGCTTATGATTTGGTTATGTACCTAAGTAGTTAATGCGTTTAGCTGTTTATTTGATTTGTAATAGCTTAATTAATTAGCTTGATAGTTAATTAGTTTTGTGATGTAATAAGTAGTTTAATTAGCTTAGATTAGCTAGTTAGCATGTTATTCGGACCCTCCGTCGAGAGGGCCAACTGTTGTAATAAGCGTGCGTGTGTGTGTGATGCATGTCTTCCAACCTCCATTTATTTCTCCCTTTTACTTAACGCTTCGATGGTTAGTTTTAAGGCATATTTCGATTAGCATACCTTATGCTTGCATCGTGCATCATTCATACATGTGCATGCAAGGCTTTGCATCATACAAAGCGCATTGTATTTCAATTCTATTTGAATACAAGTATCGAATTATCGCATTCACATGACCACGATTAGAATAGCCGAGCCTATCTTAGTGCATTTTTGCATGTGTTGCATTAGCCATTTTAACATGAACTAGGATCATGCATGATTTCTAACTAGTTTTTGTTTTTGGCCTCGTGCTGCGTCAGTGTTCTGGCTTTTAGCATCTTGCATGTGTGTTATTATTGCCATGAAAGCATGCTTGCCATGAGGCTAACTTCTTATTTGATATAAGCGCTTGAATGCCTATGGGTGAAGGTTGGATTGTTTGAATTGGAACAATTCATTGAAGTCACTGTTTTAGCCTACTAAGTAGGCAAACTTCAAACCATTTTCAAACAAGCGAACATGCAATGTTTTGTTCCAATTTAGACGATCTAGTCTATACTTGTATCTTTGTCTTGCATCACATAGTAATTCTAGGTTAATAAACAGAATAAGAACACATGTGTTTTCAAAAATAAAATATCATGTTTAATAAAGGCCGATCTTTGATCGGGCGAGCGGGGGTGCTCATTGCATGACCTTTCCCTCTCATACCTAAGTTCCTGAGCCGATGCAACTTTGGTGATGACAAACATGTGGCCTTAGGAACGAGTTAGGATTTCTTAAATTCCCCAAAAATAAAATATTTAGGTGGCATCACAGCAAAGCAATCCATGTTTGGCACTTTTTACGAAAATTAGTTTTTCAAAACGATTTCTTGATTTAGACTATTTGGTGATTTATCAATCTTGCATTGCACTTTGCAAGATTACATTGTAAGTGACATTGAGTCGAACTTGTAGTAGTTAGAGAACAAAACGAATTTGCGCCATCGCATGCGGTTTCTGGGAGTTCTCGGGCACGTCTACAATTGGTTTGATTGATCGGTTTTGACGGATCGATATATTCACTACTCACCCTACTTAGATTGTTTCTCCATACCCAACATAGAAAGTCCATTTCATCCTTTGACTAGAACCGTCTCAAATCACCCAAACATCAAATTTATTTTATCATTCGTCCATTGGCCATTGGATTAAGCAAAAGGTGGAATTGTTTTCGGTTAGGCGGCGCAATTAGGTTGTCTATTCAATTTGAATTAAGGTCATTGTGCCTTTAAGCACAATAATGATATTGTTACTTAATTTGAGGTGTATTATAAATTTATTTTTATAATCTGAACCGTTCATTTTGTAGAGTTTGTTGATTACTTCGTGTCTGCAAAACTCATATTAATCGGATATTAATAACTATATGATTGAGATTGCATATTTTTATGTCATTTCTAAAAGAAAAATTTATTGTTTATTTGTTTGATTATCGATCATATAGTTATTGATATCCGATTAATATGGTTTTGGTAAACATAAATAAATCCTCTACAGTTTGGATCATAAATAAGCTCATAATACATTTCAAATTGAGGCTACAAGAAGATAGCAATGACCCTTAATCTTATTCAACGGTTATTTACACTCTATTTCCAAGTTCATCTCCAATAATTTAAACCTTGATCTAATACGTAAAATTGCGTTAAATATTTCATCTTTATAAAAAATTATATTACATTGTTGATGTCGAATATCGATAATTAGCTTAATCAGACTTACATATTTTTGTCAATAATTTTTTTTGGATCAGTATTTACTATTAATGACATTAAATTGTGAATCAAGTGGCTATAAATATCCAATCAATCTAATTTTTATAAAAAACAAAAAACACTTGACAAATTTTACAAATCAATCTGAGCGGTTCGAATAATTGATTTGAACTCATTATCAGCCTACAAAACCTAGTAACATATAGTCCAATTTGACTAAAACT